>JARHVA010003137.1:1635000-1897500 GCA_037957365.1 Torreya grandis | reverse complement strand
TTCTACTCCTCTTAAAATATTTTGTGGTAAATTAGGTCAAATACAAAATAAAGATAAATCATGCCTTAGTTCCTAGAAAATTATATTACAATCACATAACGTTGTGACATCTGATAGCACACAAGCCTAGAAATTTATAGAACCTAAAAATTAATATAGGAAAGCATTAGTGATAAGGTACAATTTTAGCACCTACACATGTAAGCATTTGGTAGCCTATAAAATATACCACTTCAAGAGTTGATGTTTTGTCAAATATATTATCTCTGAGTTTGACAGTGAGATTTCACATAGATTATCCCAGATACCTGCACAATATAGATCCAGTCTCAAAAAATCAAAATAGTAACCAGGTGTCTTAGTTTTGATCACATTTCACTCTTTTTATCTATTTCATTTATTATTCAATTATTTTAGCTATTTTTTGTTCCTTTTTTATCCATAAGGAACATTCAATTATTGTTTTGGATAGTAATCTCTATGATCTCCTGTGTTCTACCCTTTTAAGTGTTTGTGCATGTGGAAATTACCCTAAAACCACAAACAGTCAAAACATTTTGGTGAATCCTTTCTTTCTTTGAATACCAACCTAAGGTTTAAAAATGATCATCCCCTTCAAGTCTAATTTTCTAAGTTTGAGTTGAATTATAAATTATTTCATTGGATTTAGCCCTAGATTTTATTTTATTTTATTTTTGTATTTACATCTGCCTTTAAAATTTAGGTGAACCTAACATTAGTTATCATTCAACAAAGGGTTTCATGACCTCTTTCCCTCTCGTATTTGTTTCTTTTCTTATTTTAGTTCTGATTTTTATTACATTCTTGATTAGATCTTGCCTTTATTTATTCCATAATTCATGCTCTTCTTTATCTTGCTTTATGGAGTATTATACAAATATGGATTCTTGTGATGCAAATGAAATATATTTAAATGATGTAAATTTTTATGTTACATTTGATAACAATACTAGTAAGGATATGATTTATTAAATTGAATAATACATTACATAAGACCCTTATTCTCTTCCTAAAACCATACAAATTGTTAAGTGAAATAACTATGGCACATTATTATTTTCATATGGATAGTGATACACATGAAATTACTAATGGTTATTAACCTTACTCTTATCTCTTCCATAATGCCCATATTTGAAATTAATAATAAATTATACCCTTTGAATGAACCTTTTGAGTGTTCTACCATTCCTATTGATGAGATAGTCACTATGATGTATTATATATGTAACCTAAAAATACAAGTGTGTGATGTATCTATTTATTAAGAGTCTTCCTAATCAAAATATGGATCCATTTTACTTTCTAAGTATATTATATTTTTCTAATATCCCCAATTTTTTATTTCATTCATGCTTGTAAGAAATGTATATAAGATATTTCATGTGAAAAAAAAAATTCGGATATGTTATAGTGGAAAAGTCAGAGTGGAGGTGATCTATACATCTCCATGGTGATGAGTGCAAGGTGTTTTAGCTATAAAAAGCAAGTTTTTATTTAATATATCATAATATTTACTATTTACAAGGTTTAATTTGTACAACTACGTTGATATTTGCATAATCACCAAGGATTATAGGTGGTGATTTTGCAACCATCCTAATAGTTTCAAAACTATCAATCTACATACTGATATAGGGGAATATTCATGATATCTAATTTTGAGTTTTTTAAGTTAGTAGAGGTTAATTATAATGTTTTTATATATTTAAGAGTCTTATAGTTCATTATAATTTGAATTATGGCCTAAAAGGCGCTTTCCTGCCAAAACTAGAATTCAAATATTTGAATTCTTGTCATTGGTTTGTGTGAGATTTTGAGTATAGGAGGAAGAATAAAGTATTTGGCTAGTTTATAAATATTTCAATGTTGTTTCACTAATTAAATTAGTCACTTAATAATTCATCTATACATGTGTGTTAGGTATGATTAGTTGAGCTTTGACAATGTTGTTAAGAGGAACAAGAATCCATTGGCAAAAGTAGTTATAGTTTTCCAACTACTTGTAAATGTACATATATGTGTTTTTGATGAGTCCTTGTAAGGATTTTGGTGGATTTTGATTCTAATTTTATCATTTTGTGTAACCCCAATAAAATTAATAAATAAATTGTGTGTTCTTGAAAAACCAAATTGCATACCCTATTCTATATTTTTGTGCTAAAATGGACTAAGGAAATGTCATATGTGCAAACAAGTGTCTAATGGGAGATTGTTTTTAAGTGTAAAGATGATTGGTAAGTTGGTATATTTATTTTTTTAAAGTTATATATTGGATTCAATTTGTTTTGAAGTGTATATCAATAGATCATATATTTAAACCCTGTGTAGTCAATACCCTCATACACAGTCAACCTAAGTTTATGTTCAAAGGTGAACAAAGGCATATAAGAGAGGTTATATTCCTAAGAGTAATGGAAATATAAACACATGTTTCAATTTAAAATAATGTTTTAAACCATAATCCAAGCTTTAAATAAACAAATAATGGTTCTTGGGTTACTCAAAGACCTGTAGAGGTGAAGAACACTTACATAGTCAACCTGAGTCCTTTGTAGAAAAGTATAGCAAAGGCTTTTAGGGGATTTTATAATAATTGTAGGAGGTGAAGTAAATTATCATATACCTATTCAATCATTCACAATGTTATAATATCCATTTGGGATAGTAAACCCTCAAGAGAACAACTTGTAGACCATTTAAGTGGTAATTATGCATACAAAAATACCCAAAAACATGGGAGAAAAGTGGAATAGAGATATAGGTGAGATAGTTTATTTATTTTTAAATGTTATTAATAGATTAAAAGACCATAAATAGGTATTTATATTTTTTTAAATTTAATCTATTGGTAAAAAATCTAATTTATTCTCTCTCGGGTTACACAAACTCTATGTACCCTGTTTCTAGGGTTTTGAGACAAATATTGAGATTGTGGAAGATTCCACCATATAAAAACATTAAAAATTGGTGTAAAGTTTTTGATTCATGTTTTTAAACATATTTTAGGTTTTTTAAGTTGTTTTCATATAGGTGTGTACATTTTGACAGGTATGTGTTCAAAACAAGGTAAATAGTGACCAAAAGACCTAATCAATGAGCAAAAAGGACTTAGAAAGGAGGTCTAGGAGTAGATTTGAGAGATTAAATTCCATGATTAGATAGATAAAGATGAAGGTTATTTCTAAAATTCATTATTTTTCCAATATTTATTTGTACAAGACTGTACAAGGTGAAAAGCTTTTAAAAAGGCTACTAGGACTGTGAATGAAATAGATAGAGTTGACAAGGGTAAGATAAGAAGTGATAAGGGATTTTTTGATGGTTTTAGGAGTCTAATATGGTTATTATGAATAAAAAAAAATTCATGAGAACTAATGAACAATAATATCACTTATGAATCATTAAAGGAATCAATAAAACTTTGAAGCCAAGTGATGGATGAATTCTTACCAAAGAACTAGCATAATAAGAAAAGACAAGTGTTGATACATGTTCATGTTTGGTTTACCAAGAAATTATTATGAATAGTGATATTTTTTTTTACTTCATGAATATCTAGATAAAATTGGGAGAGACATAACTTAGAAATAAAGGTCAAGGACATAGTAAGATCAAGAACCAGAACTAGGTGTTGTTATTGTCAGAGGTGTGTGAAATGGATATGTTTCTTGTTTTCATCCTTGATGAAAAATTATTGAATCCATCTAAATCATTTAGTATCATAGTGAGGAGTTCATTGGGAACAAAATGAATAAGGTATGCATAAATAAAATGTATATTTTTATTTTTATTTCAGTTTGTGTACTTGATTAGTTAAATACAAGAATTTTGTAAGGCTAATAAATAAGTTGTAGGTGTATGGTAGAAAGGTAGAAAGGTGAACAAGAGTGATGGTGAATCCCTTAAGCAATAGGATTTAAGAGAGAGAAAGAGGTGAGCTAGTGAAAGCTCAAGGAGAGATAAGCTCAAGAAGAGAGCTTGAAGAAAGAAGAAAGAAGAAAGATACTCTAAAAGATAGAGTCAAGTGAGAGAGACCAAGTGAATGGTCAAGAAGGAAAGTAAGAAGGATTTTATAGAGAAGAGATAGGTCAAGAGAGACCTTAGAGAGAGAGTTAAGAGAATGTAAGGAGTATGAAGGGCTTTAAGCAAGAAGTCAACCACAAGGAAGAAGTTGATAATAGTGAGATTGTTGAGTTGAAGGCAGTGTTAGCAAAGTTAGAACAAGCTTTGAAGGAACTTAGGCCCAAATTTTTAGTTGGAGTTAGACAAAGAGTGATATGGCCTATCAAGGACATAGTGAAGAAGAGGAAAAGACAATAAGAGATTGGCAAAGTGAAGATACAGTTGAGAGAGTTGAACAATTAGCCTAAGATGATAGAGGGGGAAATCAAACCTCATGTTTTGAAAAATAATGATATATTGACACGTATGAATGCAGGTATGATAAATGAATAAGGAGATGAGATAGTTTGGTATGGGATCAATAAAAAAGATTAATAATTATATGACCAAGTGTTGTTTAGGAGGCACCAAGAGGAAGATGAGGCTC
The DNA here is from genome assembly GCA_037957365.1 of Torreya grandis. Classification (NCBI taxonomy): domain Eukaryota; kingdom Viridiplantae; phylum Streptophyta; class Pinopsida; order Cupressales; family Taxaceae; genus Torreya; species Torreya grandis. The sequence continues at coordinate 1,892,927 of JARHVA010003137.1, read as the reverse complement.
AAAAAAGAGTCATGATGATGGAGGAAGAACAAGCAGGTCATCCATCCATAAAGTAAGGTGACATGAAGCATGAAGTGACCCTTACTCAAGAGAATGTAAAGGAAATCAAAGAAACATTGGGATATAAAAATATTCAAAGGTATGATAAATATTCTAGTTTGTATGAATATTTGAAGAGAGAATATGGCTTTCATCCTCATCAAATATATAGAGAGATGGTGAAGGAGGTGACCAAGGAGAATATAGACTTATGGCATGCAGTAGTGGTGCCCAAGATAAGATCACTAATAAATATAATGAGGAGTCAAGTACATTAAGGCATTCCACATGATGAATTTATAGCTATTGAAGTTGAAGATGGAGGAGAAACCATATAAGGAGAAGCAGAATATGCATTGATGGTTGATGCAAAGAAGAAGAGTGAAGCATACAAAGCACACGAAGGTGATTCCAAAAAATAATAATAAGAAATAAAATAGGGTAGTTTGATAATGCCTCAATAGATTAAGGATAACCATGATTTTCTTAATGAGTGTTGTATCTTTTTGGAATAGCATGGAAGAAGATAGCAAGAGGCAAGAGAATATACAAATGTGGCTCAAGAGAGCATGCACATATAGAAGAGAAATTGGTTATAGTAGAAGATAAGAGATAATAAGGTCTAAAAACCTCAAGTAGGACTTGGGATCTAGGAGGAAAAGCAATGGAGATCAAAATTTAGTAAGTGAAACATAACAAGAAATATTGTTTATAACTTTCAGGGAATGTTTTCTTTGCCCCTTGGTAGTATGATGTAGGGGCATCTTTGTGATATCTAATTTTGAGTTGTTTAAGTTAGTATAGGTCAATTAGATTGTGTTTTTATTATTTATGAGTCTTAGATTTCATTAAATTTTGAATTATGCCCTAAAAGGCACTTTCCTGCCAATACTAGAATTCAAATATTTGAATTCTTGTTATTGGTTTGCACGGGATTTTGAGTATAGGAAGAAGAATAAAGTATATGGTTAGGCTATAAATATTTCAAGGTTTTTTCACTAATTACACGAGTCACTTAATAATTCATATATACAAGTGTGTTAGTTATTATTAGTTTAGTTTTGACAACCATGTTGTTAAGAGGAACAAGAATCCATTGGCAAAGATAGTTATAGTTTGCCAACTATTTGTAAATGTACATATATGTGTTTTTGATGAGTCTTTGGAAGGTTTTTTTTTGGGTTTGTATTCCAATATTATCATGTTTTTTTACCCTAATAAAATTAAGAAATAAATTTTGTGTTCTTGAAAAACCAAATTGCATACCATGTTCTATTTTTTTATGCTAAAATGGACTAAGGAAATGTCATATGTGCAAACAAGAGTCTGATGGGAGATTATTTTGAAGTGTAATGATGATTGTTCAAGTTGGTATATTTATGTTTTTTAAGTTATATATTTTATTCAATTCATTTTGAATTTTATATCAATAGATCATGTATTCAAACCCTATGCAGTCAATACCCTCATACACAGTCAACCTAAGTTTATGTCCAAAGGTGAATAGAGGCATATAAGAGAGGTTATATGCCTTAATAAAGGAGTAATGAAAATATTCAAACGTTTTTAAATTTAAAATAATGTTTTAAATCCTGATCCAAGATTTAAATAAACAAATAATGGCTCTTGGGTTATTCAGAGACCTATAGAGGTGAAAAACACTTGCATAGTCAACTTGAGTCCTTTGTAGAAAAGTATAGCAGAAGTTGTTAGGGGGTTGTATAATAATTGTATGAGGTGAAGGAAGTTATCATAGACATATTAAATCATTCATATTGTTATAATATCTCTTTTGGATACTAAACCATCGGGAGAGCAACCTGCAGACCCTTTAAGTGGTAACTATGCATATAAAGATACCTAAAAACATGGAAAAGAAGTGGAACAAAGATATATGAGAGTAATTTTATTTGTTTTTAAAGGTGAATAATAGTGAAATAGACCCTAAATATGTATTTAGAGTGTTTAAAATTTATTTTACTAATAAAATATCCAATTTATTCTCTCACGGGTTACATAGACCCTGTGTACCCTGTTTCTAGGGTTTTGCGACAAGAATTGAAATTATGGAAGATTCCACCATAGAAAAATCTTGAAAATTGGTGTAAAGTTGGGGATTCATTTGTTTTAATATATTTTATATTTTTTAAGTTATTTCCATATGATTATGTATGTTGTGATAGGTTTGTGTTCAAAATAAGGTAAATAGTGACCTAAAGACCTAATCAGTGAGCAAAAAGGACTTAAAAATGAGATCTAAGAGTGGATTTGAGAAATTAAATGTCATGAGAAGATATATAAAGATATAGGTTATTTATAAAAGTCATTATTTTTCCAATATTTATCTGTACAGGACCATATAATGTGAAAATCTTTTTAAAAGGCTACTAGGACTGTGAATGAAACAAGCAGAGTTGATAAAGGTAAGATAAGAAGTGATAAGGGGTTTGTTGATGGTTTTAGGAGTCAAATATGGTTATTATGAATACAAATAAATTAATTAGAACCAATGAACAATAATATAACTTATGAATCATTTAAGGAATCTATAGACCTTTGAATCCAAGTGATGGACAAATTCTTACCAAAGAACTAGCATTAAAAAAAAAGACAAGTGTTGATACATGTTCATGTTTGGTTTACCAAGAAAGTTTTGTGAATAGTGAGAGTTTTCTTACTTCAAGAATAGATGGATAAAATTGGGAGAGATAGAGATTGAAAATAAGGGTTAAGGACGTAATAAGAATGAGAACTAGAACTAGGTGTTGTTATTGGCAAAGGTATGTATAGTGGATAGATTTCTTGTTTTCATCCTTGATGACAAATTATTGAAGCCATCTACATCACATACACTAGTAGTTTCACCACCATACAAAATCCCAAAATTGAATAGTTAAAAATGTTTCTTCTTCTCATTATCAATGCATTTTAGATTCTTGGTGGACTTCAAAGATGAAAAGGCATAAATACAAGTTGTGTGTAAGACAAATACATAAAAGGAGCCTTATAATTGGATTTTAATTACTAGTTATCAAGTTTGGGTCTTGGTTCATATTATCTTCAGTCATTCTTAGTTGTTTAATGGTTGTTTTAGTGCCAGTAAGTAGTGAGATGTGTCTAAAACATGAAAAGAAATATTTTGTACAAGGTTTGAAAAGGGACTAGTGAAGATTTGTTCATAAAGGCCAATTTTTGGTAGTATCCTGTACAATTTATGAATTACATAGTGGAAAATGGGAGTAAAATTACCTCACCTAGATAGAGATTTTCCCACCTTGGGTTTCTCTAGGATAAATATTTATGTTCTTATATTTTGTGTTATCTTTGCTTCTAATGTATAGTTTAGTATTTTATACTTTCATTTCTATCAGTTCATAAATTTTTTTCTTCAAACAAACAAGTTTTAAAAAGTAGATTATTTAAACCCTTATTGAGTTGAGAGTAAAGGATCAATTTTATTGAATACTATAGTGGTTTAACCACCTAATTTATGGATGAGATTGGTATTAAAGTAGGTTAGAATCATTATTTTGTGTGGTTTTGTATTGTGTTTACATTGCAAGTTACCTATCTATAGAAATTAGTGATAAAGATCAACTAGTTCCATATGAAGAAGACATTTTCATAAGGAATTGGAAGTAAGAGATCATAAGCATGGCCCATTTTGATGAAGGAAATGCATATATAGCTGAATAACAATTATATAAGCTTGAATAAGGAGTGGATAGCATCTCTCTTTCTATGAAAAAGCTTTATCAATTGGAGTCCATCATGGATATTCTCATGGAGAAGCTTGGTGTTCCTATGGAGTCATTGAAAGAAAGGAGAACACTCCTGAGCTTGAGAAAGTGGAAGAACAACCATGTGCCATCCCAACTTCACCTAAATTCAAGGTTGAGGTAAATATATAGATTTAACCATATGAGAGAGATGTGAATTTGAAGAGGCTAGACCACTGGCTTTCCTAACTTGAGGTATATTTTAGTTTGCATCAGATTAATGAGAGCTAACAAATTTATTTTACAAGGTTAAAATTAACCAATCATTATTTAACATTGTTTGAAAAATATATACAATCCTTTGTTGTTCAAAATATTCCTCTTCTAAAAAAGTAGGATGTTTTTAAGATGTTAATCAAAAATTAATTCTATCTTATTTTTTATGAGGAAGAGAAGTCCATGTATTGGAAATATATTAGGCAAAATCAAATCCAAAGTTGAAAGAGTACACATGTGAGTTTCACAAGAAGGATGTCAAAATGGGCAAAGATATAGCAGACCATGAGATTTTAATGAAATATGTTGGTGGAATTTATATCCATTTGAGGAGATATATATTTTTGGCCAAGCCTATAGATGTAGATGAGGCTTGTTCCCAAATTCACTACTTTAAGATAGACAAGAAGAAGGCTCCATCTACTCTCAAATCAAGTCTAAAAAACTAGAAGGGTATAAGTAAAAGGGCAAAGGTAAAAATAAAGGTAAGCATAATGTTACTTCTATTTTTAAAAAGGTTACTAAAAGGCGCTCTCAACATTATGATGTTAAAATTCATTCCAAGGATCAATGTTGTAATATCCACCCTAAATTGAATTTGTTCAAGAACAAAAATGTTGGGATCTTACAGATACAATTGATTACTTTTGTGTAAGCAACTAAACATGGAATTAAACTAGAATAATAAGTAACTAGAAATTAGAATCAACAAAGAATAAGAGATACAAGAAACAATGAAAACTTGTATTAAACTCTTCCAGAAGGAAATACAATTGAAGAAATCTCTCTTTCTTCCACACCTCTCAGATGTACAGATCTCTTTCCCTCAAGAGTTCTCTCTATCAATTACAAACACAATTCAACTACTTGAATTGATTCACCCTTTTTCTCATACATGTCTTTCAAGCTATGAAGATCTATCCCTCTTATATATAATTAGGGATCATGAGCTATGCATTCTCCACCATTAGATACACCTCCAAATCAAAGGTTCAAATCAGTCCTGCCAAAAATAGAAACGTGGACTCAACACTAATAGTTAAACTTATCATGCAAACAATCTGTTCTACCATGAAAATAGACTTCTAGAATGCACAGGTGACCAACGTCAGATCCCTATCTGCTTGCACATGATCGAAGTTGGCCGATCCATAACCGACGTCGGTAGCCTCTAGTCGATCCCTGACCGACATCGGTGACTATGTAAATACAGCAACCTTGCAATTTGCTCATTTGGTGTAGCTTTTAGCTCCACAACTCAAAAATCTCCCACTTGGAGATAAACAGCTGCACCTGTACCTATATAGCAACATCTTCTAGCTTTTCTCCATCTTCAAGCTCAATCTTGAAGACCAACAAAAGTTGAATGAAGATTCAACTTCTCCTTTATTATCGGCTTTGTTAACATATCATCAGGGTTCTCATATGTATGGATTATTTCCAGCTTCAACTCACTATCCTCTAATACCTATCTAATGAAGTGGTACCTAAGTTGTATATGTTTGGTTCTTGAATGAAAGGCTGAATTCTTTGCCAAATGAATTTCACTTTGACTATCACTGTACAATCTGCAACACTCTTGCTCCTTTCCCAACTCTTCCATGAACCATGTCATCCATATCATTTCCTTACTAGCCTCTGTGACTGCAATGTATTCTTCCTCTATAGTAGACAAGGCAACAACCTTCTACAACTTTGAAATCCAGCTAACTGTCATTCCACCAATAGTGAAAACATAACCTGTGGTGCTTCTCCTACCATCCAAGTCACCTGCCATATCCACATATGCATACCCATGTAGAGAAGTGTTTGACCCTCCATAGCATAAATGCCTACTACTGGTCCCTCTCAGATATCTAAGAATCCACTGAACTGCTTTCCAATGTTCCTTTTCTGGATTGGCCATAAACCTACTGACAACTCCCACTGCTTGGGCAATATCAGGTCTAGTACATACCATTGCATACATTATGCTCCCAACTGTGAAAGCATATGGAACTCTGCTCATTTACTCTACCTCATCATGTGAATTAGGACACTGTTCTTTGTCAACTTGAAGTGTCCAGCCATAGGTGTGCTTATCAATTTTGCATCCTGCATATTGAACCTCTCCAACACCTTGTTCACATAATCCTCTTGAGACAAAATCAAACTGTGATTTTTCCTATCTCTCTAAATACTCATGCCAAGGATTTTCTTTGCTGCTCCCAAATCCTTCATGGCAAATGTGTGAGCTAATTTTACCTTAAGCTTAGAAATATCCTGCATGTGTGAACCTGCAATAAGCATATCATCTACATACAGCAACAAGATAATATATCTACCATTATCCAATCTCTTAAAATAAACACAATGGTTAGATTGACATCTACTGAAACCATTCTCAGTCATAAACCTGTCAAACCTCAAATACCATTGTCTTGGAGCTTGCTTAAGACCATATAAGCTTTTCTTCAACCTGCACACAAGTTTCTCCTTACCTTTGACCTCAAAACCTTTCGACTGATCCATATATATTTCTTCATCCAAATCTCCATGAAGAAACATTGTCTTAACATCAAGCTGTTGAAGATGCAAATCATCAATAGCAACTAAAGACAATATAGTCTGAATAGAAGTCATTTTTACTACAGGAGAAAAAATTTCACCAAAATCAATACCTGGTTTCTATGCAAATCCCCTTACTACCAACCTAGCCTTATGTTTCATTTGTCCATTCTCACCTTCCTTTAACCTGTAAAACCATTTATTTTTTAGTGCTCTCTTTCCAGCTGGCAACTCAACCAAATCCCACGTTTGGTTCTCTTTCAAGGAATCAATTTTCTCTTTCATGCCAAGCTCCCACTATTTTTGGGACTCTACCTGCATTGCCTCATCAAAACTCTCTAGTTTTCCATTATCAGTGAGCAACAAGTAGAATAAAGAAGGAGAATATCAAATTGGAGGTTTACTTACCCTTTCTGACCTCCTCATGGGTGTATGAGACTCATTCACTGCTTGTTATCCACCCAAATTCTCTGTCAGTGACCGATCCTGATCATCTCCAGGTCTGTGCCTGACCGACGTCGATTCCATCTGACCGACGTCAGTTCCTATGTGACCGATAATGACTACTGTCTAACTAATGTTGGTTCCTGTATGACCAATGTCGGTTCTTGCCTAACTGATGTCAGTGTCTGTGTTTTCCTGTAAGTGATTATTCTTTCCTGTGAGCTCATTTTGGATCATCACCTCATCCAAATCAACATTGCTCTGCTCAATATTATTTAGCTTATTAAGCTGATCACTATACATCACCTTCTCATTGAAAACAACATCACAGCTTCTAATTATTTTGTTAGTTCCTAGATTCCATAACCAGAATCTGAAATCTCTAGAGCCATAACCAATAAAAGTGCACCGCATAGATTTAGCATCCAGCTTCTTTTTATTTTCTTTATCAACATGCACAAAAGATTTAGAACTAAAAACTCTGAGAAATGAAAGATCTACCTTTTTACCGATCCAAGCCTCTTCTGGAATTCCACCATCTAGAGCAGTAGAGGGTCCTCTGTTAATCAGGTAAACTACAGTATCCACAACTTCTACCCAAAACTGTAAGGGCAAACCAGCATGCAACCTAATACTCTGTGCACACTCCAATATTGTTCTATTCATCCTTTCATAAAATCCATTTTACTGAGGTGTCCTTGGAACCATCCTTTCCCTGAGTATTCCACTCATAGAATAGTAACTTTTGAATTTATTATTGCAATACTCACCACCATTGTCAGATCTAAGGCACTTCAATCTCAAACCTGTTTCATTCTCAACCAAAGCTTTCCATTTCTTAAATGTGTCAAAAATATCATATTTCTTCTTTATGCAATAAACCCATACCTTTCTTGTAGCATCATCAATGAAAGTAACATAATACTGTGATCCTCCAATAAAAGCTACCTGAGCTGGTCCCCACACGTCTCTGTGAACAAGCTCTAACTTGTGCTTCTTCTTTATTGACCCAGTTTTGAGAACCTCACTCTCTTCTATTTTCCAAAAATACAATGCTCACAGAAATCTAAATCTATGCTTTTCAAATCTAAAAGCTTACCTTTTGACTTAAGAACTTTCATTCCCTTCTCACTCATGTGGCCAAGCCTACAGTGCCATAACTTTACGTCTACAACTAAAGTAGATAATATAGAAGGAGAATAATTAGTAATACAATTACATAAATAAAGAGTACCTACTCTCTTACCTCTGGCTAATACAAGTGCACCCTTGGAAACCTTCCAAGATTCAACTGTGAGAGTTACTGTACAACCCTCATCCCCCAACTTTCCTATAGAAATCAGATTCCTCTTCAGGATGGGTACATGCATAACATCCTTCAACACCCATGTGTTGCCATTCTGAAATTTCAGCTACACTTTTCCTTTGCCAACAATTTTACAAGGCTCATCATCCCCTAAATAAACTTTTCTAAAATCTCTCTAGACATAATCATTGAAAAATTCTCTATTTGGGGTTGCATGGAAAGAGGCACCAGAATCTACAACCCAAGATTCTATTCTATTATCCAAAAAAAGTGTAAAAGTATCTTGTGCAACAATACCTACAACTTTTACTTCTTCATTACCTTCATGCTGATTTTATTCTTTAACCGGCAACCAACAATCTTTCTTTTCATGCCCTATCTTTCCACAATTCCATCAGGTTATTTTTCTTCCATTTCTAGATTTGGATCTACCTCTCATCTTTGACTTAGACCTTGATCTCCCTTGCTTGCACTTCTCTTTTTTCCTTCCCCTGCTTTCAATACTTAAAGCATTACCTGATGTTTCCTCTGTGCTTTTTCTTGCAAATTTCTTCATTCAAGATTACACTAACAACATCATCTACTTTCAAGATATTTGTAGCAGATGTAGTATTACTAACTACCATTACCAAGCTATGCCAACTTTCAGGTAAAGAGCATAAAATTAAGAGAGCCTTAATTTCATCATCAAAAACTATTTTGACTAAATTTAACTGATTTACTATTGCATGAAAATCATTAAGATGACTAGATACAGATCCACCTTCCTGCATTTGCAAATTAAATAATTACTTCATAAGATATACCTTATTTGAAGCTGAGGGCTTTTCATATAAATTTTCCAAAGTATCCATTAACTCTACCATTGTCTTTGCCTATGATAAGTTGGAAATCACAGAAGATGCCAGGCTCAACCTTATGGATCCCAGAGCCTTTCTATCAAGAACATTCCATTCTTCATCTTGCATATCTGTGGGCTTGCTATCAACCCCACCCAATGGTAAGTACAGATCTTTCTGATACAGATAATCTTCTATCTGCATCCTCCATAATTGATAATTCTTGTCATTAAACTTCTCCATTCTTAGCTTACTTTCTTTTGCCATTGCTATACTCCCACTCAAACAGAAACCCCTGTGAGTGACCTGTAATCAACACACACTAAATAGATCTAAAACCACATATTAGTGAACCCAAGCTCTGATACCACTTGTTGGGATCTTACAGATACAATTGATTACTTTTGTGTAAGCAACTAAACATAAAATTAAACCAGAATAATAAGTAACTAGAAATCAGAATCAACAATGAAAACTTGAATCAGATGTACATATCTCTTTCCCTCAGGAGTTCTCTCTGGCAATTACAAACACAATTCAGCTACTTGAATTGATTCACCCTTTTTCTCATACATGTCTTTCAATCTATGAATATTTATCCCTATTATATAGAATTAGGGATCATGAGCTATGCATTCTCCACCATTAGATACACCTCCAAATCAAAGGTTCAAATCAGTCCTGCCAAAAATAGAAATGTGGACTCAACACTAACAATTAAACTTATCATGCAAACAATCTGTTCTACCACAAAAATAGACTTCTAGAATGCACAGGTGACCGACGTTGGTCCATGTCTGCCTGCACATGACTGATGTCAGCCAATCCATAACCAACGTCGATAGCCTCTAGTCAATCCCTAACCAACGTCGGTGACTGTGTAAATACAGCAACCTTGTAATTTGATCATTTGGTGTAGCTTTTAGCTCCACAACTCAACAAAAAATAAGAAGAAGGTTATGCCTTCTCTCTAAGGTTATAATATTGGTTACATCTCGAATTTGGATGATGTTTTATGTTGTACCACCATCAATAGAGATGTATGTTTGGGTAGTGGTAGTGTTTAATATATTGAAATTTATAAGCCTTCCCATTTCAAAATTCAAATGAATGATATAAAATTGGGTGCTCTTTTTGATACTTTTTCACAAGAAATTTTTATAAGTAAATAATTAGTCAACAAATTGAAGATAGAGACTTACAATCATCCAATCCTGTATGATTTTAATTGGATAAATAAATGTGTAGACATTAAGGTGACCAATAAATGTAGATTTAAATTTGGTATTAATTCTCATTTCATTAATTAAGTTACAATGGATGTTGTTCCTCTTGATGTGTGTAGTGTAGTGTTTGGCAGCCCTCACTTGTATATTCAAGATGCTATATTCATAAGGAGAGACAACCAATGCTATATGGTGAAGGATGACAAGAAATACATCATTTCAACCCATATATGGGATTCTAAAATCTCTTTGGTAAGTGCCTATAAAGTTGAGAAGTTTATCAATGCTAGTGGAAAGTTTGACTTTCTTATTTTAAGAAATATTAAAGATGAAGAAGTGGTTGTGCATAAAACTTATTGTAGCATGTTTACTAATAAATAACAAAACTGTATGGGAGAGTTGGTGTATTATTTCAAATAAGTCTTTTATGAGCTTACATGATTACCACCAATTAAGGATATTGAGCATGAAATTGATTTTATACCTAATAGTCCACTTCTAAATCTCGGGTTACATAGGCATTCTTTTAAGGATGTTAATGCAGTAAAATAACTATTATATTTTTTTATTAATAAAGGTGTAATCCATCCTAGTACTTCAACATGTGGTTATCCTATTGTTTTATTTCTTAATAAATATGGTTCATGGGAAATATATGTTGATTATAAATCACATAACAAGATAGAAATCAAGAATATGTGCCCTCTTCTAAGAATTGATAATATTTGTGATAAATTGTAGCATGCCAAGTATTTTACTAAGATTGATTTGAAACATGGGTATCACCATGAATGGGTTAAATAATAGATCATTTGGAAAATAACATTCAAAACAAGTTAAGGTTTGTATGAGTGGTTGATTCTACCTTTCGGTTTATGCAATGCACTGGCTACCTTCATGTGGTTGATGAATGAGGTAATAAGGCCATTTATTGATTCCTTTTTCATTATATATTGATATTATATTATTATTTTTAGGATAACTTTTGATGAGCAAGTTGATCATTTTAAACATGTTTTTAAATTTTTTAAGGAAAAAATTAGTGTTGAATGAGAAGAAATGTGAGTTTGCTCAAAAATAACTTTTCTAATTGGGAAATTTGGTTGGATATAGAGAATTGAGGATTGATCCAAAAAGGTAGAGGCCATCTTGAAGTGGCCAATGCCTACCAACATGACTTAAAGAAGGAGTTTTGTAGGTGGATTTCAGTATTTGACTAAGTTCATCAAGAACTTATTATCTGTAGATGCACCTTTTCATGTCATGATAAGAGGTAGTAAGACATTTATTTGGATTAAGAAACAACAAAAATCATTTGATATGTTTAATTACAATATTATCCATGTTTTGGTATTAGCTTTTGCCTAACTTTCAACTACCCTTTGAGGTGGAAATAGATGCTAATGATTATGTTATGGGGGTTTTCATAGTACAATAAGGTAATTTAGTATTTTATCATTCAGATTTATTCCATGGTTTGATTCCAAATTATTGTACATAAAATAAAGAATTATATGATCTTGTTCAAGTAGTCAAGAAATGGAAACATTATCTTATGTGTACATAAACTATCTTTCATATAGATCACCAACCTCTCCAATATTTACAAACACAAACTAAGCTTCAGCAAGCTAGACACTATAAGTGGATGGGTTTTTTGTAATAAATTCATTTGGTTATCAAATATAAGAAAGGTGTGATAGGTTCATGGGATGACACGAATGTGAAATTGCCTCATGATAATGATGAACTTGATAAATTCCTTATACATATAAATGGGAAATATGTTGGAATCAAAATCACTGAGAGGGGGAGCTGAATTAATGTCTTAAATATTTCTTTCAATTCCTCCTTGGCATACATTAACCATCACATCAATATATAGATCAAGCAATGTATAAGCAATCAACTACACAAGCATGAAATAAGTTTACACAATACAAAACATCATATATGTGGAAAACCCTCAAGGGGAATAAAACCCATTGATCCTAGAAAATGGAATACAGTCTTATAATTTAAAATATCACAATTTATTAAATCACCAACTTCACATGGAGCACTAACCCCAACTATCTAAGCACAAACTCAACTAGGCTTTAGCAAGCATTGACTTGTAAGGAGACACTAATATCCTAGATGATTTAGAACCAAATAATCCACATGATTGAGTTCATCACCTTTACAACACCTTTTTGATCAACTAACTGATGATTAACACCTCTTCAGCTCTTCACACTCTTATTCCTCTCAAACTGCCTTCTAGGCCTCTTTGCTTAATTAAGTCTCTTCAAGACTAATTAGGTCATAATATCTTCATCCTCATATGTAGAAACACCTTTAAATATTCATTATATATTCTATAATCTCATATTATGGTCTAAAATACCTCCTTATGCTCACAATGTGTTATTCATTTGCATATTATCATACATGCCTACATAGGCCTAAAACTACCTTGTATTTATACAAGCCTCTTACTCATATCCCTCTTGGTTAGCCATACATAATTTTAAAATTTTATTACCATTTAAATATGTATTATAATACATTTCATACATGAATAAATCATTACAATAGGTCTTCCACAACTTGAAATACCAAAACCTCTTTTAGGCATTAAAGAGACCTAATTTAATTAGGCCTTCATTAACACACATTACCCTTTGATCTCCTTGTAACATTTTCAAACTAAAAACATAGTAGGAACACATAATATTACACTAAAATATACCAATACTAATCTCATATTATTTCCATGATAATTTTTAGCTCCAACCACCATTTGAAGCACACCATTAGCATTATTCACAATTAGACATGTGAACCTATAGAAACTATGTCAAACAAAACTGAAGCATATACGCAATATAGTCACATAAAAATAAAAATAAAAAAAATTAATATAACCTGAATTAACTTAAAAACATCACCATGTAATTTATACTTCAAAACTCATGTAAAAGGACTTGACCACTTCTCTGCAAATAGCCCACTTAGAACTGCCAAAACACTCCAAAACCTAGTCATGAACAACTTGATCTTCAACACCTAAAATAACACTTCCCATGACCAATGATAATTTTAAAATATAATTTTAAATATATATACCACTATAAAATACATAAATTATAATTTCTAATGTCAAATATTGGTCTTTGCAGACCAATATTTTGACCTCAGTACACACAGTCAAACCAGAACCAGACAAGCCATTTTGGCTTCAACATTTCAACCACTTTCACTAAATTTAAATATTTTTAATATAATTATAAATAATTTAAATTTAAAAAAATAAAACCATATGAATTATATATTTCAACTCACATCATAGAGAATCATACTTATCATTGCAACTTGCTTACCCAAAATTATCAGTGTACCTTAAAGTATAGTACTAATGACTCAGACCTTTAACACCTGTATAGAAATATTAAATGACTTATGATGAATTTATATTATAATATTATATAATTATACAATTATTATATATAAATATAAAAAATTTAAATGTAAATATTGATCTTGTAGACCAATCTCATAACCTCATTCTACACAGACCTCACTAAACCACACAAGTCAACTTGTGAGCAACTTTTTCACTATAACCATTGACCCCAAAAACTATAAAAAACATGATAATGTCTCAAAATTATTTAAACAAATCTCCATTCATTTGGTTTCATCCCTATTTCATGATAACACATCCTTAATCATATTCTTATTATTGCTTAGATTTCTCATTATTTCGACCATTAGGCCTGTTAATGACTAGCTAACTTGGATGACTGGTTTAGCACACTTAAGCACTAGAAAAAATATATAAACCAACAATGACATCAACTATTATTATCAAGCTTAAAGCTTCATCAATTTTCAAACCTTGACTTGGTCAACTCTAACTATTACAATAAATCTATGAGAAATGTGCACTTTCTTATAGGGTCTACTCACATATTTGATAACTCAATCACACATGGATGTGTTTGGTAGAGTTTCATATAACCTATAATATCTTTTATATTAATTTGAGACCATTCTAGCCTATTTTGAACAAGATCTTTCACATTGGGTCCTTGTTAGGGTTTTAGAGAGTTTTAACATAGGTTTTAGTGTTAAAGATTATTCATAAAATATTTCCCATTAAATCTAAAACCAATGAATGTAGTTATTATCTACTAAACTTGCCCATATCTCATTAATATATTATGTTCCCATGAATTGGTTACACATGCCAATGAACACTTGAAAGTCTTTCTCGGGTTTGCATGCCTTCATTTTGTGTACTTGAGAGACTTAAAACCACTTTTCATGCCTTTTCTTACACACCATGCCCTCAAAATTTGTGAACATACTTGAAAAAACATATCATACCTATTTCCATGATCATATATTCAAACTTGTCTTTAAAATTGATCATGACCCCTCCTTAGGCCACACTCTCTCTCTTTGCTCTCTAAACCTTGACTTAAAAATCCAATTAGGCCTTGAAACTGACCTTCATGATTCTTTCCATGTGATATACACCTTAATAACATAATCAAACAACATCTCTCATGATTAAACAGTGTCATACATCATTCATATTCCTTGACAATAGATCATGATGCCTCATTAGGCCAGGCAGGGTCTAGAAGTGGTCTAGTTGCATACTTGATTTATAGATCCTACCCCTGTAGGCTCACCCTAAGACTTTCATGAGTGATAAAATGCATCATATTTATTATAAATCAACCTTATACATCCATTCATTCCTATGTGCACTCATCTCACCAATCCATCATACTTATACCTTCTCACGAGGTCTCTTCATGTTATGACTAGTGTCATAATTAGGCTTATTAAGCACTTTAAACTTGCCAAATGACCTTGAAACATTCTTGAAATTATGTAAAATTCTCTTTCATGATCACACAATGCCAAATAACCTCTCATAATCTTTTTCTTACTTAATTTAGCAAACTACACTATGCATACCTTCTCATAGGGTTTACACTAGGCTTCTTAAGAAACCTTGTACTCAATAACTAGTACTCAAACATGTGCTAATGCCTACTTGACCTAAACCTTGACACCAATCTTGACATAAAACAATATAAAAATCATTACATTGCCTTCAAATTCTCTCTCAATATAGAGACATTAGTTTGCCTTTAAATTCTCTCATGTCACATGGCTTCCTTATCACATCAAACACACAAGCTCATACCTCAAAGACCACTCACTATGAATCTTCACCATATGCACCTTGACATCAATGAAAAAACTTCTCAACAAACTCCCCCTTTATCATTGATGGAAAAACACTCTTAAATCTGATCACTCTCATCTCCCATACTAGTCAATATTCCTTCTTTAACTTTCTCCCACTTTGACAGTAATGACAAAGGGTCATACATACTAAAATTTTGGAACCACTCATTCTCCTTCTTTATAAACTATACTCATAAACTCTTCTATGCTTATCAACAACTACACTTGAAGATTATGAATAATTTGAATAGCTCCCCCTCAAACCAAGCACCCACCATGTTTCTACTAATAGAATAGTGTCTCCATGAAGCCTAATGGAGTCACTCATTTCATAGGGATCTAAAGAAAAACAGACTCAGGAGATTCCTAGATCTCAATTCTCTCACAAGAATGAATGTATTTTATTATCCTATTAGGTTTGATTGGCACCTTAGGTTTGACCTTTTCTTCAACCATTTGATCAGTAATATGAGTTGATTTCAGACATTCCTAACTTGATTTCTCATTTGAAGTGTGCTCTATCATATAAAATAGTCCACTTGGACTTATAGACTAATCATGACTCACTTTTAATATCTTTGGTTTCCACACATTTAATTTCATTCTCTCTTACATTCTAGGGGCTTCAAATTGCTTATTTTGACTTGATGGCCTTCTACCTCTATTAGGATAAAATCTTGTAATGTGTCCCATATTATGAAAATTGTAGCAAACAACCCCATTCATACCTATTGACTAATGATTCCTTTCATAATGTCATGCATATTCATTTTTAGATGGTCTTATACACTCTTTTAATCTATTACCAAATTGATTGCATGTAAAATAGTAACCATTGAATGACATAACATACCTCATAACATTAGGTTATCTAATTGGTCTTTTCATGTTGACCTTTTTTTCATTAGCATTCTCCTTGACTTGAGATCTCCTTTTGGTCTTCTTTAAAATCAAGATCTATTTTATCACTAGCAGACTTCTGACTATTTAGGATGTTGTTTAAAGCATCACTACTCTTTTCAAACTTCATAAAGATATTCAACTTGATATATGCTTGATCCAACTCAGATTTCAAGTATTCCATGTTAGTTTTATACGTAGTGCATTCTTCCTCTTTAGCTTTTAAGCTAGTAGTGACTATCTCCATTTGTGTTTCAATTTGAGTGATGATCTCATCATACTCCTTGGATGTGTTACTTAGTCTCTCCTCAAACAAACCAATTTTATATTAATAGTCCTTGACTAATGATCTTAGTTTTTTATTCATCCTTCTTTGAAACTTTAACTCCACTCAAGTACTCACCAATTTTACCTCAAGGTTAACTTCATCCTCTTCTTCATCCTCTTCTTCATCATCTATAAGGCCCTTCCCTTTTTATCAATCCTCATTATCTATTTCTATAGACATGAATAAGGTTTCATTGTTTTTATTTTCATCTTCATTATTATCATAATCACTATCAGATGTGCTTATATCACTTACACTAGATGATTCATTATCCTATTTGGTATAAAAACTTCTCTTGTTCTCAAATGACCCTTTCCTACTTTCATATTTCCTAAAATATTTTTTGTTTTTATCAATATTATAAACCTTATTATCATCTCCATGATGTTCATCATGTTATTAATCATGCTCAGTCTTATCCTTATTAGGACACTTGGATGCAAAGTGACCAATATTACCATACTTTAAACATTTGAAAGGCAGCTTACCCTTGTACTTACCAAATCCAAACCTCAATTTCCTAGAAAACATGGCTATCATTTCATCATAATCAACATCTGAACATACCTCATCCTTGACCTTATTGGTTTTTGACTTATTCTTAGCTTTGAATGTTTTTTCCTTCTTGGGAGGCCTTCCTTCATTTGTTCTCATCTCATTAGCAGTCAAGATGCCTTGAAGCCCATCCATTTCTACCTTGTCCAAATCTTGTAACTCTTTTATACTAGACACCTTAGAATCAAACTTAGGAATTAGTGATCTCAATACCTTTTGAACCACTACTAACTCTTTAACTTGTTCCCCAATCCTATAATGATATTGACAACTTCATCAACCTTCAATAGGTAAGATTTAATAGTTTCATCTTTATTCATCTTTAAACTTTAAAACTATCTTCGGTGGGTTTGTAACTTGGCTATCTTCACCTTGGTTTCTCCTTCATAGATAGTCTTCAATTTGTCCCATATCACCTTGGTTGACTCATAATTCATTTCTTTCATAAAATATGGCTTTGATAGGCCACATAGAATGGCATTCATTGCCTTGGAATTGATCTCACTTTCTTTCTTGTCTATTGCATTAGTTTGTGGTGTAAGAGGTGGAATGTATCCATCCAGAACTAACTATCATATGTCATTTCCCACTGACATTAAATATTTCCTCATTATTATTCTATATAAATAGTAATTAGTCCCATTTAAGAATAGAGCCTTACTTATAGAGAAACCACCTTGAGCTTGTTGTCTAGCCATACTTGCTTCTTGATCTCCTTTAGGCTATTAGGCCTACTTCAAAGGACATGCTCTAATACAAAATGTGGGAATAAAAATCACTAAGAAAGAGAGGAGGGTGAATCAGTGTCTTAAAACTTTATTTCAATTCCTCCTTAGCATACATGAATCATCACATCAACATATAGATCAAACAATGCATAAGCAATCAACTACATAAGCATGAAACAAGGTTACACAAGACAAACACATCATATATATGGGAAACCCTCATGGGGAATAAAACCCATTGATCCATGAAAATGTACTATATTCCTACAAGTCAAAATATCACAATTTAGTGAAGCACCAACTCCACATCAAGCACCAACCCCAACTAGCTAAGCACCAACTTGGTTAGGCTTTAGCAAGAACCAACTTATAATGAGACACCAACCACATTGATTAATTCACACCAAATCAGACACATAATTACTTTTATCACTTTTATAACACCTTGTTTCTCAACTAACTAATAATGACCACCTCTTCAGCTCTTCACACTCTTATTCCTCTCAAACTTCCTTTTAGGGATCTTCACTCAATTAGGTCATAAGACCTTAATACTCATATGAAAACACACCTTAAAATATTAATTAAATATTATATACTCTCCTATAATGGTCTATAATAACTCCTCACAATTTTATATTCATTTGCATACTCTCATACATGCCTAAATGGGCCTAAAACTGCCTTGTATTTATACAATCCTCTTTATCATATCCCTCTTGGTCAGCCATACATAATTAAACACTTGTATTAACATTTAAATAGGTATTATAAAATGTTTCATACATTAATAAATCATTATAACAGGTCATACATAACTTGAAATACCAAAACCTCCTTTAGGCCTTAAGGAGACCTAATTTAGTTAGGCCTTCATTAGCATATGTTACCCTTTGATCCCCTTAAAACACTTCAAAACTCCACACATGGAATTAAAAATTAATACTAAACTCAAATATACCCCTAATAATATTATCCTAGGTCCATGAAACTTTTTATCTCCAACCACCATTTGAATCACACCAATAATATTGTTCACAATTAGGCTTGTGAACCTACAGAAAGTATGTTAAACAAAACTGAAGCATATACACAATATAGTCACATAAAATAATAACAAATTACATTATCATAACCTAAATTACCTGAAAAAAATAACTATGTGATTTATACTTCACAACTCAAGGCAAAAGGACTCAAGTAGTTCTCTACAAATAGCCCTTTAATAACTACTAGAACACTCCAAAACTCAGTCATGAACAACTTGATCTTCAACACCTAAAATAACACATCCCATGACCACTGATAATTTAAAAATATCATTTTACATTTATATACCACTTTAAATTACATAAATCACAAATTCTAATTTCAAATACTGGTCTTGTAGACCAATCTTTTGACCTCAATACACAATCAAACTAAAACTAGACAAGCCATTTTAGCTTCAACATTTCAACCACTTTCACTAAATTTAAATATTTATAAGAGAATTATAAATAATTTTAAGTTAAAAAAAACAACACCATATTCATTATATATTTTAACTCATGCCATAGATCCTCAAACCCATCACTATAACGTGCTTACCCAAAACTGTCAGTTTACCTTAAAGTATAGTACTGATGACTCAAACCTTTAACACCTATGTAGACATATTAAATGACTTTTTATGCATGTATATTATATTATTATGTAATTATACCATTATCATATATAAATATATATGTTTAAAATGATATATTGGTCTTGCAGACCAATCTCATAACCTCATTATACACAGACCTTTGTAAGCCATACAAGTCAGCTTGTGACCAACTATTTCACTATAACCACTGACATAAAAAACTTATAAAAAACATGATCATGTCTTAAAATTAATAAAAAAATATCTCCATTCACTTGGTTTCATCCCTATTTCATTATAACACATACCTAATCATATTCTCACTATTGTTTGGATTTCTCACTATTTCCACCATTAGGCCTGTTAGCAACTAGCTAACTTAGATGATCATTTTAACACACTTGATAACTATAAACAATAAATAAAATAAAAATTACATAAAATATGATTCTCAAGCTTTAATCTTCATCAATTTTCAAACTTTGACCTGGTCAATGCTAACTGCTATAATAAATCTTTGAGAAATGTGCACTTTCATATAGGGTCTTCTAACACATTTAACAACTCAATCACACCTGGAGGTTATTTTGAGAGTTAAAATAACCTCCAATATCTTTTATATTCATTTTATACCATTTTATGCTGTTTTGAACAATATATTTCACATTGGGTCCTTGTTAGGGTTTTAGAGAGGTTTAACACATGTTTTGGTGTTAACAATTGGTCATAAAGGATTGCCCCTTAAATCTAAAACCAATGCCTATAGTTATTATCTATGACCCTTACCCATCTCTCCTTAACATCTCAAGTTACCATGTAGAGGTTACATGTGCTAATGAACACCTAAAAATCTTTCTTGGGTTTGCATGTCTTCATTTTATGTACTCGAGAAACCTTAAAACCAATTTTCATGCCTTTTCTTGCAAACCATGCCCTAAAACTTTGTGAAAATTCTTGAAACAACATATAATACCTATTTACTTTCTCACATATTCAAAATTATCTTTGAAATTGATCTTGACCCCTCATTAGGCACAACTCTCTCTCTTTTCTCTCTAGACCTTGACCTATAAATGACATCAGGCCTTGAAACTAACTTTCATGCTTCTTTCCATATGCTCCCCACATTACTCACATACTCAAGAAACCTATCTCATGCTTAAATAGTTCCATACATCTTGTATATTCCTTGAAAATAGATCATGATGCCTCATTAGGCCAAATAGGGTCTAGAGGAGGTTTAATTGCATACTTGATATATAGATCCTACCCTTGTAGACTCACCCTAAGACTCTCATGAGTGATCCAATGCCTCACATGCATACTCAAGAAAAATTATACATCCATCCATACCTGTATGCACTCATCTCACCAATCCATCATCCTCATACCTTCTCACAACATTTTTTCATGCTATGACTAGTGCCATGATTAGGCTTCTTAAGCACTTGAAACTTGAAAACTGATCTAAAACATTCTTAATATCTTCTCATAAGCTTGTGCTTACTTACTTTAGCTAACTTCACTATGCACACCTTCTCATAAGGTCTCGACTAGGCTTCTCAAGGCACATTATACTCAAGAACTAATACTCAAACATGCATTATTTCTTACTTGACCTAAACCTTGACATCAATCTTGAAATCAACTAATATAAAAGTCATTAGTTTGCCTTCAAATTCTCTCTCAACAGAGAGAAAATAGGTTTTCTTTAAAGTATCTTTTGTCACATGGCTTCCTTGTCACATCAATCACACAAGCTTGTACCTCAAATAATACTCACTATGCATCTTCACTAGATGTACCTTGACATTAATGACATTAACCTTAACATCAATAACAACACTTCTCAACAATATCTACACAAATAAAATTCATGATGGAAAAATAAGAAGATGACAAATTACCTTTCCTTGATGTTAATATCTCAAAAAGACTAGAAAAAACTTTATCTCGTGTGGTCTATAGAAAGAATATGCATGCAGATCTTTATTTACAAGATAATTTGCACTATCACCCCTACCATAAATTTGTTTTCCTTTATTCCTTACCCTCAAGGGCTCTAAAAATCTTGAACCAAGATCACCTTCAACAATAAAAAGATCACCTCATCAAATTTTTAATGAAGAATGGTTATAGAATATGCAAAATTTAAAAAGCCTTTAATAAGATAAGTAATTAGAGCCATAAATAAATGATTATAGATTTTAAGACATCAAGGATCATCATTCCTTATGTTAAGGGCATTTTAGAAAAAAATCAATAATTATGAGAAAGGTGGGTATACAAACTAATTTCAATTCCCATAACACCATTTTAGTCTCTTTATAATTTTCCAAGGATGATGTGGATCCTTTAACAAAAAAAGGTGTTTACATAGTTCTGTGCTCATTTAGATTCCCTTATGTGGGATAAATTTCCAAGTCTCTACATATAATGATTAAATAACACAATATAGACATTCATTACTCTCATATAACTATCACTACCCTTGTGGAACACCCATTTCTCACAAAATACCACATTTTATTTGATCTGGAAAAAAAATTATTCATTAAGGATGAGTATTAGAAAATAAAGGTTAGGGAAATTGTTGAGATAGAAAAGAGAATGAGCAATTTGAATCATGAAAATAGATTAGGCATTGGAGAGTCTTAGAGACCAATTATAAACCATTTAAGAATTATTTAAAATGCACACACAAAATAATGTCTCTTTAAATGTTTGGTTGGTGTATGTATTTTTAATTATTCTTTATTGAAGTGGTTGACTAGCTCTTTGTGCTTTCTTTTTTCATCATCACTATTTAGGAATGTGAATGTCCAATTATTTCTCATACTCTTCATTAATTTCTTCATCTATTTACCCTAAAGATGGGAATACATATGGTGTTTGAAACATTGGCTTTAAATGCATCTGACATGATGCATCCAGATATATCTCTTTCAAAATAAAGGTGTGACTAGAAAATTAGTTGATATCTTATCTAGACCTCCTTTACTTTTAGCCATGGACACCATAACTCTTCTTAAGTCCTTCACATGTGTGTCTTATGTAGATGGATATGAGAATGATGTAGATTTTAGGGAGCTATTTATTGAAGTAAATAAGTCCCAAGGTGCTAGTATTGAGCCTAAATAATATTATTACCTTCAATATGGGTTGATTTATAAGTTAGTTAAGTTTTGTGTGCCTAAGGAGGAAAGACTTTAGCTAATGAGAGAAACACATAATTCAAAATTTGCAGGACATTTTAGTCTTACAAATATTGTTGCACATCTATAAAGGTATGTTTATTTGCCTAATTTTATAAGAGGATGTGTTTTATGTAGTACAAACAAGCCCAATGACATGAATTTGGGTTTGTATATGTAATTTTCAGTTCCTTCTAGGCCATGGGAAAGCATTTCCATGTATTTTTTAGGTGGGTTGCCTATGTTATGAAAGGGGCATGGCTATCTATTTTTGTTTGTGGATTGATTTAGTAATATGTGCATTCTTACTCCTTGCAAGAAGACCTTAAATGGTATTAATGCAGTTGGGTTATTTTTTTTTAATATGTGGGTTCATTTTAGTTTGCCTAGATCTATTGTTTTAGATCAAGACTCAATATTTATTGGGAAGTTTTGGACCTCATTGTGGGAGAATATGGATACTAGTTGAAAATGTTTACCATTTTTCACCCATAAACTAATGGGTAGACCAAGGTTGTGAACTGAACATTGGTACAACTCTTGAGAGGGTAAAATAGGAAGCATCCAAGGACTTGGGATGAAAATTTGGTGTATATTCAACATTTATATATTAATTTGGTGCATTATTCTACTAGTAAAATGACTTTTTAAATTTATTTTGGATACTTACCTCTATGTGTATTTGATATTGTTTTGAGATACCCATACAAAGTAAATGGGAAAGTGGACCAAGAAGTTCACAAAGCTTAAAAATTCATTTATAATATTTATCTATTCACCTCCAAGTGCAAGAGAGGTTTAAGGAGTCACAATCTAAGTAAACATCATGGCATGACCAACATATGACTAAGCATAGCTTATTTTTTGGATACAAGGTATGGTTGTACTTGAGTAGAGAAAGGATCCAAGGTAAGGCTGGGAAACTTAAGCCTCTAAGGTATTGTCCATTTTAAATTATGTAATAAGTGGAAAATAATTATTTTAGACTTGATTTACTTATTTACATGAATATTTATTCAATTATCAATGTTAATAACTTACATCTATTTAGACTTTTATGTTAGACAATGAATATTCAAATAGGTAAGAGATAGGATAAATTATAGGAGGTTGCATACACCATCACTAGCACTCATCAACTAACATGAATCAAACACTCATTAAAATCATAATATAAGGATATAACTCACTTTTATTCATCTCTAAGTCAAATTACAAGTGTTCATTTGGATAGTGATATGCCATATCTAGCAAAAGAATTCCAAATAATGCCAAAATCAAGCATATATATAAAAGAACGTAAAAAATAGAGGGATAAGAGAGGTGTCAAGAGTTAATGATTAATTCCAATCACTCATAAAATAAGTCAAAAGAAATTAAAAACTACCAAAGGATAGTTATGAAGTCTCTCTTCAACATGTGTGTGCTCTATTTGATTACAACTTGAGCAAGGTGGCATAAGAGTTATGTTTGGATTGGTGACTCAACCTTGAGTCCTTGAAACTACCCCTTAGAGTGATTATAATATTACTATTCATATTATTTGGGTATAACTATCTTGGATACCTATTGAACATGCACAATCAATCATCTATCCACCTTTATTATATAATTTTCCTCATCATTCTCATATTTATTTTTTTGGAGGCATATTCCTTGTAACCCTATTTTGGTACAAATATCCTTGGTTTGAGATATATATATAGATAATATAGGAAAAATAATAGAATATTTAGGTATCCATTATCCCATTATAGCTTCACCCAAAATTTTAGGGCTCAAATCCCAATGTAAACCCACTTTCTTAGCACCCACCTTTCCCTATTAAGCCTAATACAAGCCTACAGTCCTATAGACCATACAAATCCATACATTATTGACCAAAAACATTCAAAATATTTCATTGGGTATTAAATAAGGTATGATGACAAATTTTTAGGGAATTCCATGGGTTGAAACTCAAGTTAGACAAGTTTCAATATTTCTAGCCCTAGGATGCAAAAATACAGGCCTGAGTAGGCTGAGAGCCAAAAACAAATTACATGGAGAAAGTTATGGGATATTTCAAACCAAAATAAATCTTATTTTTGGTATTAACAAACCTCTTTCAACTTCTCCAAGAGTCATTTTTCCATGGTCAACCTTCAAATCCCTCTATCATGCCAATTTCCACAATTTTGTGTGCATTTTTTACCATATATGTAGGTTATAGGTGTTTTTAGTCTTTTCAATCACCTTAAAATCATGTTAAACACTTACCAAGGCTTATTATGACTCCTTAAAACCTTAACACTTCATTCCAACACCAAAACTCAAGACAAATCGTTTCATATTCTGATAAATCTTGAAAATAGGGTTGTGAAATGAGCTTTTTGTAGACTTGAAGGTGTTTTTTGTGTTTAATGTTTATTGAGGTTAAATAAAAATTATTTATTTAATTTATTCCTCTTTTTTATAACCTACACATACCTTTATATCATCTTTTTCATGGAATTTATATACTCATTTTAATCTTCAAACATCATAAGCTATGCAGGGTATGCTTCTTAGGTTAGGAATGTGGACCTACAGGTATACATACCTATAGGTCTACATTCCTCTTTGTTTAATCTATTAACCATATATTTATTAGTATATTAAGGTATGTATGTAGACACTATAAATATGCACACTATGATTCTGAATGTTGAAATGCCCCCTGGACCACCTTAGGTCCCCCTTGGGACCATTTGATGCTTTGACCCTTGATGAACTAACCTACAGTTAGTTTAAATTAACTAGATCAACCTAGCCTTTTAACCCTTTTTACCCTTTGGCACTCGATCACTGATGCTCAAGCTAAACATCGACGGTCACCCTAACCACCAATGGTCAGGGTTCACCTCCCTAACCAAGAACATGCAAACTACCTACTTTGCTTTTCTAATTATAACTTCTATAAATCTTTTCATGAGCCTTTACATGGATAATTTATAATTAGACAACCCAGTTGAACCTTCACTTCCACCTCTTGCTTGTGCCTAAAAAAATAGAGGATCCTGAAGGTGAAATTGATAAATAATCATTATCAGGAGCTTATGTATCTAGGAGTTTCTCTTGTACATCAATAAACATCATCAGCAATCCAACAATCATATCAAAGAGTCAACTTCCCACTGTCTCTCCACCAAGCCTTCAGGTACCATTATTCTATCAAAATTGATCTAGATTCCACTAATGAATTAACTACCTCAACCATTCACCCAATTGACTTTTGGTAAGATAATTACTTATTTCTTAGTATTCATCTACTTTATTTCCATTTCATAATCAGTCCAGACCTTACCTATCTCTCAAAATCCATCTTTTGGATCTTGTCAATCAACTAAATTATCAACCTAAATTCTCACATAGTAACCATCAATGTTTGACTCAATCGCTGATGCTCTTTCCAACTACCAATTGTCACCTTGACCACCAATAGTCACCTTAACCATCGATGATCATCCCAACCACCAATGGTCACTATGGTACCAAAAACTAACAAGTTAATTTCACCCACTTATACCCAACCAAACCTAATTTTTATGTTCCTACCTGTTTACAGACCCCTTTTAGATTTTTTTAAGCATACCCCAACGCCTTAGCACTAGTGTTAATTAGTTTATCACTAATTCAAGAAAGCATTATTGTATTCAATTTTAGTATCTTTTGATTCATTGATGCAAATACTTTCCTATTTTTGTATGAGCTCAATTTCCTTAAACATGTGGATTGATATCCCCTAAGTAATCTCTTACTTTTGAGATCTAGATATGACTAGGCAATCCACTCAACTATCCGTCTAACAAAAAAAAATTCTTTAGTGATTTCTTATCTACAAGTCATCCTCCCAAGCCAAAGAGGAGCTCTCCACAATATTATAATTTCAATGTGCACACAATCAATCAAGTTTTTCAACCATACCCATACTTAGTTTTTTTCTTCCTCTTTTCCATTATAAGCAAGAAATGAATTGAAATAGTCTATCACACCTAATGGGACCCTTATGTCATTACTTGGGTTATTGTTTGCTTCCATTCTCTCTCTATTATTTTCTCATTAACAAAATCAAAATTTTCTTTAGGCTTAAAATTAAGCGCATACATTGATTTCTTGAAAGTTTAGTTCATATAGCTTAACTTAAAGGCAAAGTAACTCATCGTAGCTTCAATCTTTGTTGCACACACTAAAACAAACCACTTTCACCAATTAAAAATAAAAAAAACTTGAGAAAAGGTCTGACTAGTATTTTATCACCTAGCGATAACCTTACCCTTTCTTGGAGATCCTACTTGGAGGTCATTACCAAGGGGAGGACCAACGCAGCTCTCTAGTTGAGTATAATATATGGATATCAATATATTTTGGCTAAGCACCTAACATCTTTATCATTATGGTGTGTGAAGTGAGGGGGTAGGCCCCAATACCAAGAAATGTATTGATTCTAATATATATTCTTTTTGTGTGCCTAAACACAACCTAAAACCATCCATAGATTTCCTCTTTAGTTCCCAATCTACAAACTAATTTCTATCACACATCTTAAGGAATAAGCCAAAAGTGATATTAATTAAAAATCTAAGGCTTAACATATCTCTTAGAGTATGATTTGATTTCTTTGATCATTTTCTTATCTTCTCTTTGTTTGAGTAGTGAGTTTGTTTGTGTTTTCTATCTCCCCTATCTTGCATGGTTCTCACTCACCAATAGTGAAAAGACCTTACGGAGCAAAACCCACCACCAAGTCAACCTACCTCTTCCACCTCTTCATCCATGGACTACATTTCTAAACTAGCAGACTCTCCTCACCCTTCAAGAAGTCCTATCTTCCTTTGAGATGTCCCTCAAGGAGATGTATATTTTGTTGCTTTCCTAGATAACAATCCCATAGCCTTGCAACATTATCTTACAACCATGTCTTACCATATTTCATCTCTGAACCCATCCATAGATCCAACTTATGACATGCCTCCTCATCTCATTAGGAGTACCTCTATTTCTATGGTTACTACACAACCATTAATTACCCAAGATTCGTCATCAACCAACAACCCCTTTGAGACTACCATTGAAAACCATCCAACCCAAACTACCACTACCCTTATACCTTCTACTTCTAACAACCACTCCTCCACTATAGGAGTGCCTACCTCTAGCACTACCAACCTTCCTTTAGATACCTTCAACCCATAAACCACCACTCCACTTCAAAGCCTTATGGTGTCCATACCCTCTACCTTACCACCAATCAGTACAAGGGTCACCACCCTTCCATCAGTCACCAACCCAACTACTACTCCTATCCAACAAGCTCCCCTTAAACCAACCTTTGGATACATCCATAATCTAAAAGGGCATATACAAACTACCCAGCCACCTACCTCTACCTACCTTTATGTGTCTTCCACCCAACCATTAACATCCACTTATTCATATGTGGTAAACTCCCAACCTTCTACCCACTATCCATATGTCTCTCAACCACTGCAGTAATATGCATCATATAACCCTTCAAGTACATAAACCCAAGCCAATTTAATGAAGATGATTATGGATAAGATGACCACCTTAGATTTATCCATCTTGGGTGACTATAACATCTTGTCATATGACCAAATCTATGATCTCATCCATCCATCCATACCTATCAAGCCATATCTTCCCTAATGCGAACCTCCCAAGTTCTCTAAATTTCAAAGAAGGATCCCCAACAGCACCTTAGGGCATTTAGGCATGCTTGTTATCTCATCACTTATGATGATGCCCTTCTTCTTTTCACTTTCCCCATGTCTCAAGCCAATCCGACCTAGATTGGTATAGTGTCTTACCCAAACATTATATCTTCTCCTTCACCCAACTAGCTCAAACCCTCTTGGACCTCTTTTCGATCAATATCTCTAAGAAGGTGTCTATTACTGACCTCTATTATATCTAGAAGTTTTAATATGAATCCATTATCGATTTTGTGGCTTATTGGAGGATCCTAATAAACCAACTTCCATTTTACTTGCCTCAACTTGAACTCATATAGCTCTTTACTCAGGCATGTGACAAGCATATTCTCCTCCACACTGCATGTCCAAAGCTTTTGAACCTTCAATGAAGCTTTTACCATGGCATGTAATTTGGAGAACTGAGCCATTGATAAAGGTAAGCTTATGCTCAAAAATAAGAACTCAAACTATAAAACCAATGAGGCTTCTTCCTCCAAATCAAGAAATTAGTCCAATACCAATACCAAGGGCAAAAGAACCACAAATTCAGTTGTCTTAAAATTTTCTCCTCCACCTTATATTAACCAATCCAACTCCTCTAGTTCCTCAAATGAAAACCAAAGGAACCAAACCCAAAACAACCAAAAGTAATTCACTCTACTTGGATAATCATATGCTTCCATTTTAGAGAAGTTAATGAAAGCCAATACCATTCAACTTTCTAATATCAAGCCATCATAGCAATTTGACTCTTCTCATCCTGAACCTAGTTGGTATAATGAGAATGATCTATGTGCCTTCCACTAAGTGATAAGACATGATGTCAATAAGTGCAACACTTTCAAGAGCCTTGTCCAATCCCTCATTGATAAGGGGGAGCTCACATTAGGCAGCCCCAATACACCATTGAAACAAGCCCTTGATATATTCAAGCAACCCTTCCCAAACCATGCTCTTACCATGAATGAGAGAAATAACATTGAGTGCTCTCATGATACCCATACAATTAATATGGTCCTTGGCACACTCATTGCCAAAGATCTTGTTGACTAACCCATTTATCTCTTACCCTCTCTTCATATTGAGGTACCATAGTTACCTTCCTTTCCTTTTAATACCAAAGCTAAGGAAACACCATCGTCTCCCCCTCCACTTATTAAGGTAGTGGAGCCACCAACCTCCCTTTCCATTGATATATAGGAATGACCAACCATCACCGCCTCACCTTCACCATTAGCTATCAGGAAAACCACTCCCCCTTTAGAGCTTGCTCCTAAGGAGGAAATATTTATGCTTACTCCTCCCATAGAGGAGACACCCATCCAAACCTCACATATTTTGATTAAGGAAGAGGATGAGGTTATCATCCCTATATCTCCACCTTGGGGGGGTTATATTTTAGATCCACCATTGAGGTAATTAGGCCAACCTATAAACCTTTCTCTAGGCTAGTGTAGAAATTAAAATTTATCTCTAAACCTAACATAGATCAAGCCACCTTCTAGTAGCAATTGTGAACCTTTAACCCTTCCTTTGTTAGACCAACCCACCACTTTCATTAACCAACCTCTTACTATATCTACCCAAACAACCAAACCCTCTAACCAACCAACTAAAACCTCCACCAAACTAAACAACCCTCAATTAATTAAGCCACCCAAGACCTAAGTAGCCAAGCCCTCTCCTATCATCCCAACTAGATCTGCCAAGAATCTTGGTATCCTCTCTACACCTATCCCTACTCACCTATCTATGAAAGTAGACCTAACCCCCTCAAACCCACCAACCACAAATCATATCAAAGCAATAAAAGAGGCAAAACCACACTAAGGCTTAAATACCTAAACCTTACCTCCCTCAAATTTTCCCTCCATTTTGGGGCCTCGTCCCTTTACCTTGAATATGAAGATAGTTACCCTTACCAAAACCTCACCAACTTTTTTGGTGACACCTTCATAGTTGTTCTTCGATGAACATCTTTTCATCATGTCAACAATACCTAAGCTACCTACCTTACAATCTTTCACCTCTAGCTCATCACCCTCCCTACCTAAACTAAAGTTATCAACCAAGTGTATCACCTTACCCAAGGGACCTATCGCGAAACCTACTTCCAAATAAACTTATACCTCAACAATCAAAGCCAAGAGCACTAAACCGTTACCACATTTTTTGAATCCTATTCAACCATTTTTCATAGGTTAGTGGAAACTTCTTGCTTATCCTTACCTCCCATCAGACCCTTTGACCCACTAGATTTAAAACCTTCCTATTATAATGATCACCAAGTGTATGATTATCATAAGATACCAGGCCATGATACGAAGAAATACAAATCTTTCCAAACCATCATCCATCATCTTTATGATGAGGATGATCTATTATCAGATAAACCTCCTATGAGCCCCATACCAATTCAAATGCCCACCATACCTACCCAACACTCACCCAATCCTCCACACTCATCTTAGAGTGAAGATGAATCTGACCAATCCTCTACCTCAACCTCTCCTTATATCCATACAATCAATGTGATCAAGAGAGTATAGTAAAAAGATAAGGGGAAGGCTAAGGTGTCCATTCCTTGGACATACCCCTCTTCAAGCTCCCAACCAACCTTCACCCAACCTTCTCCATATTCAACCAAACCCAAGGTGTTTATCTTAGGTACCTCCTAGTCTAACCCCTTAGAATCTATTAGGAGAGTGGTCCTCAAACAACTTCATCAAACCCTAACATAGTTGATCTTGTATCAGTCAATCTCTATCTCTCTCCATCATCACCAAGTGCTAATGGAGGCTTTTCAATCCATTAAGTTCCAACCTAAAGACCCTCAACCTTTAGCAACATTCATTGGTACCCTTCAAATCTCTAACCTTGTTACTTTCAAGGATTCAGAAATACCCTCCATCCATCTCAAGGACTTAGATCCTCCTTTATTTATTACTACCTACATCAACCAAACCTACATCAAATGGGTCATTATTGATGGGGGAGCTAGCATAAACATCATCTCCTCTCATGCCTACAACTAACTTAACCTACCAGATAATGTCATAAGTGAATCCTTGGCCATCCTTCACTCTTTCAATGATACCATGGCCACTATTTTGGAATGACCCTAGATTTGTTCCATGGGTTGCATTCCCTCTACCCTCCACCATTGTATTAAGTTTGAACATGAAGGCCAAGTCATCACCATCCAATTTGACCCAAGTCTTTTCTCAACATGCAACATGACCTACCACCCCATAGATGTCCTTGTACCCCCATCCAATACACCTTCAATAGCTAAAACCCAACCTTCAACCTCCAAAGTGAATATCATATCCCCTTCTACCAATGAGGCATTGACTAGTACCTCTATTCCTTCACACTAAATCCCCATTATAGACCCTTTAAAATCAACATTTCATCACCTTTCACTGGGTGAGTATCACCTTTTATCACTTGATGCATTCCCTACTCCTCATGAGTATGAGAAACTTACCAACCATCCAAGATATGACCCCAATGTAAAAACTATAGTTTCCTTTGGACCTCCCCACTATTAGACCTATTTTGTTTATGGGGGACTTGACAAATCCCTTAGTGCTCCTACCACCTATCTTCCACCTTGATCATTCATCATTGGTTTCTCTTACCTAGAAAAACCAAGTTTCACCAAGACATACCTCCATCAGTATGCCTAAAAAGGCTTTGATCTTGGGAAATATGAGGATGGCCCACATGAATTAGTCACCATCAAAACTAGAAAACCACATGAGAAACATGGAATTGGTTTTATCTTACCTACTAAGAAGAAATATAAATAACCTACCGATACCATTGTTGAGGAGGATGTTCATTCCTCACTGACCTTACCTCCACCTATATGTGATGAAGATGATATCATCCCACCTAAATTTGTTTTTCATCAAAATGTTTAGACTTAGACCCCTAACTTATTAGAAGGAGGGGGCAACCATAACCATCTATTTGACCCATCTTGAGATGATAAGAGAAGACTCTCCTACCATTAACATCATTCAATGCCAAGATGATGATTCTATCCTCACCTACCTTTGTGCCCCAAATTCTTCAATCCACAAATCCCATCCTCCTAACTCTTTGACCATGTTAAACAAATCCACCATGGATATCAACTTGGGCACTTCGAACAACCCATGCATGCTTAAAATCAACCAATCATTGAATGTTGAGGAACTTCAATACTTCCCCTCTTTCCTCCAAGACCGTAGTATAGCATTTTATTGGTCTTATATCAATATACCTAGGATTGACCCGACCATCATTACCCATAACATAGTCACTCATCATGATGCCAAACCTATCAAGAAAAAGCTCAAATGCATGCATCCTCACATAGCCCTTCTCATCAAGGAAGAGCTTTAGCATCTCTTTTTTTTCAACTTCATTCAACCTATTGACTACCCCTAATGGGTATAAAATGTTGTACCTATCACCAAAGCCATAGGGGGACTACACATTTAGGTGGACTTTCATGACCTCAACCTCACCTACCCTAAAGATGACTTCCCTTTACCTAGCATCGACTAGCTTGTTGATCTTACAGCCAAACACAAGATGTTATCTCTCATGGATGACTTCTTAGGTTAAAATTATATCTTGATCACCCTCAAACATCAGCATAAAATCACCTTTACCACCCCATGGGGGACCTTTTTCTATAGATTCATCATGACTTTCAGACTGAAGAACATTGGTGCAACCTACCAATGTGCCATGACTTACATTTTTCATGACCTTATCTATAAGATTGTAGAGACTATGTGGATGATCTTCTTAGGTAATCTAATCTCCAAAAATATCACTTGGTTATTCTTAAGATCATCTTCAAACACCTTATCCATTACTATGTTTGTCTTAACCCTAAAAAGTGCATTTTTAGGGTTTTGTTAGGAAAGCTTCTAGGTTTCATTGTCTCCTTTCAGAGAATCAAATTAGATCCCACCAAAATAAAATAAATCCTAGACATGCTTTCTCCAACCAACCTTAAGTAAATCTGAAGCTTGCAAGGGAAGCTTCAATCCATTCATCATTTTATTTCCTAGCTTTTAGATTGATGCCAACCTTTCCATCACCTTCTAAATAAGGATGCGTCTTTCAAGTGTAATAATGACTACCAAAAGGCCTTTGATTCACTCAAAGAGTAATTCTTATCTCCACATATCCTTATTATTCCCAAGGATGACCAACCTTTCTACCTATATATCTATGCCACTGACCATTCCCTAGGGGTAATGCTGGCTCACTGAGATGAATAACATAGAGAGCAATCTATATACTATATCAGCTACATGCTCATGGAATACAAGACTTGGTATATCCATACTAAGAAACTTTGCTTATATTTAGTCTTCATGGCCACCAAAATTTTCCCCTACCTTTTTAACCATAAAACCTACATCATTACCAACACCGACCCACTCAAGTGCATGCACTCTAAGCCATACCAAAACTAGTGTATGGCTAAGTGGCTCATGCTCTTAGTAGAGTTTGACCTTGAGTTCCTTTATTAGAATTTAATTAAGGGGTAATTCATTGTTGACCAACTAGATGAGGTACCATTAGCAAATAATTAACCTTCTCCTTTTGATTTCCCCAATGAGTCCATCATAGCCCTCTCTCAAGTGGGTTTCACCTATCAAGTCACCATATTCTTCGATGGATCAAAATGTCAATGTGGCGGGGGAGCAAGTATCATCTTTATCCCCTTTGATGGTGAACCTCTTCATTTGTCCTTCAAGATTGATTTTAAATGTACCAATAATATGGCTAAGTATGAAGCACTAGTGATAGGCCTTCAAATTGCCTTAGCCCTGAGAGTCAAAATAATCAATATCTTTGGTGATTCCCAACTTGTGGTCAATCAATTAATGGATCTTACCAATGTAAGAATGATGTTTTATAGTAGTACAAACATCTATTTGAAAAACTCTTGGCATTATTTGAGCACTATTGCATCCAATCAACCTCACTATCTATAAACAAGTTTGAAAACACCATGGCATCCCTTGCCTTGTACATCCCGTATACACCCTTGATCGCTAAGTTATCTATCATTATTCACAGACTTACCCAACCATCCTATGTCAAACTAAATTTTCCCATCATTTTCAATGTAGAGGAGACCAAACCTAACCTTTAGTATCATCAAACCTTTGACCACCTAAACCTTGGCATAATTCCTTTTAGCCTCTCTAGGAATGCTTGAAGAGCATTTATTAAAAGTACCTCTATCTATATCATTATGGGAGGAATTATTTATAAATGTGGCTTTGATGGCCTCCTCTTCCATTATTTGCATAGTCATAAAGCCTCCCACACTATCAAGGAAACACATGATGGTATGTGTGGGTGATACTTTAGTGGCCTCATTGTAGCTAAGTGCATCCTCCATCTCAGCTATTACTATCCTACCCTTAACCAAGACTATTATTATTATGTAAAAAAAAGTGTTAAGTGTCAATAACATGCTAATTCTCATCATGTTCCAAGCCATAGCCTTTGCATCCATACCAATTTTAGGCCCTTTTCATAAGGGTTCTAGACCTTATTGGTGAAATTAACCCCCATTCTTCACAGTGGCACCATTTGATTACCACCACAATTGAGAATTTCACTAAGTGGGTAAAGGCTATTCCTCTATTCTCAACCAAAGTAAAAAATATTGTTGACTTTATCAACCATCATATCATTTGTCACTTCAATGATCCTCATAATATTATCACCAATAATGGTAAATCCTTTAAGAATAAGCAAGTCTAAGGTCTATGTGATGTATTCAAAATTAAGTTAAGTTTCTCCTCACCCTACCACCCTCAATCTAATGGACAAGTAGAAGCCTCTAACAAAACTCTTAATAACATGCTAACTAAAATGGTCAATACATCTAATTGAGATTGCCATTTGCACATCCCCTTCAACTTATGGGCATATTGTACCAGCATTCAAACCCCTATATATGCTACCCTATTTTCTCTTGTATTTATATTAGAGGTTGTCTTGCCTCTTGAAGTCCAAATCCCCTCTCTTCACATATCTTTGTAAAAGCTTATTTTTTAGAGTGATTATCATTATCACCATTTATCCCAACTTGAACTACTCAAAAAGTGTTATTTAGCAGCACTTACCCATCTCTATGTCTACTAAGAACACATCAAACATGCCTATAATAAGCACCTTGGAGTGTGGGAATTCAATATCAGAGACCTCATCCTGAAGGAAAATCAGCATGTCACCAATATAGAGAAAAGTAAGTGGGGCAAGTTTGCTTTTAATTAGCTTGGACCTTATATCATAACCCACAAGTATGGATCAAGAGCTTATCATTTGTCTTCTCTCAAAAGCCATCTAGAGCCTGAGCCCCTCAATGCTTTGCATCTATGTATGTTCTTTTGTTAAGAAGGATCAAGTTCACCTTGTGTCCAACTTAAGCTCATCCCTTGATATCCACCTACATTCCATCTCCTTATTCTAGGGGTAACTTATTAAAACTAAATAATGTGATTAGCTATCACTAGCATATCCTTATCTTCAATAATGGGTGTCATGGCTCTACCCATGGCATGGTTATGATGGTACTTTCCACACCTTCATATAATGGATTCCCATCATCCTTGTCACCTAAACCTCTTCACACCTAATCAACCTTCTTGTGCTTTTAGTTTTGCCTTCATGAAGGTGAACCACCAACCCAGCCTAAACATGTCTATGTCAAGCAAAATCAAAGAAAAATAACAAAATTCCTATCACTAATAATCATGGGTCATTCCTAGCATCCACAAAATGCTACCTTGAATGATAGCTATTGAAAATCTATTGAAATTTGCCAAAATGTAAGGTGGACTACTCTCTCAAAGAATAGCTATCAAAAAAAAATTAAACAAAGCACATAAACTTAGAGCACTCCTTTGAAGGATGGTTGAGTAAGCATTTGTCAAAATCATATTAATTTCTCAAAAGCTTCCTACATCGACCAGCTTCCCATATACATAGTTAGAAAAATACCCATTATCAAAATCAAACAAAAGAAAACTAATCTTGGAAGCCGTAATCAACTCTTAAATATCATAATAAGGTGAAGTCTACAATTGGATCTCATAAATAGACTTCCTACATTGATCAATCTACATAACCTGGCATAGACTTGTTTATGTTGACTCTTTATATACCTACAGAAGAGGGAAGCTAGTCTCACAATAGGGTTCCATTTTCACCCATCTCCCCTTTTCCACTGCCTACAAGGGATTTTTGAGCTTACTCAACATTTTATGGTCAAGACACCTTTTTAACCAACTAATGACCGCTCATGTAAAGCATTTGAAGGGCTTATATTCATTAAGACAATCCAACTTTGGGTCTATTTTAGGCCTTGTCAATGAAGCATCATCGTGCTCTCTGCTCACCCTATCATGACTAGTTGATATTTTCATTATGATGTTTGCCTCTTGATTATATTCTCTATTCTCCCTAAAACTATCTCATGTATTTTATCATAAACATTAACAACAAAGAACCATAAGAATAACCATAGCCATCCACATTATTATAACATACGTGATAACCATATCCATAAGCAATAAAATTTACTTTACAGGTCTAAACATAATGAAATCCATGATGCTGAATAAAAATTAGCATGTCATAAGCATAACCACAATAACAACCATAACCATGACCATCATCATAAAGTAATAACATCCATAAGCATTTCAATAATCAACCATTTTTCACCATGTGGCTAAAGTCTAATAATGTAGTACATACACATTAAGATTTAGCATGTCATAAGCATCACCATAAATATAGATCATCTCATGCCTAAGCTAAACATCCATAACATAAGCATAATCCATGATCACATATAATCATCACATCATAAGCATTAATCATCAACATCAATCCATCAACCATCAAGCCATGCACATAAACATAAATAATAATAATAATAATAATACATTTATAACCTCATGAGTCAAATAACCATAGTAATGTGTACAAAATAGGTAGATAGGACTCTCTCTCAAAATTGTACATCTATTTTCATCAATTTATAGGCTAAAATCAAAATGATATATAATAGTCATATATATATATATATATATATATATATATATATATATATATATATATATATATATATATCTAGTTATATCTATGCCCTAGGGGCACCATTGCCTTTTGGAGCATTGTTGGATCTTAATGCCTGTCTACCTATTGTGCTTGATAATCTACCACCTATCCCTACCTAACCTAGTATAGATGTTGCCCAATAACTTGGTGTCACTAAACTAGCTCCCCTTGCTAAGCTGGCCCTATACTCACCCTATCGGAGCTCATTCAGACACTATGCTAAAATAATAGCCTCATAGTACCTTAGCTCTTCCACTATAGCTAGGTACCATGTTGTATGGGTAAAGATGGGTGGTTTTTCCTATCTTGGTTCTACTCCTCCTCTCTACCATAGAGAGTCCCTCTCTTGAGTCACCAAGCCTACAAAGGTCCTAGCCTGATCCTCTCCCTTATGACATTAGCAAGTTGACCCTATAAGGTCATAACTTGGCTTTGTATTGTGATAATTTATGCCTATAATGTGGCCACCTACCCCTATAAAACCTTTACCTATCCCTATAATATGGTTCAATCCACCCCTGCCTATCCATCATGGCTAGATGGATCCATACTCATCAGCCTCACACCTTCATCATCTCCATCAATACCTGTAGCTACATATATGGGTTGGTACCATGCCATGTACCCATCTATAAATTTGACATCATCTATTAGAGCCATAATTTGTAGCTTCTCATATGCACCATCTAGAACTATACGAACAGGTTGTGGCACTAGAAATAAGATCTTTGAATCCTCTCCTTGTATCTAGGGAATGGGCCCAAAATGCCCTATACTAGACCAAACTATTAGCATACCCTATCAAATGAAATTAGTTCCACCTCTCCATCTCACCTACCAAGTATCCATCTATAGCTCTGGAGGGAGAGTGTCTATCTCCTATAGCCAAGCCATACTATAAACTAAATGTATGGCCTCTAGGTGATGTCTCCAACCACTAGTGCACCTATTACACCCATAAAACACTCCATGTCATGAGCACCACCTCCTACACTTGATGCAGCCAAATCACCCCTCCATCACATGAAGCTAATGAGGAAGTCAATCTATGTGTAGCTAGCCCACAACAACCCTACTAGCCTCAGCACCCAAATATGCTCATAGGCCTAGTAATGTAAAACCATATTGATGTTGATGCCATATCTCCTATGGGACCCAAACCCCCATAGCTATTTATAGATTTACACCAATAAAATAGGTACCCAACTAAAAATAGTCCACCTTAGCAATAGCTCAACTAGTATCCCCAATAATAAATAAATAAATCTCCCACTACTCAAGTTGAAAATCCCAAAATATGTCATTACAATCATGATCATGGTCATAATTCTCCTCTCAAGAAGAACCCTCTAATATAGCATCATATACCTAAATCCCCTAGCATGCCATCTAACATGATCACTATCATCTCTATACACGAGCTTGATATGATCATCTTGCTCCTCACACTCAATATGGTAGATCAGATCACCACATAGTAAAAGTCAGGTGATCTTATGCATGTATTTTGGGAGAATGGTTATCTTACACGTTAGAAGCTTAAAGGTGTTCATAGTGAGATCCCATCTCTCAATGAGTTCTATGACCATAGATGCATCTTGGGGCACATGTTGTTAGTTCCTCATAGCTCCCAACCCCACCTCATCCATCTGGGCCCAATCAGCTGGGGTCATCCCTTGTTAAATATCTACAAAGATTTTAAGAACTCAATCCCTCATCCAGATCTACTCTTGTGATTGAAAAAATAAAGTTTAGCATGTGCTAACATCACTCATTTTCAAATTGATGTCTTTACCAACCACTAAATTTACCTAAATCAACCTACCCTACCCCAACCCACACCTATTACCCATACCACATTACCTCTTGTAACCCTCACCTACCAAAAGTTTTGCTACCTACCTTAGCCTATCAAATTGAGACCTAATAAGCACCTAAACCTCTTTCTTATTGTCTACCATAGCTTATCCAACCAATACTTTGCTACCTTCTCCTCTAATCCTTACCCCAACCCAAGAATTTTCAATTGTCAATGGTCACTATGAACATTCCATGGCCAAAATGCCCAAACCCTAGCTATCCCAAATTTCACCCAACCAGTAACTAAAATACCTACTTAGCTACCCTAATCACTCTACCCACCTCCTAGTACCTAAACACCATTTCAATTATTGAGTTTACCTACCTTATTAACTAAATTTTATAAGCAACCTAATTAGGAAAAATCAAACCCCACCTAAGTAATTTTAACATACCCTGACCCCCCAACCCAATGACATTACAAAAATCAAACCATCCTATCAAATTCAATACACTACCTACCTCATTCCTCGACATCTATCATGGATGGAGATTGTATCCTACTTCTCAACTGCATCCATGAGTTCCTTACATCTTGGTCTCAAGAAATCACCTCAAGCATGCACCTCTAACCAATCACCAACTGATAACACAACCAAATGCTCAGTCAAATCTCTCACAGTAAAATGCCAAATCATTTAAAAACTATGGCACAAAGTGAACACAAGCAAAAGCAAAATGATTGAAAAGTAAATCCATTTTCACTTTTAACCTGTGGACTTTTAGGGTTCCCACCCTAATCATCAATGATCAAGGTGAATTTTACTAGTCACCCTTGGGCACCCTGATCATTGATGATCAAGATGCCCCAATTTGACACTTAAACCTTAGCATAACCCCTTTAGAAAAAACCAACCTAGTTTGCCCACCCATGGAGACTACCTTCTCCACCCACCTCAACCACCTCATCCCTTCATAGTTGGTCCATTTCATCCCAGCTAACAAACTTTTTATGACACCTTTTGCCTAGTACTTTGATCATAGAGACAACATTACCATGTTGACCACCTTTTGAGATTGCACCACCTCATGCTTACCTAACCCACTTATGTATTTTTAGGAGCACTTCCTACCTTGGATACTTTCAACATTTGACCTATTTTTGTTTTCTATGGGATCACTTCCTACCTTAGATACCATTAGCAACACTGACCTATCTAAGAGACTAACAGGTGTACCCAAATACCATGCCTAAATGTGATCACATGGTACATTGGTCACTTTTCCCT
This sequence comes from Torreya grandis, assembly GCA_037957365.1. Lineage (NCBI taxonomy): Eukaryota > Viridiplantae > Streptophyta > Pinopsida > Cupressales > Taxaceae > Torreya > Torreya grandis. Next base: position 1,851,963 of record JARHVA010003137.1, on the reverse strand, counting down.
TAAAATTGATATTTCTTATTCTCAACCATGGTAACCTAATCTTTATGTAATCTAGGCTATCACACCTTTTGTTGCACTTTGTGTGCTTTCTTGTGCTTTAGTTCCCAACCTATCACCCATCATCATGATGTTCTCCCTTCATCATCACCTTCACCAACCTTTTAAAACTCATACCCAAATTTGATTTACCTTTTCACCTCCTAGTTTGAGGGGGACACTTCCTCCCATACTCAGGGTAATTAGTAGACCTTTCACCAATATCAATTTTTTTCTTAGCTAGTTGATTCCAAGCTACACAAAAAAAGGGGCAAAATGTAGACACCAAAAATATGCACATTGTGATTTTGAATGTCAAAATACCCCCTAGACCACCTTAGGTCCCTCTTGGGACCATTTGACCCTTTGACCCTTGGTGAACCTAACCCACATTAAGTTTAACTTAACTAGCTCAACCTAGCATTTTAACCCTTTTTACCCTTTGGTATAAGACCACTGACAATCAAGTTGACCATCGATGGTCACCCCAACCACCGACAGTCAAGGTCCACCTCCCTAACTAAGAACATGTAAACTACCTACTTTACTTTTCTAATTATAGCTTGTCTAAATCTTGTTGTGATCCTTTGCATAGATAATTTATAATTAGAAAACCCAATTGAACCTTCACTTCCACCTCTTACTTGTTACTACAAAAAGAGAGGAGCCTAAAGGTGAAATCGATTGACACATTATTAGGAGCTTGTGTATGCAAGAGTTTCTCTTGCAGGTCAATCAGCATCATCAACAATCCAATAGTCATATCAGAGAGTTAACTTATCACCATCTCTCCACGAAGCCTTTAGGTACCCTTATTCTATTAAAAAAATTCTAGATTCCACTAATAGATTAACTACCTCAACCATTTACCCAACCAACTTTTGGTAAGATAAGTACTTGTTTCTTAGTATTCATCTACTTTATTTCCATTTTATAATCAGTCTAGACCTTACCTATCTCTCAAAATCCATCTTTTGGATCTCATCAATAAGCCAAATTATCAACCCATATCCTCACACAATAACCATCGATTATTGACTCAACCACCGATGGTCTTTCCAATGGTTGATGGTCAATTTGACAATCGATGGTCACTTTAACCACTGATGGTCACTATGGCATAAAAAACTAACAAGTTAATTTCACCTAAACATCAAACCAAACCTAATTTTCTATGTTCCTACATGTTCATAGACCCCTTTTAGATTTTTTGAAGCATACCCCAACTCCTTAGCACTAGTGTGATTTATTTTATCACTAATTCAATCATTTCTAACATACTTCTTTGCAAACATCTTGTATTCAATTTTAGTAACTTTTGATTCATTGATGCAAGTACTTTCCTATTTTGTTTATGAGATTAATTTCCTAAAACATGTGGATTAACAGCCCCAAAGGAAGCTCTCACTTCTGAGATATAGCTATCACTAGGAAATACACTCAACTATTTGTCTAACAAAGAAGTTTTCTTTAGTTCTTTCTTATTTATATGTCATCCTCCCAAGCTAAAGAGGATCTCTCCACAATATTCTGATTCCAATGCATGCATAATCAATCAAGTTTTTCAAGCATACATGTATTTAGTTTCTTTTTTCCTCTATTCCATACTAAGAAATAAATTAATTTAAACAATGTATTCATCTCTTTAGACTTTTATAATGGTTTTCAAGATCAAACACTACTTAAAACATCTAAAATTATCCTCATATACTTAATTTTATTTACAAAACACTAGAATGATATTCCTATGTTTATAGTTTGTAAGGACACTTCAAGATTGGTCTTATGAGAGTTGGATCCATTGGTGTTTACTCTTATAATAGCCTTATATCTTCCCTAAAGTATTTGAATTCCCATCTCACTTGTACCACCTCTCAAAACCTCAATGGAGATGCTCATAAGACCTTTCTCTTGGAAGGTTGTAGGTGAACATTTGACTGTGTATGCATTGAGTTTATGATTGGGAGCATTATAGGAGTTATAAGAGTGAATGTTTTAATTTTTTTAATGTCATCATACCATTCTTTTCTTTTGTAAAAATATGTTAGCTACTTGTTTGTATTTGAGACCTTGTAAGAGAGTCCAAACTAGCATTGCTAAAGGACTGTCACTTGCAATATTGTATTGAACATGTTCATGGAGTGAGTTTATCAATATTATAGATTCTCCTTTAAACAAAATATGTCACTAAAATGAAAAATAAACCAATTTTATTATTTTTTTTTTGAGTAACAAAACTTAATATCAACCTTACTCATCTTAGCTTCAACAAGCCTAAACCTCCTACAACAAGGTTTTCACCAAAACACCGTTTGATGGCTTAGATAACTTCCATTGGTGGATTCACCATTCCTAAAAAAGTTAAAAAAAGCTGATTATGAATTTTTAAGTCCCCAAAATTCATTATAACACCATGAATCTTTCTTTTCTATGCACTTGTGACAACCACCTACAGGAAGTCTTATGCACAGTCAACATGTTTTGCTAATCTATTTGAAATTTGACCATGTTGGTGCTTGTAAGAGACCTAAATATAATATAGGATATTTATGGAGATTATTTACAATGTTTTAGTGTAATACACAACTTAATTCATCCTCAAGGACTCCAAGACTTAAAAAACCTTGCTTGCCACCTTTAAGAACAATGAAACACAACTCTTTTTGCTACCTTGGAAACTAACATGTGCTAAATAGTGATGGAGAATGATGTGAGAGGAATATTTAGACCCATTAGGATCTAAAACAACAAACCATTTTCATCTATTAATCATGTACACTTGTTGAAACAAGGAAAAACTCTGCCTATGGGGTTTTAAGAGGGTTTTAAGCTACTTAACTTGTTAACGATTATTCATAAATTTAAGCCCTTATAACGTAAAACTAATGAATTTAATATTGAGATCATATGGGACCCAATCCACCTCCAATATAATTGGTTTCAACTATCCTTACAAGAAGTCTTATGCACAGTCAATATGCTTTGCTAATCTATTTGAAATTTGACCATGTTGGTGCTTGTAAGAGACCTAAATATAATATAGGATATTTATGGAGATTATTTACAAGGTTTTAGTCTAACACAAAAATTAATTCATCCTCAAGGACTCCAAGACTTAAAAAACCTTGCTTGCCACCTTTAAGAAAAATGAAACACAACTCTTTTTGCTACCTTGGAAACTAATATGTGCCAAATAGTGATGGAGAATGATGTGAGAAGAATATTTAGACCCATTAGGATCTAAAACAACAAACCATTTTCATCTATTAATCATGTACACTTTTTGAAACAAGGAAAAACTCTACCTATGGGGTTTTAAGAGGGTTTTAAGCTACTTAACTTGTTAACGACTAGTCATAAATTTAAGCCCTTATAACCTAAAACTAATGCATTTAATATTGAGATCATATGGGACCCTATCCACCTCCAAGATAATTGGTTTCAACTATCCTTCCTCTTAATGAAATGATCACCTAAAATGACCTTTACAATCTTGCAAAGGGGTCAATAGAGGAACTAAAAAAAAATTTGGCTTATTTGGACTTACCAACGCTACCATAAGCATGATTTGACCCTGAAAACCTCTGAGAGACATGAACATATACTTTTATAACATGAACTAACCTTTTCCATGTTGAAAATTATCTTTACAAGCCCTTGGCAAGTGTGCTTCTATGTTATATTTTGTCTTCTTGATCTTTTGAGGGTCACACCACTCCTTACACATTGAAATAACCTAGGTGAACATGTTTGGTGGAGAAATAACCTTGGAATAGCTTATAAACACATTAGAGACCTCAAAAATGCACTTGATTCCTTTAGTCAATAAAGGTAAACATTACCTTAATTTTTCTAAATTTACCTTAACTTTTGATAAACATGAAAAAATGATGTTTTAACCTTATCACATCATGTATCTAGAAGTATTCATCCACCATAAGACATTAGATCACCTTAGAGGTCAACCAATGCTCCACCATGGATCAACATACCTTGACCTTTGCCAACCTTAACTTTTATAAGAAACCTTAACTTCTCCAAAACATAAACAAGACCTTCTTGAAGGAGATAATGAAAAAACTAGGGGAATGACTCAGTCTTCTAGACCTTGAAATAAACCTTAAGATGATCTAGCATTTGACAAGACATCCTTGTTATGACCAAGTTTGACCAAGTTTGACTAACAAACCAAGATAAAACCTAAAAAAAGATCAATGATAATGTTAGGCAAGACTAGAATCAAAGTTTTAAATTTCCCTTACCTATGGTATCTAATTTTGGCTAACATCTTTGGTGACCTCCTAGGATTACATGCATGATATGCATCTAGACCAATTGCCTTCATGCCTCCATTGCACTATGGAATCGCCCATGCTCAACACAAACTAAAAAATACCTTTAAAATTGTCTTAAAAACCTCTTTAGAAGAATGAAATAGCTGACTACCTTCACCAACACACAACAATAATAAAAAAACACACCACACCAATAAGACACACATTGTGCTAAGAAGCACTTAGGGAAGATAAAACAAGAAACTATTATGTCCAACTAACCCTTAAGATCTGATATTCTTGGATCAACATGGAAACTCCTTGAATCTTATTCATGTTATGAATGAGTATGAATGAGTGATTTTTTAGACTTTTTTCTTGCTTTGGCATCTCTTTTATTGACCACCACTAACTTTTAATTGACCTCAAATAGAGCAATAGCAGCAAATGTGTCTCTAATGAACACAAACTCATCTTGATCTTAAAATCTTACCTCATATTATTATCCATCCTTGGAAATGTGAGAGAGCTCAAATTTGATCACACTTTGATTTGTAAAGGCAACATAACTTCAACTTATATTGGCTCATTAAGCTTCATCTCTTGCTCATCGAGAATAGTATCATATTCATCATATCTTACTACATTATGAGCTTGAAATTCTTGGTGATAAATTTTATGTCTTGTTAGCTTTCTTGGATATTTGTACTCCTCATCAACAACTTCATATTTTTATTCTATAGGTGTTAACCTATCAATCTCTTTAAATTCTTTGAACATGTGAAAATCATACTACCACATGTTCATAAGACCTCCTTGAACTTTTTCATGAGATTCAATAAGATCATCAATCATGGTGTTCTCTTAAAGATCCTTCTCACTCATGTATTCATCATTTTGATTGACCAAGATAACCATCTTACCATCCTCCTCATAGGATTTAGGTTCACTGTTTAAACTAGAGCAAAAAAATTCTAGCTCCTCCTAAAAGGTAACTCCTTTTTTATTACTTGAAAGCATGTCAACTTCAATCTCATTATTGGCATTCTCTTTAAGGACAATAGGTTGATCAAACACTTCAAACTCGTCAATGGTATCATGACATAATTTCAAGTTATCTTCTTCAAGATCTATCAACTAATCACTATAAGTCAATATAACTTCTAAATATTCATCTTGCTCATGAGGTTTAACAAGGATAAAATCTAAGATGTCTTAAATCATACTTACCTCATGCTAAGTATTAGTTTGATAACTATTGTATGATCATATTTCCCTTCATAAGGACTCAATCCATGACAACTAGATTGGTCTTATTCTTCCTTCATGAAGAATGCAAGTTAATCTTCCCATCTAAGGTCTAATTCATCATGTTTTTTTTGTATCAAACCTAATTTTTAATATTATAGGAGTTTGTCAACTTTTGAAACTTCATGTTTGAGTTCACCTTCATGTTATAGAAGAATCACATGCTTGCCAACCAATTCAACTTCTTCCATGAAATTATGGTATAGTTGATGCCATACTTGATCAAGATCTTCTTCTTCACCTTTTTTAATGGAATTAATTTTATTGGATGCTACTATCATGTTGCCTTGAATTCCTCCATCAATACCATATTTCTCATAATACTTGAAGATTTATTTGATTCCTTATTGACAAAGAGGACTGCCAAGAAAGATCTCTTCATCATATACACTTGAAAAACTCTCCTCATATCCTTCTTGAGGATCACTTGTAAATGATTGATTTTGCTTCTCAAGGATACCCACCTCATCATCCTTTCTTGACAATCTCTAATTTTGATTTGAAAATTCATCTGTTACCCTCAATTCATTAGGTTCTCCTTCATAAAAGGAGAGGGTGGGAGGGAAATAGACTTCATTGGTTTGCTTGAAACTTTATAGATTATCCTTCCAACTTATGTCTTTGGGAGGGCTAGGTTGATTGTAGTGTTCTTGGAGAGATAGATAATGGAATTGTGCTGAGGATGCTTCATTTTTCTCTTTCCACTCCTCAATAACTCTATCAAACTTTGATGTGTCCTAAACTTCATGGATAGATTCAAGTTGAAGGGAATGTGAAGGAATTGAGGAACTTGAGAGATCCCTTGACTTGACATCCATACACTTCTCTTTTTTTCACTTTGGATAGGCATGATAGAAGGATATTTTTCAAATGTTAGCATGATATAATCAGAGGTCTTAGTCCAATAAGGTCTCCAAGATGGAATGGTTTTAGGCTCTTGAGGAAGAGTGGGTGAAGGTTGCGTAGGCATAGACCTTTCTTGATGGCATAGTGTAATTTGGGTTGAATTTGGAGTAAAATAAGGTTGACTTGGTGTTGGAGAAGGAACACAAGACTAAATGCATTTCATTTTTTGCCTCTCTTCAAGTATTAATTATTCTCCATACATTGAATCAGTCCTCTTATTTCTAGCACCTCATCAATTGGCATATGTTGATTCCTTATCTCAATATCTACCCACTTATTCTTGATCAAATGTAAAAAAAAATCTCTCTTTATGAATGATCTCACTTTTATTGTAAGAGATAGGGACAATTAGGAAAATCTATTTTTATCTATCAATCTCCTTCATTTTCATTTCATATTCCAATAGAATTTGTTTTAATTTTGATAGATATTGAGTAGGATTATCATAGATTTGACAAGGTTGACTAGAGGGATAATTATCTACCAAGGAGATTAAATTGGATTGGAAGAGGGAATATACATCTATTGATAACCTTGGTGAGGTTGGCATGATGTTATTTAAGAGCCACTTGGGGTGAAGCAATGAATGCCATCAACCTAATATGAAGAATGTGAAGGCATAGAGTATGCATTTTGAATAAAAGAATGATGAGAATACATACGAATTTTCTAATTTTTAGACACTTTGGCTACTTATACCAATTTATATTTACTTGGAGTCACCATTGATGCTTCTACTCTTGCCTCCAAAGGCTGATCAATTGGAGAGTATCACCAAAAACTCTTTAATGAGATGAAATCCTTATCCCACTAGGCATGCCATAACTATTATCATCAAAAAAAATTCCATTAAGGAGGATTTTCAATCCTCCTCGCTTAAGTGATATCATAGTACTAATACTAGGTTGGGGGTGAACTAAAGAGTGGATTGAAACTCTAGATTTGGGCTAGCTCCCTTGATGCATCACTTAAGAACTATCACTAAACTTACTAACTTATAAGAGAAAATAGATAGAAAAATAAAAGAAAAATAAAATATGAAGGTGATACACCAAATTTATCTCTTCCACTTTCCTATCATGTATTAATAACATGAACTATGACTGAATCTAATTGCACAATTCAAATGGAGTCTCCAAACATTAGTGTTTCACATAGAGGCTATAGTAGCATGATGTATAAACTAAGGGGCTAATCAAGAGGTATAAAAGACACTAATGAATGATTCCACTTTAAACTCACACAAGGCTATTGGAATAACTCTATGTAACCTATAAATATGACTAACACATGCAAATAGGTAAGAGATAGGATAAATGAGAGGAGTTTGCATACACCATCACTAGAATTCATCAACTAACATGAAGCATACACTAGTTAAAAGAATAAGAGAAGGATATAACTCAATTTAATTCATATCAAAGTCAAATTACAAGTGTTTGAACATGGCTACACCATATCTAGCAAAAGGATTCTAGACAATGCCAAAATCAGGCATACATATAGAAGAAGGGAGAAGAGAGAGAGAGAGAGAGAGAGAGAGAGAGAGAGAGAGGATAGGTGTCAAGAGCCAATGATGGCTGCCAAGAACTCATGAAACAATTTAAAAGAAAGAAAAAAATACCAAAGGATAGTTATGAAGTCTCTCTTCAACATGTGTGTGCTCCATTTGATGACAACTTGAGTAAGGTGGTGTAGGAGTAATGTTTGGCTTGGTAACTCAACCTTGAGTCGTTGAAACTACCCCTTGGAATGATTATGAGATAACCAATCATCTTCTTGGGCTATAACTACCTTTGAGACCTATTGAAAATATATAATCAATGATCTCTCCACCTTTTTTCTTTAATTTTCCTCATCATTCTCACATTTTATCTTTTAAAGGCCTATTCCTTGTAGCCTTGTTTTGGTAAAAAGCTCTTTGGTTTGAAAGATATACAAGGCTTCTAGGAAACCTAAGAGAATATTTTGGTACCCATTATCTTACCCCTTTGTTTATGTTACTTTCTACATTGCATGAGTCCATGCTTCATGATTTTTGATCCCATTCCAAACAATTTCACAAATTTACCAGTGATGATAAAATGTATATCAAGATTTTATGTCCTATCATGCTTTGAGTTATGAGGGAATTTGTTTGTTGTTTGGAATCTTCTATTTTTCATCCTCCTTGATTTTTTCCCTTAGCATGAATATCTACATTATTTTATTTTATTTTATTTTACCTCTTAGATTTTATGTTTTTTTTATTCAGCCTCTTATTATTTTCTTCTGTATACCCACCTAGGATTTATTTTTATATATATAACTACTTCTTATCAGAAAAGTACAAAATGTACAAACATTAGAAAACATAAAAACTTTAACAAAAAATCTGTTATCTTTATCATATTGATATATATCATGTTTTTTTACCTATGTTAGAGGTTTTTCATATGCATGCTACACATATGATTTTATTGATATTATTTGAATTGTCAAGATGCAAAATATACATGTTTCATATGATCACAACCTCTCAAATGTTATGCATCTAAATTTTACTTACACCCTGTTGATCATTATCACATTGGTGGTATGCCTCAAATTAGGGGCATCTTCTTATAATGTTTTTTATGGTGATATCTTTTTGGATTTCCATCTATCTATGGATTTACTTTCATTAGTTATGCAAATATTGATATTACCTACATCTTTTTTGTTAAATGCATATTGACATTATGTTGTTACACATGCTCAAAACATGGATGTCTTGCATGTTCTCTTGTGTAATGAAATTAGTATACCACTTGAGTATAATAATAGAAATAGATCATAATATTCTTGAAATAGATCATAATATTAGAATTAATGATGAGCCACTTCTATGGGATAACCTCCACAACCTTACAATAAGAATAGAATTTTCAATTTGATAATTTAATATTAGCCACTACTTCCTATATATACCCCACTTATGTTATGGAGACTACCTATACCAATTCTACTACCAATATGAATCTATATAAATTATTATATGACTAATTAAATGTTATTTTAGCCATAATCAACCACACATATCTAAATACATGTTATATGTTGAGAGCATAACATATTCCTCCCATCAAATAAGTGTTTTCCTCAACATTGACTATTTATGGATGCTTATGTATGAAATATTCATCCTCATATGCCACATCCTCTCTCAAAAATTTCTTCCAATTGATAATATATTCAATGATCACCCTCATCTATAGGCTCTTGAATCAAGTTTGGATAATATCTTCTAGTTCTAAAAATATTCTCCTTTTTTCATTAAGCTTCAATAACTCTATCTAGACGGAAATATAATGGCCAAAATTATAAATATGAAATATTAGATATATTTTTGTTGATTCAGGCACCACCTCCTGGTGTTGATAATGCACATTGACTTCTCAAATTTATGGTCATACCTTCAAATAATACATGATGGATGGCAGTTGGTAATTATAAGATGCCTTGTATGGAGACCATTGGCATATCCTCAGTAACAATTGAATGATTTTCCACCCTTCTTTGAAAATTTGGTAGTATTTTTGCATTTGAATCTTTTTATTCCACTAAAAAGAATTATGTTACAAACCATGATGTACTTTGAGTTGGATTTGGCTAGTTGAAATATCCACCCTAGTTGGGTTATGCATTAGTGAATGGTGGATAGTTTTGTTGATTATTTTGGGAGGCCATCATGATATTTGCCAATTATACCATGATGTTTCTTATATATCCTTTGGTTATGGTCAATTATCCTTTAATTTTGTCTGCATATCCCTTATTTGCCATATCAAACTATATGTTTTTCACACTATACTCAAGTTGGATCACTTTATGATCTATCGAATAAAACCTTGGAAAAAAGATCCATTGATTGTCATTTATGACCGTTTTTCCTCTTTGTTAGGATTTTTCCCAAAAATTTGGAATCCTTGCCTTGGCACCTAGTATGTGATCCTACCATACAAAGTCTTGGTCGTTCAAATTTAATTTTCACATTTGACTAAAATTTGACTAAATAATTTCAAATGTAGGTTAGCCTCAAACCCCAAACTTTAAAGAACATACCCCATATATATTTTTGTGAGATTTCTAAAAAATGTAAAGAAAGAATAAAAATTATTAAAATTGTAGACTAACTCACTCAAAAATGATCACAAAATACTAATTTTTCACTATAGTTTTTTTAAATTATTCTCCAACTTTAGTTAAAAACTTATAAATTTTTTTGTAAAATTGAAACCTTTGGGTAATTTGCTTTGAACCAACATTATATGCTTATATAGATAAATATTTGGGTAATTTCCTCTAAAATGACATGCAAAACATATAATTTGACTCATATGAAGAATTTAAATTTTGAAAAATGACTATTAAATGGCACATGAATAAAGCCATAGTGCATCACTATCTAAGGAAGTGTGGAAGTGTCTAGAGAATAAGAATAGTGGTTATAAGATCAAGAGATATATTGAGAATAATATTAATATATTTAGGCAAAGATTATGAAAATATTATATAATAGTAATGGTAATTTGGAAAGGTTGAGCTCATATATGAATGAATGGATATGAGGAGGTGTGAATAAGAGTCATGTGTGTATACATAAGTCAAGTATATCAAGGCTTGGTGATAATTGACATTATCAAGTGTCTTATACCAGATATTAGTGTCTACATTTTCCCCCATTTTATTATATTAATTGAATTTAGAGATTAAAAGGATAGAAGGTGATATCTCAGGATAACCATAGCAAGTGTGCCCAAGTAGATACTAAGTGTTATGCCTTACTCTAGATATAAACCTATGATGAAACATGTGCAAATAAATTATTATTTTTATTATAAAATATCAAAGTGATAACATCAACCATGTGTGTAGTCAAACATTAAGGAACAAATACACTTTTATGCACATTAACCAATTTATCTTCTTAAGACTTTGTAGACACCAATATTGTGTCGACCCCCCCTTGGTCCACTTCTAAACATTTACACACTTTATAAATTTAAAATAAATTACTTATTTTAAATTAATGACATCACCCAAGACACCTCACCTTGGACACCTCGCCCTTAGACCATTTCTCACCCTATGAGTCACCCTGAGACTAGGTCATCTACCCATGACCTATTCTCACTCCATCCTGACCTCCTAACTAACCCTCGTGCCTAATAAACCCATCTTTTGACCATTCTCCAACGGCATATGCACTTGGCAGATGGAGAAATGGGCCAAATAGCCCTTTTACCCATTCTCTAGCCATTGACATCGGTCAACTATCGGTCGATGCCAGCGGTACTACCAACGTCGGTTACATAACCTGAGCTCTAAGCTTGAGTTGCACCTCGGGACTCTTTGATATCGATGCGCACACTTTGAGACCAAGCATCAGACTTCAACTTATCGCTCTCCAGGCTATAGAAACTCTGTAGAAGTCACTCTAGACATTGGATTGAAAATATTGTACGAGGTCTTCGACATTAGCAGAAACAGGAATAAGCATCCTAACACCCTCAGGTCTTCACCAAAAAGCTAAGTATTCTTCTGGTCTCCATTTCAAAGTTCTAGAATACATTAGTAATTAGTTTCTATTTACTATTTCTAAATACTATCAACCAGACCCAACTTTCTTCCTGGAGAGGCTGAAAAGCCTTCCCTTTATCCTTACCCTCTCTTCATCCCTATCCTCTATCTCACCCTTCCTAAGACTTCAGTAACCTTCTCATAACCCTGCACAAACCTTTAAATCCCCACAGACTCTTCTATCAACCACAGACATAATCCAAAACCCATCTAAGGCCCATTGCCCCGACCAACATCGACCACAACCTAGATCAACATCGACAATATGATCGACTTCGGCACCATACACAGACCGACCTCGGTAGGTTTACCAACATCGGTGACTATGACATACAGACTACAAAGAAATAAGTACACACTATCTATTTTCCTCTTTGTTAGTCATTTGTCATTTCTTTATTTATGACACTTTTACTTATAAACAGTGGATTGTCATCCTTTAAGGAAGTTTTTATGCTTTCGAGACCGAGGGTGTTGTTTGGCAGTCCACCATGTCTTTATCTAACATTCTCTTTGTTTGAGTTTCTTTCTTATTTACAGGTGTTTCCTCCATAGCCAAAGAGGAACTCTTACAATGCTTGGATACGGTGCGCAACTTAATCTGGGTAACGTACAAACCCCTGACCTTTATCCTTAGTTTCTTCTTCATTGGAATGTAAATAGAAAAAAATGTAGAGAAACATTCTGGCACGCCCGGTGGGACCCTGGAGTTTTCCTTGGGTTCATTCTTCTAAAAAGCAAACTTTCATATAGATGCATTAGGAAACAAATTCTCTTCTTGCATCCTTTTCTTCTATCTTTTTATTTCGAAAAGAAACCATTAGCACAAGTTAAAAAGAACATTTTTCTTTTTTCTTCTTATCACTTCTTACCTGCATCTTAGAGTAGTAAAAATTCATACTCTTAACCTTTTCTCCACTTGTTTGCATCTGAACAAAACATTTCAATTTAGGTTAAAAACACTATTGCATTTCATTCTTGCTTGAATGCATATTTAACCCTCTCACTTAGTAATTAAAACGCATTATGAATAAATCATAGTGCACAAATGTTACACAACCAAACCACAAGCACATCAAATTAAACACTTAAACATACTTGAGACAAGGCCTGTCTAGGATTTCATCACCTAGCAGATACCTTACCCCACCTGGCGATCCTACTTGGATTTCACCACCAAGAGGAGGACCCACTATGTTCTCTGGCAGAGTATAAACTATAGACAAAGTATATATTAGCTAAGCGGCCCAGCTCGGCTCTGGGTTCGTGAAGTGAAGGGAGCAAGCCCCCAGCACCAGGCCACATACTGAACCTAACACAAATTTTTGAGCACCAAAACATAACCCGAAACCATCCATAGACTTCCACTTTAGGACCCGTTCTAAAAGTGCAATTCCCAAACATATTCTTCTAAGGCATAAGCCACCAAGACTCTAAAATTTATTCTTAGAAATTTAATGTTTTAGAGGTTACTTGCCAAATCACCTTTTCTACTATTTTTATCTAATTGTTTGAGCTGGTGAGGTTGCATCATTATGAGATCCAAAAACAACTTAGAATTTCTCTTTCTTTCAAAAAAATATTAGTTTTTTGTGTTTCTAGAAATACATAAAAACTGACATCAGTTTTTCCACTGGCGTTAGCAACTCATCTTCACCGACATCGGTTATCCCACCGACCTCAGCGACATTACATAACTGACATCGGTTAGTAAACCGACGTCGGTCACTATCAACAAATTTTCTTTCCAAACAGCAAGCTTAAAACTTGACTTTTTTGTTGTTAAATACACATTCTAGTTTTTTAAAACTAAAATACACAATTTTTAGAACCTGAACACATTTTGCCTTGGATGGTTTTGACACGTAGTCAAGCTCAAACTCTTGTTGACCATGCAAGGCAATAACCACTCCCACCTTCACCTTCTATATCAAGTCACCCAATGGAGTATACTTTAGACACTGAGCGTACTCCTATCCAACCTACCCCAAATCAATCACCTATTGTTCTTGCAAGAAATCAAGATTTTGAGAGATTCCTTGACCTCAATGTCAAGGCTCTCCAACACTATCTCGCAACAAGCCAAATGTGAGACCCTTCAGGTAATCCTATTTTTGGGATGCCAACTTCCTTAGTTGAAATGGCAATAATATCGACAGCCTCCGTTACCCAACCTATGGTCACTCAGGCCATTGCCTCAACCAGTAACCCAACCATGGCCAATGTTCAAGATTTGGCTTCTCCTATTTTTGGACCTACCTCCATTGGGGTTTCCGTACCCCCTCAACCATAAACAATTTAACCAAGTTCTACACCTTTCCAGAACTTGATTGTCTCTATCCCACCCACTCTTACACCTATAAACATGAGAGTGGCTACTCATCCTTTAACTAGTCTCACCGCCATTCAACCACCCTTGGCAACATCTAGTCAAGTTGTGCCCTCCAACTTCATGGCACAAGCTCCCTTAGCCTCAACATCAGTCCCTATGATGAACTACTAATATGTTGCACCTACACAAATGCAACTAAGTACGTCATATGCCCCTCCCAATGCTTTCTAGGTACCCTATAACCTAAGGGGTGCCCCTGTTGCCAATCCATCAGCTGATCTAATTAAGATGCTGATGGATAAGATGTCCAACCTTGAGACATCCATTTCAGGTTTGAAGAATGTTCTTTCTTATGAACAAATTTGTAACAAACCTATTCATCCTTCGGTCCCTATTCGACCATACCCTAGCTAGTGGGAACTCCCAAAATTTACTCGCTTTCAAAGTAAAGAGGACCCACAACAACATCTACGAGCGTTTAGACATGCTTGCTACCTTCTAGCACACGATGATGCGTTATTACTTTGCACATTTCCCATGTCACTTTTTGGCACCGCCCTTGATTGGTATAGCTCCATTACCAGTCATTCTCTCTTTTCCTTCACTCAACTCACCCAGATATTTCTTGACCATTTTTTAATCAACATCACTAAGAAGGTCTCCATCACAAACCTATATTCTATTAAACAATTTGACGATGAATCAATAACTGACTTTGTCACCCATTGGAGAGGTTTGATCAACCAACTCTCCTTTTCATTACTTCAACCTGAGCGCATTGAGCTCTTTTCAAGAACATGTGCCAAGCACATCTCATCCACTTTGCGGGTTCAAACCTTTCGCACATTTGATGAAGCTTTCACCATGGCCTAAAAGCTTGAACTCTGCACTATCAAAGAAGATAAGGTCAAATTGCATAATAAAAATACCAACGCAAAATCCAATGACCCTCCTTTCAAACCTTCCTCCCATTCCAAGTCCAAGCGATCAGTGAATGTTGTGGTCCTTAGGTCATCATCTTCTACCACAACTAACCAAACTGAACCTTCTACATCACAAAGCATCACAAAACAATTCCAACAATGGTATATACAGCGTCAATACACTCCAATAGGAGAATCATCCACTTTCGTGTTGGATAAATTAGTGAAGTAGGGGGTCCTCAATCTCCCTCAAATCTAACCTATCTAATTTAACCCCTCACAAGCCATCCCTACATGGTATAGGTAAAATGACTTTTGTAACTATCACCGTGTCAACGGTCATGACACGGATAATTGTAAAACCCTCAAAAATGTTATTCAAGACATGTTAGACAAAGGGGACCTTGTTTTGGATAACCCTAATGCACTAGCCAACCAAAACATGGATATATTTATGCAACCATTTCCTAACCATCCCCAAGTCAGAACAATGTTCAGACCATGGCCGATGACCTTCAAGAGCACAATATACGCACGGTTGACATGGTTTCTCCTTTTATTCCTAACCAATCTCTCCCACAGTCTGAAGAGCTTAGTCAACCCACTTCTCCACCATGGGTAGAAGAGCCTATTATACCCATATCATCCCCACGACATCAACCACCTCCTCCACACATACTTATACCTCGTGAGGAACCCATATTACTTATTCCTCTTGCCCCGACCTTCCCCCTTCTTCTACCATTGGAAGAAGTTACCATTCATACCCCACACCCTCATGTAGAAGGGGCCATAATCCCTCTACTTCACCCTTTAGAGGAGTCTTCCTCTCCTATTTGTCCTCCACCGATGGAGGATAGTCTTCCATCAACCCTGCTTTCACACATAGGAGAGTCTACTTTCACCTCTCCCACATTGGAGGATGCTTTGATGGCACCAACATCGGTGGCCTCACCCTCATCCTTCTTATCACCAATGGAGGATCATACTTTCCACACTTAGACCACACGTGGAAGGCATGATCATCCCTACGCTTTATCCTCTCAAAGAGCCACATTATCCAATCCCTTCTCCACCAAGAGAAGAACTAGCCACCTCACCCAATTCAGTCGAGGAAGATCCGGTGATGGTTTTCTCTTGCCTTTGGCCCTTGATCGCTACATCCAACACATTTATGCTTTTGCGATCACCCAAATCCTCCAATGGACCAACTATAAGACCTCACGAGATGTCATCTAAACCCTTTTCTCGATTGGCAAAAAATTTAGGATTTCTCCATTCTAGGAACCTAAAACATGAGGCATTATGGGAGTGACTTAAAGTTCCCTATCTTACATATCTCACTTCATCTTATACTGCTGACCCTTCCATGACAAATTATCCCAAAATCTCTGATGAGGATCGGGCTTCTACTTCCAAATCTTCAGAAGCTCAACCATCCACATCTGAACCTAAACCCTCACAGGCATCCACCATGCCAAAATAGATTACATATCTTGGTGTTTGCCCTATATCAAACCTCACTCACCCACAAGTGAAGGTAGATTTGAACCTCACCCCACACAATAGTAGTCCTCGCACTAAACTAAAGAAGGCTGCTAAACCACATCAAAGAATTCCTCCCCCACGTTCACCATTACCCTCTATCCTGGGTCCACATCCATCTACTTTAATAGGAGTGCTCCCTACTCCAACACCTTAAAAAAACAAACTACCTCCATTACTCCCTTTACCTGGCAAAAACATACTTCCACCAAAAAATTTGACACCTCTCATTAAGAAAGTGTCATCTACACGTGTGGCCACCCCACCAACTAAAAAGGAGGTACGAAAACTTCCTCCTAAACAAAAGTTGTCAACCCCTACTACAACAATGAGTGAAGACCCATTGGTAGGTTCTTATGCTTCGTTGTTATGTTAATTATTGCAGTCATCTAGCATCGTTCTCCCACCCATTAAACCATACCAACCTCTCAGACCAAAACCATCTTGGTTCGACGACTCTAAAATCTGCTGGTATCATCACACACCTAGACATGATACTAAGCATTGCTGCACCCTTAAGGTTGCCATTCACCAACACTTGGAAAAAGGCACCCTTCTAATTGGGGATCCTCTTGACCACTTTTTTGACAAACCACCAACACCATCCCATGCCTCCCAAACATCCTCACTTAAATCAAGATCCCAACGCGAGATTATGGTTCCTCTACCACCTTCTCCCCCTTTATTTGACATCAACACCATTAATGTGACCACCAAGTCCCAAACATCAAAGGATATAGGAAAAGAGTAGGTCTCTACCCCTAAAACATATCCATTCATCAAGCCCTCTCAACCACCAAAACCCAAGATTTCTATCTTGGGCACATATCAACCAACATCTCCAGGGGAAATTCCTCCTAAACTCTCTAGTCCACATGACATTTGGTATAAATGACTTGTTGACCACTTGACTTATTCTATTATTCCTCCTCATCTCTCTAGCAATGGATGGTAGGCTTTTATCAAGAGAGTTACTCGATACACCATGCTAGGGGGTCTTCTTTACAAATGAGGCTTCGATGGCCTCCTTCTCTGATGCCTAACCACCATTGAGACATCTCATCTCATCAAACAAGTCCATGATAGGATTTGTGGGGGACATTTCAGTGGCAACTCGATTGCAAAGCGCATCCTTCACCTGGGCTATTATTGGCCCACTCTTAACCAAGACTGCAATGACTATGTTTGGCATTGTATCCAATGCCAACAACATACCAACCTACTTCATGTCCAACATAGCATCAAACATGCCTATAACAAAAATTTGAAAGAGCGAGATTTCAAAATCAGAGATCTTATCCTTAAAGAAAATCAACACGTGACCAATATGGAAAGAAGCAAATAGGTAAGTTTGCTCCTAATTGACTTAGACCTTATATCATAACTCACAAGTATGGATCAGGGACTTATCATCTATCTTCTCTTGAAGGCCAGCTAGAACCTGAGCCCCTTAATGCCTTGCATCTACAACCATTCTACTGTTAATCAAGTACTCATTCACTTGATGTTTAACTTGAGCTCATCCCTTGAGTAACCCCCATCATCCTCACTCCTATTCCTTTCAACCCTTTTTCCCCATAAACATTAGTTAACACTTTTTTAAAGCAGTAACTACTTTGTCCTAATAAAAGGGAAACCACTAAACCTCTATAGTCTAGTCCATGACTAAAACTTTAGTCAACAAAAACATAAAATTGGGATGCCTAACCAAAGGTCATTAACTATAAATGTAGACTGATCCCTTGAAGGATAACTGCATAATTATTGTAATTAATAGACTATTTCCTTGAAGGACAGCTATCCAAACATACAAAGTAAACTATAGACAATTCCCTTGAAGGATGGCTATGCCCAAATTTTGCTACAAACAGCACCCTCTCAGAAGCTTCTTGCATCAATCAGCTTCACATGAGCACAAATCAAAACAACATCCCAAAAAAAAAAAAAAGACTTCCCGCATTGATCAGTCTACAAACTATTAAGTCATGGACTTGCCTATAGTCATTCTCAGGGTCGCCTATAAAAGGGGAAAAGTTATATCACATCACATAATCAAACCTATTACCCCAACATACTCAAGGGATTTTGAGCTCACTTAATGTCAAGTGATTCGAATACTTCTCTAACACAAGCCAATGGTCAATGACGTAATGCATGAATGGGGCTTTTGTTTCCAAAAACCCTATCTATGCTATCATTACGGTCCTTGTCAATGACAGAGCAACGCGCCTTTCACTTCTTATACACCTTCATCACATGCCAATAATATCAAAACCAAAACATATTCCCTAAACCATTAACATGACATCATGATTTATTTAATGCAAATACCAATTTGTGTTATATAAATTATCATAGGCCCTTTTACATTAGTTTCTATGGAAAACAATACACATGGAAACTATCAACCATACACAATTTATGTCAAGCATATACCATCACCAATATGGAAACTTGCTGAAGCATAATTAATCTCATTTCATTTTTAGCATACATCATCACGAATATGGAAAATTATTAGGAATGAAAAACCACATAACCTATGTTACAGGATATGCCATCACACAATATGGAAAAGGCTGTAACATCATCATACACTCATTTCATTTTTAGCATACACCATCACCAATATGGAAAATTGCTAAGGATGAAAAACCACATAACCCATGTTACAGCATACACCATCACACAATATGGAAAAGGCTGTAACATCATCATACCCTCATCATTTCTAACATGACCAAACCAACTACCAACCTCTTTGACTCTTCTTCCCTTTTGGGGAGAACTACATTGGCCTAAGGCCCTTAAAACAGGGGCTATGTAGGCAGCACTCAATTGACATGGGGTCTTTTGAGATTAGCTCAGCCATTCATTAATTCATCTACCTGATGGACCAACCATATAACCTTTAACCATGACCTAATCTAGTCAAAACCAATCCATAACCTCCCCTCTTCTTCCCTTTTGGGGAGAATTACATTGGCCTGAGCCCCTTGCATGGGCTATGTAGGTAGCACTTAGTTGACATGGGGTCTTCTGAGGTTAGCTCAGCCATTCATTAGTTCATTTACCTAATGGACCAACTATCTAAACCAAGCCCAAAATCATGACCAAACAACTAGCCCTGACACTGTAGAAGTCACTTTAAACTTCTCATGGGGCACATTAGAGATCACATACATCTCCCTGACCACAAAAAACTACACTTGAGATCACTTATATCTCCGATCAACCTGACCAACAACCTTAGAGATCGTGACTATCTCCTCAGACCATGAACACTTTCGAGACAACTTTGCATTGGTTATTTTGATTGCATATATGCTACTTCACGAATAGTTAGCGAATTGTACGCAACCCACATTACGACCCTCACACTTATTGTCATATCACGACCAAGTTGATCCCCACTATTTGTGACATTTTCATGTTTTCCAAGAGCACTTCCTAGCCTAGATACTTAAAACATGATGACCATTAGAGCTACAGCTTTGATCGATCTAACCCAATCAGCTACCACTAATAAGCTAGGGACCAGTTATTTTGGTTTTAGTCCTCCTAAACCATTAGAGCTACAGCTTTGATCATTTAACCCAATTAGCTGCCACTAATAAGCTAGGGACTGGTTAATTCAATTTTAGTGCTCCTCGACCTTGTCTGTGACAATTTGACCTACTTATCACGTGAAGTGGTATACGTGCAATCTCTATTATTGCAGTGTTCACACTCCAACTTCACCTTACACATCCACTGCCTATCAAATCGGCACCCGATATCGGGTTCCCTTCTCTCAATTCCCACTTTGAGGGGGAATACCTTATCCCATACCTAGGGAAACTTACTCCTATTTTTGTCTTACAGTTTATCAAAACAACCAACAAGACAAAAAGGGGCAAATGTAGACACCAATATTGTGTCGACCCCCCCTTGGTCCACTTATAAACATTTACACACTTTATTAATTTGAAATAAATTACTTATTTTAAATTAATGACATCACCCTAGACACCTCACCTTGGACACCTCACCTTGGACACCTCACCCTTAGACCATTTCTCACCCTATGAGTCACCCTGAGACTAGGTCGTCTACCCATGACCTATTCTCACTCCATCCTAACCTCCTAACTAACCCTCATGCCTAATAAACCTATCTTTTGACCATTCTCCAATAGCAAATGCACTTGGCAAATGGAAAAATAGGCCAAATATCCCTTTTACCCATTCTCTAGCCGCTGACGTCGGTCAACTGTCGGCCAACGTTGGTGGTACCACCGACATCAGTTACATAACCCGAGCTCTAAGCTTGAGTTGTGCCCCAGGACTCTTTGATATAAATGCACACACTCTGAGACCAAGCATCAGACTTTGACTTATCACTCTCCAGGCTACAGAAACTCTACAGAAGTCACTCCAGACATTGGATTGAAAATATTGTACGAGGTCTTCGACATCAGCGGCAATAGGAATAAGCATCTTGACACCCTTGGGTCTTCACCAAAAAGCTAAGTATTCTTCTGGTCTCCATTTCAAAGTTATAGAATACATTAGTAATTAGTTTCTATTTACTATTTTTAAATACTATCAACCAGACCTGACTTTCTTCCTGGAGAGGCTGAAAAGCCTTCCCTTTATCCTTACCCTCTCTTCACCCCTATCCTCTATCTCACCCTTCCTCAAACTTCAATAACCTTCTCATAACCCTGCACAAACCTTTAAATCCACACAGACTCTTCTATCGACCACAGACATAATCCAAAACCCATCCAAGGCCCATTGCCCTGACTGACATCAACCACACCCAGACTGACATCGGCAATACGACCAACATCGGCACCATACACAGACCGACCTCAGCAGGATTACTAACGTCGGTGACTGTGACATACAGACTGCAAAAAAATAGGTACACACTATCTATTTTCCTCTTTGTTAGTCATTTGCAATTTCTTTATTTATGACACTTTTACTTATAAATAGTGGAATGTCATCCTTCAAGGAATTTTTTATGCTTTCGGGACCAAGCATGTTGCTTGGCAGTCCACCATGTCTTTATCTAACATTCTCTTTGTTTGAGTTTCTTTCTTATTTATAGGTGTTTCCTCCACAGCCAAAGAGGAGCTCCTACAACTCTTGGATAAGGTGCGCAACTTAATCTGGGTAATGTACAAACCCCTAACCTTTATCCTTAGTTTCTTCTTCTTCTAAATGTAAATAGAAAAAAACATAGAGAAACAGACTTATCTTTAGGAGATGATAGATAATCGGATGATCATGCCCCTTAGAGATGTCAATGTTAAAACCATGGGTTGAAATGATTATGCCCCAACCCTTAGTTGAGATTGAGAAGTACCTAGAAGTTAAGTCACACATAACTTTATCCCCACACAACTCACTATATCTATGAATAGAATTTGTATGCAAAGGGAAATGCAACTAATTTATTAATCAATCATAGATCAGAGAAGATAAATCCTACTTACATTTATAATTGTTTATACATTAGATATTTAGAGTCATGACCAAGATGGATCTGCTAGACCTAACCAAGAGATCTCTTACCACAATAACATCACTAGAGAGGGTTCCAAATCCTCTAGTCAAGTAACACTATGTAATAACCCTGGCTTGATCCTATGTTTTCATATTCACAAAGTATAATGACAAGCAAATTAAAACTTAATATAGTGGTCACCAAAGTTTATGGCATAAAGTGGGTATAATAAACATAAAAACTAGCATGCATAGGATAATCTTATTAAAGTTATGTATAGGTAAAACCCTAATTTATGGAGAAAGTAATATATTTAAAATCCATTACTTATGTTATTTTTATCTACATAAATAAAAGAGTAAATTTAGAGATACTTACCTTGAAGATGAACCCATCAAGACTCAATATCTCCCTTGGCCAAAGGTGCCTTGAAAGAGGTTGTTGTGGTTTGTAAGGATCACTAAGAAAGGCCAAAACATCCTAAAATTTTCTACAAGATAAGATTCTTATCCAAGTATAGACCCCAAACTATAAATCCTCAAGTAGAATGGTGAAAGAGTGGATTTTAAAGAAGCACAAATGAATAATTAACTCCTTATTTCTCTAATAAATGATGAAATGAATATGTATATATAGTTGAATCTAACCCCAAACCTTTTCAAAAGTTTATCCAATAGGGTCAGCCTAATATAATCTATATCTTTATTTATAAAAACAAATTAGGTCTTGGTCTAGGTTGGCCAGGGGCTAACCTAGACCTTTAACATGTTTTATCAATTTGAATACAGGGTCGATGGGGCCAATAGTGTAACATAAACCATCAAAAAGGGTTTAATCTTAGGAAGTGGCTAATGAAGTTTTTAAATGGTTATAAGAGGTGAAAGAAAGGATAAAATGGTTAGGTAAGTGTCTATGAGATGGTTGGATTGATAAAAAGTAGTGGTATAGGGTACAACAATCCTACAAAGCACCAATGGTTTGCCCACCCCTTTTTTGGTGCACCCTTTAAGACATGCACTCAGAAAGATTGAGGTGTGACAAGATAGAAATCAATATTAATTGATAAATTTTGAAAATATTATGTGTATACATATGCCCCACTCAAATCTCATCATGTGTCACTTGAGTACAATAGCAGATGGTGCTTTGAGAAAGAACATAGAAACACACAATGTTGAAGCTAAATAAATTGTAGTATTTTAAAGCATAAAATAACTAAAAGTAAAGGACTAAAAGAGAAATAAATAGAAATAAAATTAATGTATGCATACCTTGACTTACCTTTATCACTGGATGGTTGTCTCTTGTGTTTATAGTTTTGATTATTGAGGGCATGAAGATTGCTTTGGACAGACCCAATGATACAAAACTAAAAAGCAAAAATAAACAAATACAAGAAATCTAAGATAACTTACACAGTGTAGGCATGATGTACTTGAGAATTTGGTAAGATAGGGTGATAAATTCTAAGCTAGGACCAAATGACCAAGTCAAAATTTTTAGAATAAATTTGGTAACTAAAAATCCAAGGATACTATATGATCAAAAAAATCAGACAAGTAAACCTTATGTAATAAAGGCAAATAAACCAAGTCAAACCAAGGATACAATTCAAAAATGGTAATCAAACATCAACATGAAAGCAGTAACAATCCTTTCTTAAACAAATATGGACAAGAAAATGGTAAAACAACATTGATGAGTGACAAGTAACAATTCTTAATCAATCATCATGCAAAAAGGGCATGAAATGGAAAACAACATTGGTGAGTAAGAAGTAACAATTCAACCTCACTCAACAATGGAAAAAGTATTAAAAAGTAAAAATAGACATAGGTGTCTAAAAATAAAGGAAGGTACAATAATTTAAAAGAAACCAAAGGAATTCTAGAAATTTAAAGTCATGATGTAAAAGAAAGTAATCCATAGTCACTCAAGCATATTATTTTGTTCTAGGGATAGAGAAAACCAAAAAAAGTAATGTTATCATGTTTTTAATATGTGAAGAAGAATGAATATAGAAGTGGGAAAATAGATTTATAATCACACTTTCATATCAAGGGGGGAAATGAAATGGGTGGAGGGTAAAATAAGGGAAAAAATAAGGTAGAAAAACTCTTTATCAAAGTCAAGACACTTAAATTAGGTTTGTTAAAATGAGAATAATTTTGACATTAAGGACTTTGAATAACCTCTCCTAGCCACACAAATATTAGGTCACCAAATGAAGTATGAATATCATCCCATGAAGGCTATGTGCATGAAAATTAAAATAGACCTACCTTCCCACAATGTGTTCCCCATTCCTCAAAACCCCTTACAGAGTCACCAGTCTACTATGAAGATTATGTACTTGTGTGAAAAAGTAGGTAGTACCATAGATTATTTTGAATTCTCCTATCCCAATCGACTAGCTTAACATACCCAAATTAACCTTGGATCTATAATGAGGCCAACTATGGAGTTTGAAATTTGATTGGAATTAGTAAATGTGTTATTAATCATGTCTTTTGGTGTGATTTTGAGTTTTCACTTTGTATATTGCCTTTTGTATCATTGCCTTTTGTTTAAAATGATTTGTATTTTAAATTTTGATGGATTTTTCTATTCCTACTCTATACAAATTTATAGAACCAAGCATGGGTGTTAAAGATGACTATCATTTACAAACTTTGGACTTCGTTGCTAAGAAAAAGAACTTAAAGAGCATGGTGTTTAAGAGTCTTGTTTATGCATGTGAAATAAAAAGTGATATTTTGAATTTGACCTTATTTTATCCAAAGTGGAATGAAAGGAAAGGAAATCAATAGGAATGAAACATGAAATAATTTAAATTACTTTAAGTCACAAAAAATGTGACAAAGGTGAAAAGGGGATACAATGACAGGTGAGTATGATTCTTTATCATAAGAATGTTGGAAGTGTATGGAAACATGATAATATAGTTTATTGTACAAGTTTTATCTACAAAAGAGACAAATGTCAAAGCTGAGAAGAAAGGATCATAAACTTGTAACCATTTCTTGACATTCTAGAAAAGGAACACTAAATTAATTAAAGATGGTGATTTTATGAGGAAGGCCTAGTCCTATCCATGGTCTTACACTATAACTCATAAAAAAATAACCCAATATGGTGAAAAAATCATTGGAAAGTGATAAAATAATAAGATCAAACAAACTCATGAGGAAGACTGGTTCCTATCCATAGTTTTACAATACAACTAATGAAAAAAGGAAACCAAAAGACCAAGAGAAGGAATTGAGGTTTGTGAAAAGGGAAACTATTGTAGAGGGTGAGACCTATGTAAATATATTTTAAAAAGTGTTATCATGATATGATATAGAAATCATGATAATAAGGGAAAGATCTAAGAAAAGTAATTCTTTAAATATTATGCATTGGTGGGTTCTTTGAAAACATGGCCTTCATTAGTTTGAAGGTGATAGGTGCTAGGACCAAGTATGTCTTTTACTAGATAAGGGCCCCATAATTTTTGGGTATATTTTCCTTATTTATCATGGGTTTAATATAATTTAAAGAATATATCACCAACATATAAATTTTTGACTTTAACCCTTTTTTTATGTTGTTTGGCGATATGAGCCTTGTATTGGTGATTATGTTGTAGAGCGGATAGACAGTGTTCATCAAGAATATTAAGAACATGAAGGTGAGATTCACATAATTCTTCATTGAGTATGATAGTATGAATATATATATGGATATAGGGAGGCTAAACTAATAATGGGAGTACATATTTATAACCATATACTAGTGATAATGGTGTTACCCCAATGGCAGTGCATATGCTAGTATGATAGGCCCAAAGAGTGGGATATAAATAAAGATGCCAATCTATGAAATTTTTACATATTATATTTTGGATGATTTTATTGAGAATTTTTTTAGTGGCTTAGCTTGCCCATTACATTATGTATGGTAGGGTGTCAAAAAATTGTGAGAGATTTTGAATTTAACATAGAGTTGTTTCACGTATTTATTTTTTAAATTACTACCATTATCATAAATGATATTATGGGGAAATACAAAACGATAATTGATTTGATTGAGGATTGATTTATAAATAGTGGTTATCATGAAAATGATGAGATGCATAGCTTTGACCCATTTGGTAAAATATTCAGTGGTTGTGATGATAAAGACATCTCCATCTTGTGATCTAGGTAGTTTACCTATGAGATATAATCCCCACATTAAAAATGGCCAAGGGTATTCCAAAATTTAGAAATTGATTGGTGAAAAATGTATGAGATCATCATGAAGTTGGAAAGGAATACACTTTTTAACGTACTTGATTGCATCTTTTTCAAGAGTAGGCCAAAAATATCCCATACATAAGCATTTGCATGTTGTATCATGTCTACTATAGTGACCTTTTTTCAAGGAGATGAGGAAGCTCTTATTTCAAGGAGATGAAGAAGCTCTTATTTCATCAAATAATATATTAAGGTGCCTTTAGTGTTATGATAATAAAGGATGTTATATCAAAATACATATTTGAAATCTTGTTTGTAAATTTGAGTCTTTTCATGAGAATTCATGTTCAGAGGATAGGTTTGATGCTCAAATAATTGAATGATGTCTTTATACCATGGGCTCTATCGAATGTTGATAGATTAAATATGATAGATAAGTGAATCTTATGATTTAATGGAATATGGGGACGTTTTTATTTGAATAAGAAAGGTAGAATCAGTAAAAATTTGGTGTAGATGAAATAAAGAAGCTGAAGAAGTAAGTGAATCAGTGATAGAGTTTTGATCTCTAGGGATGGGATCGATGATTAAAAAAAGTAAATTATTTGGCAAAGGTAGTAGCTATTTGATGATAAGAAATGATATTTCCACTTTTACATTGATAATCACCATTAAATTATCGACAGATGGGTTGGGAGTCACCAAAGCATTCAAATATGTAATGTCTAAATTGAGTCCCACTCTCATGCCCTGGATTAATGCTTCATATTCCACCATGTTATTAGTGACATCAAAAGTAAATCAAAATGTCAAATGGATAATTTTACCATGAGGACTAGTGAGTATACAACCTACCCCAGCCCCTTGAAGGCATTTGGTACCATCAAAATGAAGGTTCTAAGTGTCTTCATGTAAATTGACATTGATTTTGGGAAGTTCTTTGATGACTACTTTAGATTTAGTAGTATTGGGAATAATAAAGGAATCTTCTTGATTATTGGATGCTAGATCAGGAGTAAAGCTATGTAAGTAATCTTTGAGAGAGATACCTTAATTAAGACCTTCAATAAAGAGGATATTATCATTAGGGAGACTATCTTGAAGGTGATAGGTAGCAAGTATGGGATCTATTGTGAGTTGGTCAATAATAACTTTTCCTTTGACAAATTTTTACAGGATAATATAGAGATCAAATTCCATTAAAAAACCATCCACTTGCCAATTTTATCTCCAAGAAGAAAGGTCTTACATAAAAAGTGATGGAGTGGATCAAAATATACTATAACATAAGTTGTTTGATAAAACATATAATGACAGAGATTTTTAGCTATAAAATAGATAACAAGGCAACGATGTTCTAATTTTGTATAGAATTTCTCATAGTCAATGAGACTTCAACTAGTATAATATATGGTGTATGCAATAAGAAATGCATCATGTATATTTAGATAAGATAGATCATACCATATAATTTCAATTGGGGATACATTAGATAATCAAGAACATGACCAATATAGGGATCTGATAGACCCAATTATGGGATCTCTTATCACAATACACAATGCTAGGGGAGGGTTCCAAAGCCTCTAGTCAAGCAAAATAATGCAATAACCCTAGCTAGGTCCTATGTTTTATATTCACTATGCTAATACCAAGTAAAGTAAAGTCTAATCTAGTGCTCACCAAAGCTTGTATTTTAAAGTGGGGATTAGAAACAATAAAAGTAAACATGCATAAGAGACATATACTCACATCAATGTGTATAGAATCCTAATGCATGAAACATAAGTAAAATTTCATATCTATCTAATCTTACAAAGGAGGAACAAAGTTAGGAATACTTACCTTTGAAGACAAACCCACCAATCCTCAATCTCTCCCTTGGACAAGGTTCTTCACAAGAGGTTATTGTGGTATGTAAAGATGATAAGGATAAATCATCTCTAGGCTATAAAACCTATCAATGAATTCAAAATAATTATCCACAAGATAAGATATGTATCTCTAAATAAAGTATGAAACCTTAAGCTTTCTTCTCAAGTAGAATGGTCAATAAGCAGATACACAATAGTTCTTACTTCTTCTCTTCTCTAAATAATGGTGAAATGAACTTGTATATTTAGGTGGATTTAACCCTAAGCCCTTCCAAAAAATTTATCTAACAAGGTAGAACCAGTTTACCTAGTACTATTTTTGACAATGAACCATGCTAAAAATGAACTAAGTCAGTAATTTAGGCTGAGTATCAAAATAATACAAGGTTGACCTAGCTGACATAGTCTTAAAACTACCAAAAGGGGATTCAGGTTAAGAAAAGGATAATAAAGGTGGAAAATGATAGGAAGAGGGTATAATATATAATAAAAATCTTAATGGAATGGTTTTTAAGACACAAGTGTGTAGATAACAAGTGGAAAAAGGGATAACAATCCTGTAAAGCACCAATGGTTTGCCTACCCCTTTCCCAATGCACCCTTTAAGGTGTGCACTTGGAGAGATTGAGACTCGATGGGTTCCTAAAAGATAGAGAGAGTCAATAATTGATCAAAGTTCTAAAATATTATGTGTATACATATTCCCCACTCTTAGCTCATCATGTGTCACGTGAGTGCAACACAGGATGGTGCTTCAGGAATAGAACATGATAACACATAACGTTGATGTGAAGTAAAATGTAGTAAGGAGAAAATAAGATAAATGAAATGATATAATCAAAAAATGCATACCTTTACTTACCTTAGTATTATGGATAAAGAATGAAACTGTAATATATGTGAAGGCATCCAATGTGAAGAACATTAGGTGAACCTACAGAGATTAGTGCAAAAAAAAGCAAAAAATCAAAAAAAAAAGAATATAGGCATATAGTAGTGGAAAATATTATCTACAACATCATGATTCCAAAACTTTTTACGTTTTGAGAAAATATTTAGTAGATACAAAGATATGAGGGACATAAGAAATTGGTAAATTAGGATTGTTAAGGCAAGGTTAGAACAAAAATATTGAGGGTAAATGATTGACAAAATGATGGAAAAAGAATGACAAATGATTGAAAATGAATGTCAAATTATTGTATAACATTTTAAATCATGTTGGAAAGAATGTAAAACATAAATGGCAAGAAGGAATGTATAACATACTAAATCACGTTGGGAATTATGTAAAACATAAATGGAAAAAAGGAATGTAGAACATACTAAATCACATTGGGAAGCTTGTAAAACATAGCTGACAAATGAAATATTAATTCAAGATAATTCTAATAAAAATATGGAAGTATATAACAAGTAACCACATGTAATATAAGCATGTCAAATAAAACACAAATAAAAACATGAATGACTAAAGATGAGATGTAATTCAAGATGTGAGACACATAAAGAGAAATATGAAGAAAATGCCATAGGTAAGATAAGTGAAGTCCATAGAAATTAAACAAGAACATGATGGAGAAATGAATATCAAAAGTTATAAAGGATGAAAAATCAAACTTAGTGATTTTTCTAAGATTCAATGTAAGAAAACACAACCACATAATGACATGACTAGTATGATAATGAGATGTTGTGGTAAGACAATGGTGTAAGGCTATTTTTGAGGAAGGCCTGGTCCTATCCAAGATCTTACAATACAACTCACAAACTACAAACCAAAAGGTGTAATAAGGTAGATGTAATCAAGGATGTGATCATCTAAAATCAATATCCAATAAGGGGAATATAAGTAAAATATGATGTAAAAAAGGAATTTAAGGTGCAACATGGGTAATGGGAATATCCTTAGTAAGAATGAGACACACTAGGCAAGTGAGAAAGACTAATAACTATCAACACCAAGGACTTAGGACATTTTAACTAATAAACACAAAGCTTGTGCTAACAAGTGAAGTATATAGATCATCTCATGAAGGCTATATGCATGAAAATTAAAATGGACCTACCTTCCCATAACATGTTCCCCATTCCTCAGGACCCCTTACAGATCCATCAGTCTAGTATGAAGATTGGGTAATTGCATGAGAAATTAGGTAGCACTAAAAGATTTTTTTATTCTCCTTTTATAATCTATTGGAATACCATACTCCAATAGGCCTCATATCTATCTAAGATCAACTGTGGATTTTGAGCTTCGACTAGAAGAAGGATATGTGCTTAGAATCACATCTTTTAGTATGATTTGACTTTTAGAATTTTGTTTTTGCCTTTGAATCATTGACTTTTGTTTGTATTTTATGATTTGAGTTTTAATTTTCTTGATGGATTTTTATATTCCTCCTCCATACAAACTTGTAATGAATAAA
Organism: Torreya grandis; assembly: GCA_037957365.1. Classification (NCBI taxonomy): domain Eukaryota; kingdom Viridiplantae; phylum Streptophyta; class Pinopsida; order Cupressales; family Taxaceae; genus Torreya; species Torreya grandis. The sequence goes on along the minus strand of JARHVA010003137.1, from coordinate 1,821,019 downwards.
CATTGGTGTTAAATATGGAAAACACAAGAGAGCTTGCACTTGGTCAATAGAGAAAAGGACCTAAAGACCAAAGTGTCTAAAGACTCTTAGACTTCCCATAAGTAAGTGTGCAATCTCAAAATTGACTGATGTGAGACTCAAATGAAAGGAAATAAGGGAAATATGGGGATCATAAGATATTCATATATTTAATAAGTGATACAATGATTTATATGTTTTTAGTTGATCACAAAGAGATAAAATAGTGTTATAAAACGGATTAAACTATGTTATGATATTCATGTCACTATAAAATCCATACTAACCTACAATGGATCTAGCACAAGTACCAATGAATGTAGTAGTCATCCCAAAAAGATGTTTTAATGTGTGAATTTGTGAGTAATTCTAGGTCCTATCCATGGTATTATACTGCAACTCACAAGGTGAACACCAATGAAGTGAATGGTAAATAAGGGGGAAAATAATCATAAAGCTACTAAGGCAAAGAATAACATAAAAAGACAAAAATAAAAGAGATATATAAGGAAAAAAATGAAAATAAATGCCAAATTTAATGTGTAATAAAATCCAAATAATGTAAAGGAAAAAATGATGACACTAGTAGAATGAAAGTAAAAAAGGAAAGTGAAAAAAAAGACAAAGAAACATGAGATAAAAAATAACAAGTAATATCTATAATAATGTATGTATCAAAGATGAACATGTAAAATACAAGTCTATAAGTCTCACAAGGTTTCTTGAAGTTGAATTTGGTTGTTATAATGCATTGTAGAATAAGAGTGGGCATCGTAAGATGCCCCAGTGGGTAAATGGATGTAGGGATGGGCATCACAAGCTTCCCCAAAGTCTAAAGGGACATGTGGATGGGAATCATAATATGCCCCAACATGTGAGATTATTTGAGGTGAAATTTAATAATAAAAATTATTTGTCTTGGGTTAGTAGGTGCATTTAGAGATAGGTAAATTTGTTGTTTGGTTATATTTTAGGGATGTTGAATTTGATATAGGATGTGTAGGAGAGGTATGAAGAGGTAAAGGATGTAAATGAGGACCATGTATGATATGATTTGGAGTAGGCATTTGAACTAGTATTCTTTTGGTTTATGTGACTTAAGAGGTTGAGGTTCAATGGATGTAATGATATATTTAAAGTTGTTCATGTTGGTTATCCTTTCCTTATTGGTATAGGAAGAAGGATCAATTATGGTTTGAAAAACATTAGTATATGAGGTATATGTATTGGATAATTATTATATTTAAGTTGGTATCATGAAAAACAAATTAAGTCATCACATACCTACTAAATCGATAGTGTGGATTTAACAAATTTTTCAGCCTACTAGGTCGATTGGGTTGACCTAATTACTTCTGCCTAAGAGCTTGATGGTAGAAAAGGTGTTAGTTTGGACCCATTAATTATAGATATTAAAAAAATATTCAATAAAGATAGTAGGGTCCTTAGTACCATTATATGTGATAGTTGGAGAAATGTTTCCAATATCTATGGATGTAATAAATGGGGCTAAATGTTCATTTGGATACATTAGAGGTTGCGGGAAGATATTCCCATTAGCATCTCTAAGGGGAGGAGGGACAAAATTTTGATTTGGTTGAGACATGATGACTTGAGGTGGTTGACTAGTCATGTGTAATAAATGTTGTTGCATGTTCATCATTTGAGAATGATTAGTTATTTGTATGATGTTCATTTGTTAAATTATTTGAGCAAGAATTTGAGTTGTGTCTATTTGCATATTTGAAGTTGGGGTACTAGTGTTGTTAGGAGGAGGATTATTTGTAATTGGAGTATTCCCAACATTAGTGTTAGTTGTCTTAAGTGTGGTAGAAGAACAAGTTTGGTAAATCTGCCATTCTTTCTAGGAGTGTAAATAGTATTATCATCAAGGTTTCTAAATAATTGGGAATCATCTAGGTTATCAATTTGATTGGTTTCAACCATGTTACTTTGGGAAGTTAATAATGCTAGGTGCTCTTTTTATGGGTTTAAAAATAGGATTGTGAACATTAGTTGTAAGAGGTGAAACATAATTTGAGGTTCCAACATTTGATGTAGATGGGTTGATGAGTTTATAACTTCTAGGTTTAGAAGGTGTAAAAGTGGTATAATGTATATGATTATCATGGTTTGGTATTTTTCCAATAAGATTCTCTCTATCTACTATATGGTATGGGTTAGATCAAGATTGAGAATATCTAGAACCATGTGATGAAGAATTGCATCATAAAGAGTTGTCTTCTATGGTGGATAGGCAAGGTAGGAGGGAACAACCCATGTACATTCAGAATGGTTGAGACTATCAAGAAAGAACTTGATAAGAAGCTTCATGATTCCAAGAAGGAGTGGATATCATAAAGATAGGAGGAAAAATAGGGACAAACTTAGCCAAAAAGAGGGATAGTGTTGAATGATATTAAGTTGACACAATCAACCTAATATGTTAAGGAGATAGTTTTGAATGATACTAAGTTGACACAATCAACTTAATATACTTGGGAGATAGTTTTGAATGATACGAAGCTGACATAGTCAACTTAGTATGCTAAGGAGATAGTTTTAAATGATACTAAGTCAACATAGTCAACTTAGTATGCTTGGGAGATAGGTAAATCAATATGTAAGAGACTGTGTTGATAGAGATGATAGTGTTTTGAAAATAGGAAAAATTTTACAATGTACTTTGAAATAAATAAATGGAAGTAAATACACAATAATTTGGGTCAATGAAGATGATCCAATTAAGGCACACATCACAAAACCTTGTACCATTGTTGGCCAATGCAATTTTTTGTAATACAACATACAATTGAGAAAAGAGCAAGCAGTCAACTTGGAAAGTAAATGTTAACTAAGTGGTCATCCTGAATATTGTTAGATTATTAGAGTATGATTTTAGATGTGATAGGAAGTTGGTTATAATCAAGGAACTAGAAAGCAATCTATGGATGGTTTCAGGACATTTAGCTAAAAAGGATTTGTATTAGCAATGGTATTGGCTTAGTATTGGGTCTTACCCCCTCACTTCACACACCATAGTGATAAGGGTGTTGGGTGCTTAGCCAATATATACCATTAACCACATGTTTATATTTAGCTAGAAAACCAAGTCAACTTCCCCCTTGGTGATGAAATCAAAGTAGGTAGGCCTTGGGTAGATAATTATTTAAATGTGTTTTTAATATTTTTTGATTTTGTAGTATGTGAAAGAAAATATAAAATAGTGTAACTAAATGGTATATTGAAAAACCATGCGATTAGACTATGTGATCTATTCTAAGCATGCAAGCAACTAAACTTGAAAGTTTGAGCTTATTTCTAGCATATAAGTTTTATTTACAACTTTAAAACATAATATAGTTTTATTTTAGATGATAGTGTATGTAGAGATTACAGAACAGAGTCGATAGTGTCACTACTATACTACTGAATCAAGGGTCTGATAAAAAACTATGTCAACAATGTCAACCTAGTCTTATAGATAGAATACATAACTAAGTCAATAGAGTGGACCTAGTTTAGTTTATTATATTAAGAACCCTATTAATTTACTAGATATGATGCCAAAGACACATTTTTAGGGGTTTAGTCTAACTTTATATTTAATAAGTCGATCAAACATGATAGCAAGATCAAAAAGATGAGTTTTATAGATTTTAGACTTGGAAATGATATCCTCCACATAATTTTTCACAATCTTATGGATAAGGTCATGTAAAATGTGGATCATAGCCTACTGATAGGTATCTCTAGCATTTTTTAGGTTGAAAGGCATCTTAATATAGCAATAGGTGCCCCATTATGTGGTGAAAGTTATTTTGTGTTGATATTTGAGAGTGATATGAATTTTATTATAGCCCAAAATACCATTCATGAGGGATAAAATTTCATAGCTAGTAGTGAAATTGATGATGGAATCTATTGAAGGTAATAAGAAGTTGTCCTTAGGATAAGTAAGATTGAGGTTATGAAAATTAATGCAAATGCAAATGATTATGGTGACTTTTTTATGATTAGGAACAATGTTTGAGACCCATTCAAAATATTCCATAGGCTTGAGAAACTTTGAATCTAAAATTTTAATGATTTCTTTATGGCATAAATTTAAAATTTTGTGGGGAAATTTCCATTATTTTGCCCACACAAGTTTAACATCAAGATAGGTGATGATGTTGTACACCACAATATTAGGATCAATGTCAAGTATGTCCTCATATGACCAAGCAAAAATCTCATGATATTTATCAAATAATAAACTATATTTATCATGTTTATTTGGTGTGAGTTCTCTAGATATTGTTATAGGTTGAGGGCATGAGGGGGTTCTATATTCAATTTGTGTAGTTTCCTCGATAAGTGTAGCATTATCATCTTGGATATGATATGACATGCTAGGAAGAGAGGAAATGGGATTTATTTTAGGATCAATAATATCAATGAAGTTGTTAAGATGAGGGGTCTTTTTCTTGAAATTCCTAAGTTTATGATGTTGTCAAGGGAGTTGAGGTTCTCAAGCATGAATCAATTCAAGTATGGTTTCATCGCTAGGAAATATAGGAAGAGGGCCATAATATTCCACATCTACTTCAAGATCAATATTGTGTTGCCATGATGATCATATTTATAATGTATTTGATATATATATGGCCTTGGCATAAAGGGTGAGCTCAAGAGTTGGTGGAATTTTAGAGGAAGGTTGATTAGCTTCAATTATTTTATCATTTGAATCATTGATGAAAGAAGGGTTAGGTAAACTAGTATATGTGGTAGGAGGTATAGGAAGCTCTAAAAGTTTTAAAGATGTGAGGGGTAATATTTGTTCAATCACCCAAGGAGTATCAATAAGAGGAAAGTTAATTTGAGGTACATGAACTTCAGATTCTATCATAAAATTTGTGGAAATGGTATGAAAATTGTGGTTTAAAGCATGGATTTGAGCTAAAGTTTTTTGATAATTTTGAACATCCAAGTCTCGTGATTGAGCTTGGGCCATGATGTAGTTATCATCATAAGTTGGATAAATTGTACATGCTTATGACTCTAGAGGATATTTGAAAGGGGATATGTCTAAATTATTGAAGTTACATGGTGACATGATTAAAGGATCTTGAAATATTTTTTCCACTCTATAATCATTACATGTGAAATCATCTTCTGTATAATATTATTCATGGGATTTTAATGAAGAAGGGTAATCAGTGATCTCATCGATGAGATGGATGGTATGATACAAGGTAATAAGGAGGGATGTAGACACTCCAAGATCCAAAGAGGTATCTTAGTAGTATTACATGTATTTTTCAATTCATTGGGTTCATCATTGTAAGAATCAGCAAGAATGACATGTAAATCCATATTCATGTTGATGAATTTGAGTAAAGGGGCACTATTAATCTTTATAATAGTGGGAATATAATATTGAGATTTGGGATTATGGAGCTGAATACTCTATGGATTAGGATTGATCACGTGTTTATACCTTTTGCCATTATGAAAGAACTGGATATATTGGCTACCAAAAGAGGTAATGGCCTTCATGTGATGAGTCTATGGGTGTCCTAAGAGTATATTGTAAGATAATGGTAAGTTGAGGACCATAATCTTAGTTTGTATAGTCTTAGTTCCAATAGTAAGAGGGATACAAATACAACCAAGTGACTTTTGATTAGTTTTGTCAAATCCACAACATGTAAAATGAGTTTGTTTAAGATGATCTTCATTATAAGCAAGTTATTGAATGAGTGAGAGAGATGTCACATTAATACCAGACCCTTTATCTACTAATATTTTATGAATTAGGGTGGTATTGATGGCTATTTTAATAAATAGGGGTGGATCATTAGCTCAAAATAAGATTTCATTGTTGATCATGTCTTCTTCGAGGAACTATGTGGAAGGTTTCAAAGGACAAATGGATTAAATAGTGTACACTTTGGTTATTTGAGGTTATTGAGAAGATGTTCCTTTTCTAAAGGATATGGCTCTTCAATTTATTTAAGTTATTGTAAGAGGAACATATGATGATAAGGAGAGGTACAAACTAACTCCATGAGATAAATTTTTGTAAGGCATAGAGTTGGGTTCTTCTAGGAAGTTCCAATGGGTTTTGGAAGAAGAAGAACCAACATGAAGCTTAAAAGGTAAAATAGGTTTATAAGGAAGAGAAGTGGTTGGAGGTTCAGAGGGATGAAGTGGTACCTCATTGGTTTCTAAATATAAGTGAGTAGTATTAGTATCTTCGAGAAGTTTCTCTTTCAAATATGGTTTCTTAGGTTTGGTGGCAGGATCTTTGTGGGTTATTTTACATTGATAATTGACCTTTATTACATTTAGGTATTTAGAATTAGTTTAATATTGATCATAATCAGCATCAATCACAAATATCATTGTTTGCTTGTTGAGGTTTAAACATCGAGAAATATTTTTGGTTTCTAGAAGAAGAAGCTTTAAAGGTTTGTTTCTTTTTAGAAATGTTAATGTAATCTTGATGATGGATTTGAATCATGGCATCATGATTGAAGGAATTTCCAAGCATAAAATAAATAATAAAAAAATTAAACCCTCTACATGTTTCATGGGAATGACCTATGTCAGCATGGAACCAAAAAAATGATTGGGGTAATACCATTTATGGGGATTATTATGGTACGTTAAGGGTTTAAAAGGTGCTAAAAATTATTTCATTTGTTGTACAGTTAAGGGCATATGATAAGGTTGGGGATTGTCAGCTTTGTCTAATCTTAGTTTGGGTTGAGGAATATTATCTATTATCACATTAGTTTAATGTTAAAAAAATCCTTTAATTATTTTAGTATTAGGTTCAAACTATTTCATTAAGAAGTCTTGACACTTAGCTTGATCAAAATATTCATTTAACATTTAGGGAGTGAAAGTTTGAACCTTATATTGGAGTGAAGGTGTTAATGTTATTATAAAGAGTTTAAACAAGTTGTCATAAGTCATGTTTTGATTGGCCTTGTGAGCCAAATATTTCCATTGTTTGATAAAATCATGAGTTGATTCGGTGGGATATTGCTTAGCATTGATGAAATGTCTAAGGCAATTTTTGATAAGATCATTGTGGTGAAACTCTTTAACTAAAGGATCGAATAAAGACTTTAATTACCATATATAATGTTGGAGAGTTGGTTATACCATTCTAATACATCATTGGTTAAATTTTTAATTAAAATTTTAGTTGTGTCAAAAGTATTAGTTTGGATCGACTCCTTATAAAGATTGACAAATGCTTTAAGAAAAAGATGGAGGGTCTTTAGTCCCATCATTTTTAATAGTTTGATATATATTACCAATATCAATATAAATAATGAAAGGGGCGTTGGGTGTGTTGAAGCACCTTATTATACATGATAGGTTTGGGGATGGCATTCCCTATGGTATATATAAGAGGTGGAGGAATAAAGTTTTGATTATTTTGAGGGAGAAGAATAAGAGTTTGATTAGCCATGTTGATCAAATGATGTTGTAGTTACATCATTTGGAAGGTGTTATATGTTTAAATTATGTTCATTTTTTGCACTATCTATGTAATAATTTGAGTTGTATCAATTGGTGGGCTAATGTTGGTAGGAAGATTCCCAAAATTGGTATTAGGTGGAGGGTTGCTTAGTGGTAAATTCTTTATGGGGATATTGAATAGACTTGTATCAATTTCCCCTATATTATGGTGAGATGTTTGAAGATGGGAATTATCTTGATAGGTATGAAAAGGATCTGATCCACCGATATCATATGTTTGAGTGATTTGAACCATGTTATAATCAAAATATGAGGGAGGAGAAGAGGTACTCCAAGAGTGAGGGTCCTTTTGGGAAATAAAGATAAGAATAAAATAGCACCTCATATAGTGTCTAAATAGATTTAGGTTGTCTAAAAATATTATGATAGGGGATTTCATGATGCTTGAAGAAAGAATCTAAGATTAGGAAACAAGAATGAAGAATAGGGATAGAGTTAGCCAAATAGATAATAATGTTAGCCAATAGGTACAAAATTAACTAAGTCGATAGAGTAAAAGAAGAAAATTCATAAAACACAAAAATAAGAGAGCACAATAGATTTGGTCGAATGTGTGTTGTAAGGGATGAAATTGAAATATGATAAAGAGATACATAATTGTATGGGTTGACAGTGTACTATTGAATAAGGAACAGGCTAAGAAATAAGAATACACGGTTAGATAGTTTGACTGTGTACTATTTAGATAGGGGTTGAATAGAAAGATAAAGAGACATAGTCGAATATGTCGACTATATACTACAAGCAGATAGGCTAAAAAATTTATAAGAGAATGTGTTAACATAAATGATAGTGTTTTGAAATAGAGAAAGGTTTTTCAAGATAATGTATAAATAAATGAAATTAATCACATGATCAATTGGATTAATGTAATTTATTAAATTAGAACACACATCACAAACATTTCACCAATGTTAGCTAATGTAAGTTTTATAATATAATATACAATGACCAAAGAGCAAGTAGCAACTTGAAAGTAAATGTTAACTAATTGGTCCTCCTAAGTGTTATTAAGTTATAATGAAGTTTAATTTTAATGTGATTGGGAAGTTGGCTATATTGAGAAACCAAAAACGAATTTAAAGCTAGTTTCAAGATGTTTAGGTTGAAAATAATATGTATTGGTAATGGTACTAGCTTGGTATTGGGGCCTACCCCCTCACTTCACAATATTATAATGATAAGGGTGTCGAGTACTTTGCCAATATATATCATCAATCACATGTTTGTGTTTGGATACAAAACCAAGTCAGCTTCCCCCTTGGCAATGAAATCCGAGTAGGTATACCTTGGGAAGACAAATCTTTAATATTTTTTTTGTATAAAGTGATTTATAATTGTGTAAAAGAGAAAAATAGTGTAACTAAAATGGTAATTTGAAAAAAAAAATTAGCTATTTAATCTATGTTTGTTACTCTAATCATGCAAACAATTGAAAGGAAAGGTGAATTAATTACTAGTAAAAAGAGAATAATTCTTTGATTGTGAACAATATAGAGCTAATTTAGGTGACATTGTATGTAAACAATGCAAAACTGAGTTGACTGGGTCATTACTATTATATAGAATCAAGATCTAGAAGAACAGAGTCAAATAGTTTGACTATGTCTTCAAGAAAGAAGATAGACTATAGAACTATGTTGAGTAGGGAAACTTAGTTATTTTTAGGGATACAAATTTAATGACTATAAACTTGTTAAAAAAATATACTGAAAAGGAAGAATTAAAATGATAGAGAGAGTAAGAATGAACCTTGGTGGGTTGGAAGATGTTTAGATTATAATATTTTATGCTATAATGTTCAAATGTTGATTCAAAAATTTTGCTAACAGAGTCGACTAGTTCGATGGAGTTTTCTGAACCTATGTGTTGAAGAAGAAGTTGCAAATAGAATCAACTGGCTTGACTATGTTTGCAGACATATATGTTGAAAGAAGAGAATTGTGAATAGAGTCAAATGGTTTGACTATGTATGCAAATCTATAATTGAAAAATAATATTATGTCAAACTGATCAATCTAGTAACCTACATTTGGAGAAGACCTATACAAATAGAAACCAAAAAAAAATGACTGGTTTACTGCCCCCAAAAAACCAATCAGCAGAAAGGAACATTGGATGAATCTTTTAAATTCAGATTTTTCTTTTTGCATGACAAATCTTCAACCTTGGCTACCTCAGCAACCCATGCCTCAGAAGACATTGATCTTTGGACACCAGTAGGCATAACCTCCTTGTGACAATCTAACACAGTCTGGCTCTTAGAAAGATCCTCCAAAATAGGGGAAGAGACCACCACCTCCTCCTCAGGCTCACTCTAACTACAGCCTCCTCAGTGTTAAACCTATGCATTGCAACCTTTCCTCATTCTCGATCTCAAATTCTGTTGTTGTTTCCAAAGGTAGTTTGTCTATGCTATGTTCAGAGAAATCCTTTGGCCACCAAGAAGGTGAACGTCTGGGATTGCTTTTCCCAGCAACACAATGAGCAGCAATATGTCCCGTCTAATGACACTTCTTGCACCTAAAAGGAATCCCCTCATAATCCAAGATTTGTGTCCAGGTACCCCTTGGGGAATCAATGCATATCACCTCAAGAAGGCCCTTTTGAAACATCCAGATCAACCAGAAATTGTGCAGTTTGATATAGTACTGTAAAAATAGAAAAATATAATATGATGACAAAATGAAAGCATGAAATAAAACCTAAAAGGTTTTGATTCATATCAGGTTCACTAGAATGTATGCAAAGGGAAATTCAACTGATCTATTAATAAATCTTAGCTCAGAGAAGATAAATCCTACTTACACTTCCAATTATTGATACATTAGATATTTAGGATCATGACCAAGATGGATCCACTAGACCAAACCAAGGGATCTCTTACTATAATAACATCATTAGAGAGGGTTTTGAAGCTTCTAGTCAAGAAACACTATGCAATAACCCTAGTCAGGTCCTATGTTTTCATATTCACAAAGTATAATGACAAGCAAAGTAAAATCTAATCAAGTGCTCACCAAAGCCATAGGAGAATCTTAATTAAGCTATGTATAGGTAAAAACCTAATGCATGGAGAGAGAAATATATTCAAAATCCATTAATTATGCTACTTTTATCTACTAAAATAGAGGAGTAAAGTTAGAAATACTCACCTTGAAGATGAACCTATCGAGACTCAATCTCTCCCTTTACCAAAGGTGTTTCACAATAAGTTGTGATTTGTAAGGATCACTAAGAAAGGCCAAATCATCCAAGACTTTTCCAAAAGACAAGATTATTATCCAAGTATAGATCCTAAACTATAACTCCTCAAGTAGAATTGCAAAAGAGCAAATTGTAAGGAAGTGTAAATGAATAATTAACTCCTTGTCTCTATAATAAATGGGAAAATGAATGTGTATATATAGTTAAATCTAACTCTAAACCTTTTCAAAAGCTTAGCCTACAAGGTTGGCCCAATCGAATCTGTATTTTTATTAATAAAAACATATTAGGTTTTAGTCTAGGTTATCCAGGGGTTGACCTACACCCTTAACATATTTCAACAATTTGAATATAGGGTCAATGGAGCTAATAATGTAACGTAACCCATCAAAAAGGGTAAATAAGCTTAGGAAGGGGTTAATTAAGGTGGTAAATGGTTTGAAGAGGATGAAAAAGAGGAGATAAGGCTTAGGTAATTGTCTAAGATATGGTTATATTTATAGCAAGTGGTGGTATAGGGGATAACTATCCTACGAAACACCTATAGTTTACCCACCCCTTTCCCAATTCACTCGTTAAAGCATGCACTCTGAGAGATTAAGACTCAATAGGTTCCTACAAGAGATAAAGAATTAATAATTGATCAAGTTAGAAAATATTATGTGTAAATATATTCCACTAAGGGGCTCCAACAAATATGAATTTTTTTTAGAATTTGTGTATAATTTTTTAATCATCCACTACAAATAGATTATATGATTCAATTTGAGTAATACTTGACTAATGTCTAAGCACAAATTTTGCATAATGTGTCATGTATGCCTTGAACATGTTTCCAATCTAATAACATATGTAATTTAAAACCAAAGTATCATAATATTTGTGAACATATGCCTCACATAAGCCCCTAATCTGACAATTAATGTAATCTAACTCATGTAATCCATGTAATAATATCATATAATTTGTGAAATACAACATATAATCATATAACAATCTGACATTTTCCCCCAATTTATGTCAAACCTATCATAATCTAACTAAAACATGTAATAATTTGCATAATCTTATGCCATTATGAAGTGATATATGCCTAAAATCTGATTTTTTCTGCCCAAACTATAAAAAAATTGACTATAAAGGCTCGATCTCTAAGACAATACATTGTGTATGCCCCACTTTTGAGGTGAGGAATGTAGCCTATGAATTACTCATCTCAACTTAAATGAGTTATATGCATCATGTTATATATAAAATATGTGACTTGTGCAAAAACATGTGCTAACATGAGTAGATTATGATAGCATAGTAAGATCAGATCATCTGAGTATGTATTATATCCTAAGGCATACAAGTGTCATGTCAAGATGTGTGTGTGTGTGTGTGTGTGTGTGTGTGTGTGTGTGTGTGTGTGTGTGTGTGTGTGTGTGTGTGTGTGTGTGTGTGTGTGTGTGTGTCAATGGGAAGCATAGTCAATAGTCAATATAGTAATGAGCACCATAATTTAATTAATAACTACACAGAAGGTGCATGATATGTATCACGGCACCGTAGACAAGAAGAAGATTGTGTGATATGGATCATGACACCAAAAAACTCAACATAGTCCTATATTTATCCACACATAGTAATCAAATTCACACAAAATTTCATGGCCATGACACACATAATAACACTCAATATCATACAAGGAAAGAGCCACACACAATGGAAAATTAAAAGTCACATAGAATCAAAGTCAATTAGAGAACAAAGAAGGAGTCACACAATGTAATAAAAAACAAACATCACATCATGTAACACACAAAAACATCAATCATGCATGGAAAAATTAAGGCTAATATACACAAACAATGTATGTCATCATCGCATATTGAAAAATACATTATCTAGTGAAATAAAAATCTTTGTATGAGCTAGAGCAATCCATATATAATAAGTGTAAAATAGCTCAATATGATCAATGGAAATATTTAAAGACGGATAAAACCTATGTAAAGTAGAAAGATTCCCCCATCGAAACCATGCCTCCACTACGAAAGGAGCTCCTAGGTGTAGGAATGTTTGGCATTTATGTGTCAATGTCATAGATGGCAAGTATGTCCTACATTTCACTCATGTCTACTATGAAATGTATGTGCTTAGAAAACTAGATATATAGTCTACCATATGAGATCAAACATAAATAAATCATGTAAATATGCAATGCATGTCATGCATAGGTCCTATTTTTTTTTAATATTTTGATTTTTTTGTATCTTTAAAATTTTGGAATACATAGATATATCCAATCAAGGCCAAGTAGTAAAGCTTCAAAAAAAGAAGAATGAAATAGATTTAAAAAGTTAGTAACATGTGTTAAGGCATAATGTGATCCAAAATACAATAGCATAAAAATGTGGAGGAAGTGTAGGCAAACAATATGCCCCCACTATATATGTGAATTGAAATAATGTAGCTCAATAGTTTATGTGGATATAATAATATGCATGCCCCCAATGGGAAAGATTAATGTATACTCATGTAGTATGTATATGATCATTAAAGTGAAATATAATCCATAACATGTATAGATAATCAATATTTAGGGTGATAAAATAAGATGACACAAAATAATTTGCACTATTATGAAGCTATTGTGAATGATATATGATTGTCAAATGTCACAAATATCTTGATCATGATAAACAATCAAAAGTAGAGGGCCAATTGAAAATAAAGCCAATGGATAGAAAAATGATCAATGCAAGATCATATGTTCACATGTGTCAAGATAAAATTTTATAGGGAATAATTAAGATAGCAAAGATGAAGAAGCGTAGATACTTGAATTTGGATTTTACATGATAAACTAGTCTTGCACACTGGACAAATATCACTCTAGGCTCTACCCTTCAGTTATTGACTTCCTCACTACTACAAGGTTTGCATTCTTCATCTCATTATGCCTAAATGTTTATCTTATTTTCCAACCCTAATATTATGATTACGTAGATCACCCGTAACCCATAGTATGCTTAAAACCTAATATATATTCTTCATTATTAGTTAATAGCTTTGGTAATTCTCTATTCTTTTGGACAGTAATGTTTAGGTCTAGATAGCAGTGTCAATGCTAGTGTCCATTTTTTAATTCTAATGTCTATACCTTACACTCAAATTTGAAATTATTTTGATATATATGGGTTTGTCTATTTATCTTAATTAACCTTCCATGAGATTATTTTCAAAAGGTGTTGTATAAATACAAGTCAAAGACCATTCATTATCACTAATTACTATTCAAGAACACATCTAACATGTACTAATAAATCACATCTTAAGTATTAAAAATTTACCTATTCTTCCCTATTTAAATATTAGTCATAGCAGTAGTATTATTACAAGTCTGAAGCATTCAAAAATCAGCCCATAAGCAGTATTTTTCAAGTTACAAGCTAGATCATTATATGCACTTGCATATATCATATTACATTATTATTCACAAACAAGCCCACACATATGGGATAACCACATATGTATGAGTCCCTCATTATATTATTGGCTATTTAGACAATTCTCACTAACATAGGGGTATTTGAGGTCATATCAACTTAACTTTAGCCCACTAAACCCTATTTTTCAAGGCAAAATGCCCTAATTGAAGGAGATGGGGTTTTGATCAAAATATTGATATATAGAACCTATGCATGTAATCCCAACAAATAATTTAAAATATGAAAGTGAACCCTAACATGTGTAGGTGTAATTTATATAAAAGATCTAATAATCTATATAGGACACTAGTGGTAGAATCAGGACACTAATGTCAATGCTAGTGTCCACAAGATGATGCAAGTGTCTAGACTAGCAAAAAATAAATATTCATAATCTAATGACTAGATATAAATATTTAGATAGTAAATTCATGAACTTTCACTATGCATAATTTATGTGTATCAATGTCTAAGTTTAATACAATTTCTCCTTTATATTGTTATTATCAAAACATTGAATGTTGTACTTTCTATATTTAGCATATTCAAAGTTTAGTATATCTTATCAAAATATTAATAGAATCTAAATTAATTTAGCTATAATTATTTAAAGAGTAGTTTAATATTTGAGTTATTAAGTTTCTATTTCCTTTAATATTTATTTCCAAAAAAGTTTAAACATTTCGTGAACCCAACCTCAAAGTCTTCTCATGCAAATCCTAACTTGCCCTAGGGTTTTCAGCCTTCCAACGTTTCTACTTCTTTTATTTATTCAAAAAAATTATATCATTTATATGCAACCTAGGCATATTCCTATAACAGGTGGGATTATTATTGAATATCTTGAACTTCCCTTTCATCCACATAAAACATCTCAAGCTAATACCTTGTCAAATTCTGCTAATAACAAGAGTGCCAATAATGACAATGAGAACAATACTAAAAAAAATTATAGAAGATGAATATGATCATGAGGATAAGGAAACACATGAAAATTATGAACATGAACAAGTAGATAAATATAAATTTAAATCTATTTATTTGTTTTGAGAGTGCATTCAATAGAATCTTAAAGATCTCCACAAGATCCTTAATACTATATTGGAAAATAAAAAATAAAAAGGTGTTAGTGACAAACTTATGCTCTATATTGATACAAGTATTAGGGCTATTATATACATGTCACACATCACTCTCGATATCCCTTCCCTTGAACACAACATTGAATCCTACATCTAGTGGGGGCACAAGATATGTTTTCAAACCATTATTCCTAAAGATTAAACAACTATTACTATGTCCTCTATGGGAACAATTAATACTTCAACTCAATTACGAGTTTCAATTCCTATATCAATGGAAAAAATTCCATCCCCTTTGGTGACTTCCAAAATATCAAATTTCAATCCCAATGGGTCTACTATAAAAAATATTCTCCAATCTATTCAAGCTTTGGAAGCTAAGGTTACCACCATTGAGCAAAATGTTTTGAAATCAACTCATGCTTCACAAGATGTATTGCATAATCCTCTTGCACCATATAAGTATTTTCACCCTTTCCCAAATGGTTTTTTTAATCCAAATGCACACTTTATGATGGAAAGGGTGTGTAGACACCGAAATCGTGTCTAACCCTTGTTCATTCCCCCCTTGGTCCATTCCTAACCCATTCTTAACCCATACAATTACTAATTTAAAATAATAAACTTATTTTGAATTAATAACCCCCCTCCTTTGACACATCACCCATGACACCTCGCCTAGGACACCTCGCCTTGGACTATTTCCCACCCTATGACTCACCCAAGACCTATTCTTACTCCTTTCCAACCACCTAACCAACTCTCGTGCATATTTAGCCTAACCTTCGACAAATCTCCAACGAATTATGCACCTGGCGGATGTAGAATGGGCTTGCTGGGCCTTTTACTCGTTCTGCACCTGCCGACGTCGGTCAACTGTCAGCCGATGCCGACGGGATCACCGACGTCGATCAACTTAAACCGGCTTCTAACCTTTTTCTTGGCTAATCACAAAATTCTAATCACTAATCAAGAATCACAAATTCTAATCGCTAATCACGAATCACAAATTCTAATCGCTAATCACAAATCACAAATTTTGAATCTCGAGAGCTAATCAGGAATCCTTCAATCTTCAGTCTTCGACCATCTACCAATCTACCAATCTCTCAGTCAGGCCTCTCACCCTCTTCCTCAGGTGTAGCAACAGGAATTTTGCCTTCAACAACTCCATCAGCAACAGGTCCTCCACACAGGCTACATCAACAACAGGTACAGGGATCAGCAACATTCCTTCAGCCAGCCACAGGTAAGTATATTGTTTGTGTTTTCTTTGTCTTTTCTAGTCATTTGCTTCTAAGCATTATGAATTAGATTCAGCACTTCCTATCCCTAGACCAAACCAGACCCGAATCCTTATTTTCCCTATTTCCCTATTGGCCTCCTCTACCCTTCTATCCATTTGACATTCTGTCCATTTGACTCCCCTATATCTCTGTATAGACCATTAACCAAAACCAGACCTTCAGACTACCTCAAAACTAGATTCTCAGACCTTTAGATAGACCCAGACCATTCTGCATGACCAGACCCTGTCCATGGACCACAGACCTGACCAGACCCCGTCCAAGCCTACTGCCCCGACCGATGCCGGCCACTACCCCAACCAACGTCGGCAGACTAACCGACGTCGGTAGACCTCAACAACCGACGCCGGGAGGACCATCGATGCCGGTGACTATGACCAGTCGGACAGCATCTTCCAGGTAAGCCTTTTGCTTCCATTTTCCTTTTTAGTCTTTTATCATTTCAGTAATTTAACATTTTGCTACTTATCAGACACTTCTTTTTATTGACTAGTGGGTTGATATCCCTTAAGGAAGTCTTCATACTTTTGGGATCAAGCTTTCGCTTGGCAACCCACCATCTATCCATCTAATGCCTTCTTTTGTCCAAGTCTCTTTTCTTTGCAGGTGTCATTCCTCCACAGCCAAAGAGGAGTTCTCACAGCGTCTGGATTACGGTGCGCACGACTACATCCAGGTACACACAAGCCTCAGACCATTTCCTTAAGTATCTTCATTTTCTCTCTTTGAATGTAGAAAGCAAATTTAGCATAGAAACATTCTGGCACGCCCGGTGGGACCTTTAGGGCCTTCCTTGGGTTCCTTTCCTTTTTTTTTCATTTAGGTGCATTAGGTTTCTCCCTCTTCACCTCTTTCTTCTTTTCTAAAAGACATCATAAGCAGGAATAAAAAGAACTCTTCTTTCTTTTCTTGCATTTCTAGACTAGTCTAAAATCATTTTCTTCAACCCTTTCTCAACTTGTTTTCATTCCAACTTAACATTTCGACTTGGGCTTAAAACTTATTGCATTGCATTTCTACTTGTGCTTGCATTTCTTAGTCCACACTTAGTAATTAACAAACCGCATATTGAATTAATCTAGTCCACTTCATGTTACACAACCTAAACCACTTGCACTAAATTAAACATCAAACTTACCTGAGACAAGGCCCGACTAGGATTTCATCCCCCAGCGGATACCTTACCCGTCCCGGTGACCCTACTTGGATTTCATCACCAAGGAGAAAGCCCACTCTGTTCTCTGGCAGAGTCTAATCTCTAGGGAAAGTATATTTTGGCTAAGCAGGCCCAGCTTATCGCTGGACTCGTGAAGTGAGGGGAGCTTGCTCTTTAGCACCAGGCCATGTACGAAACCTAACACAGACTTTTGAGTGCCTAAACAAAAACCTAAAACCATCCATAGACTACCTCTTCTAGGACCCTTCTACCAACCAACCTCCCAAACATATCTTTAAGGCATAAGCCACATGATTCTAAAAAGTTGATTCTTAGGATTTAACGCTTAGGGCCTGTTTGTCTCTATCTCTATTTTTCTATTCCTATCTAGTTTTTTGAGCTAGTGAGGACGTTCTTCTTCCTTTTTTCCAAGAATCTTCAAGTTTTCTGAGTTTCTAGAAACCACAGTCACCGGCATCGGCTTTACCACCGACGTCGATCACCTTCCTCCACCGGCATTAGTTATCTGACTGACATCAGCCATTTTTTCTCACCGACATCAGTTTTTCAATCGACGTCGGTCACTGTCACAGTCCTTTTTTCCAAAATAGCAACTTAAAACCCGACCGCTTTTTCTGCCAAAACTTCATTCTGAGTTTCTGAAACTTAAAAAACACAGTTTCTGGAACCTGACCCTTTTCTTGACCATGCTCCCTCATCCCTAACCAGTCCTATCATGGAGTTCCACTCGAAGACTAAAAGAAATCCTACAGGACCGACCCCGACTCAAACTCCCATCATCCCTGAAGGGGACCAAGATTTTGAAAGATTCTTGGACCTCAACATCACAGCCCTCCAAAACTATCTCGCAAGAAACCCAACACGAGACCTTTCAGGTGAAGTGGCAATGACATCGACACCATTCGCTACCCAACCTTTTATGACCCAGCCTTTTGCCTCAACCATTAACCCGACCATGGCCAATATGCAAAGTTTGGCCTCCACATCTATTTTTAGACCAACCTCCTCGGGGTTCCATTACCCCCTCAACCACACACAATTCAACCAAGTTCTACATCATACCAGAACTTGATTATCTCGACCCCTCACACTCTTGCACCCATATATGCAGGAGTGCCTACCTCCCCTTTTGTCCATGCCACCACACAACCACCTTTGGCGATATCTAGTTAGCCTATGCCTTCTATCTTCATGACCCAACCACACTTGGCCTCTACATTTATCCCTGCGACTAGTCATCCATACGTTGTGCCCCTACAACCGCAACCGATTACGTCGTATGCCTCCTCTAGCCTCTTTCAAGTGCCCTACAACCTAGGGGGTGCCCCATCCACCAATCCATCAGCAGATGTCATCAAAATGCTGATGGATAAAATGTCCAGTCTCGAGACCTCTATCTCTAGTTCACGCAATGCTCTCTCGTATGAGCAAATTTGCAACGAGCCCATCCATCCTTCCATCCCTATCCGACCATACCCCAACCAATGGGAGCTTCCTAAATTTACTCACTTCCAGAGTAAGGAGGACCCACAACAACATCTATGGGCATTTAGACATGCCTGCTATCTTATAGCGCATGACGATGCGTTACTTTTACGCACATTCCCTATGTCCCTTTCTGGCCCTACCCTTGACTGGTATAGCTCTCTTGCCAGACATTCTATCTTTTCATTCATTCAACTTGTCCAATTATTTCTCGACCATTTTTCTATCAACATCACCAAACAAGTCTCAATCATAGACCTCTACTCCATCATGCAATTCGACGACAAATCAATAGTTAATTTTGTCGCTCGTTGGAGAGGCTTGATTAACCAGCTCTCTTTCTCCTTGCCTCAACCTGAGCTCATTGAGCTCTTTTCTCGAGCATGTGCTAGCCACATCTCTTCTACTTTGTAGATTTAGATATTCTGCACTTTCGATGAAGCTTTCACCATGGCTTGAAAGCTTGAACTCCGTGCCATTGAAGAGGATAAGGTCAAATTACGTAATACCAACGCAAAAACCAATGACCCTTCTTCTTCCAGACCTTCTTCTTCTGCCAACTCCAAACCCAAAGGAGTGGCCAACACTGTGGTCATTAGATCACCATCCTCGATGATAACTAATTACTCTCAACCTTCTACATCTCCAAGCATCACCAAACAATTCCAACAACGGTACATCCAGCGTTCATACACTCCGCTTGGAGAATCATACGCTTCCATTTTGGAAAAACTTGTCAAGCAGGGGGTCCTCAATCTCCCTCCAATCTGACCACCTCAATTCGACCCTTCAAAATCCATCCCTACATGGTATAGGGAGGCCGACTTCTGTCATTTTCACCGCGTCCATGGCCACGACATCGAAAATTGCCAAACTTTCAAGAACATCATCCAAGACATGATCGACAAGGGGGATCTTGTTTTAGATAACCCGAATGCCCCACCTAACCAACACATTGACATTTTCAAACAACCATTCCTGAACCATCCTCCTACTCAAAACAATGTCCAAACCACGATTAATGACCCCCAAGACCATAATATTCACACAATCAACACTATCTTGCCTCTTGTCCCTGACCAACCTCCTCTATCACAGGATGAAGAACTTTCTTCTCCTATTAGTCCTCCATCTACCTCTCTTATACTGGAGGATGCCTTGACCATGCCAATGCCATTAGCCCTATCTTCATTCGAAGACCCTACCTTGCCTACTCCTCAAGAACAAATAGAAGGCACCATCATCCCTGCCTTCTACCCTCTTGAGGAGCCGCACTCTCTTATTTCTTCTCCACCAAGAGAAGAACTAGTCTCTTCACCTATTTTGACTGAGGAAGACCCAGTCACAGTTTCCTCTTACCTTTTGCTTGAGATTGTTACATCTCACTCACCTCCATCCACATCTGAACCCAAACCCGCATCTAACCTCTCCTTGCATAAAGGTGGCCCTCAACCCAAACCAAAGAAGGCCACTAAACCACATCAGAGAACTCCTCCCCCACCTTCCTCATTACCTTCAATCTTGGGCCCACATCCATCCACTTTAATAGTTCTTCCTACTCCCATACTTCACAGAGGCAAGTCACCTCCATGACTCCCTCAACCCCTCAGACATATATCTCCTCTAAACTATCGACCAACGCCTCTTATGCCTCTCAAACCAAATTCATCAACCCCCACTACAACAAAACATCCAAACCCGTTAGCAGGTTCTTATGCCTTGCTGTTATGGCAATTGTTGCAGTCCTCTCACATCAATCTCCTGCCTCTTAAACCATATCAATTTCTCAAACCAAAACTACCCTAGTTCGACGACACTCGTATTTGTGCATATCATCGCTTGCCTGGGCACGACACTGAGCATTGTTGTGCCCTCAAGGTCGTTGTTCGCCAATGTCTGGCGAATGACACCCTTATTGACCACATCATCAATAAACCTTTAACACCACCCCATTGATCAACTCTCAGCTCAAGGCCATCTTGGTTCGACAACTCTAAATTTTGCCACTATCATCACACTCTAGGACATGACACTGAGCGTTGTTGCACTCTCAAAGCTGTCATTCATCAACACCAAAAAAAGGATACCCTTCTCATCAAGGATCCTCTCGACCTCCTCCTCGACAAATTATCAACACCGACCCATGCCTCTCAAACCTCATCACCTAAATCAGGATCTCCACGATGGACTATGGTCCCTTTGCCACCTTTATCCCCCTTATTTGACATCAACACAGTCCATCTGACCACTAAGCCTCAACCGACCTTGACCAATCTATCCAACATTCTCCTTAAGCGACTGGGGGAATCCAACCTTATCCTGACCTCAACCAAACATTCAACCAAACCTTCGACCAAACATTCAACCAAACTTCGACCACACATAGTCCAACCATCAATCAACCTTCTTATCATGACCCCGACCAACATCAACCAAACCTCGACCAAACTTCAATCATCAAACATCAACCAACCAAACAACCTATCACTTCTTCAAACTGTCATCAATCATCGTGACCAATCTCGAAGAGGCAAATGGGGCAAAATTGCTCCTAATTGACTCAGACCTTTTATCATAAATGCACTAGCATGGCCCAGGAACTTATCAAAACTTGAGCCCCCTTTTTATGCCTTGCATCTTCAACCATTCTTCTGTTAATCGAGTATTCATCACTTGATGTTTTACTTGAGCTCATCCCTTGAGCAACCCCGTCCTCTTAATTCCTATTCCTTTCAACCCTATTCCCCTAAACAAGTCCTATCAACCCTTTTTGTCAAGCAGTAATGCTTTGTCCTAATAAAAGGGAACCCTTAAACCTCTACAGGCTCATCCATGGCAAACTTTAGTCAACATATATCAAAAATTTCAATACCTATCATATCAAAGGTCATAAAACTCTCTAAGTGTAGACTGCTCCCTTGAAGGACAGCTACACAATTGTTGTATTACTAGACTGCTCCCTTGAAGGACAGCTAGGCCAACATATCAAATATTTAAAGCAAAATATAGACCACTCCCTCGAAGGATGGCTATGACTAACTATTGCTACAGATAGCACCTCTTTTTGAAGCTTCTCGCATTGATCAACTTCACAACATGACCACCAAAACAAACAACATCCCTATGTGGACTTCCTGCATCGATTAGTTCACTGTCACAAAAAAAAAAAAAAAAGACTGACAAGCTATCACGCCATGGATAGGCCTATAGTCATTCTTGGGTCACCTATAAAAGGGGCAAGGTTATTCCTGCCACAAATGGGTTACCCCCTCCTCTCCTACTTATCACCCCAACATACTCAAGGGACTTCGAGCTCACTTAACATCAAGTGATTCGATTACTTCTCTAGCACAACACTGGTCCATGACGCAATGCATAAACGGGGCTTTCATTCTAACAACCCCCATCCATGCCATCATTCTGGTCCTTGTCAATGAAAGAGCAATTCGCCTTTCACTTATCTTTCACACTTTATTCATATTCAACCAAGCCTTTTTTGTCAACCTAAACATTCTCAAACTGACATCATGACATCATCATCACCCTAGTCCATTTCACATAGTTTTTATGGACACCAATACACATGGAAATTATCGACCCGATACAATTTATGTTAAGCATAAACCAATACTTGCTGAAACATAAATAGACCTCAATTCATTTTTAGCATACATCCATCACAAATATGAAAAATTGCTAGGGATGAAAGACCACTAATCAATGTTGCAGAATACACCATATGGAAAAGGTTGTAACATCTTCCTCTCCTCATCATTTCGACCTTGACCTTGACCAAGACCATCCTATCGACCTCTTTGACCCTCTTTTTGAACTACATTGGTATGAGGCCCTAAAGACAAGGGCTATTTAGGCAGCACTCAGTTGACATGGGGTCTTCTGGGGTTAGCTCGGCCATTCCTTCATCGCATTTCTTCCATCACATTCTTTCGTCACCTGCCAATCACATCACAAACAATCACATATTTTCATAATCATTAACATTAATCATTTTCATCCATATCATTAATCATTAATCTTAATCATACATCCATCATCATATAAACACCATAATCTCAGCATCATAATCCTAAACATATATCAAATCAAAATAACATACAAACACATCCACAACATTTTTCATAAACACATCCATGATCAAATATCTCATCATATATATATCAATAGTTTTTATAATGACACAATCTATGTCTCTGTCTCTCTCTCTCAACAAAATATATATACATCTCGCATCATCAGCTCGCAGGCCGGTATATACATAGTAGCAAGGTCTGCCCTCAAGGCTGTGGCTATGGTGGTGGCAGCGGTGGCCTAGAAGATGTTGTATCATCTCCCCCCTCTGATCTGTGCCTCCTGCATGACTCAATAGCAGTCATCCGTGACCTAGACCATTGTTGGCTCTACTCTGCCCTCATATCAGAGTACCACTGTATTTGAGGAAACCCCCTAATGGCTCCCTCATAATACGTGATCTCATCCAATGCATTATGGTATCTAACTATAGATACCATCTGAAGTGGACCCATCTGACCTATAGCTGTGCCCTGCACTGAACCCTACAGCTGTGAGAACGCTCGCTGCACTGACACTGACTGTGTGGGCTCCTGAGCTAGCTGCTGAGGTGGATGTTGCATCGGGTCTTGCCCCCCAAAAACCTATCCTATCGCTGCCTGTGCCTGGGCTATGATGAGTTTTCCCTGTAGCAGTGTGACCTAACCCATCAACACTATCACTCGACTCGTCATCTCTGTCAGCTGCCCTGTAACCCTTACCAACTATCCCTACAAAATTGTGACTGGGGCCTGTGCCACGTCCCTCTCCTACCGTGCAGTGTCCCTCTCCTCACGAGCTATATCCCACTCCCTGGTAATGGCTTTTGGATCTAGCTACAGCCCTACCTATAAACCTGTGTACTGCCCTGCCCACCATGCCATGTAGGCCTCTGTATAACTTGGGTCAGCCACCCCAGGTCCTGTCGGCAACTCCTCAAAATCTGGGCCCCCTATCTCCTCTAGTAGTGGGAGCGGCACCTCAATGTCATCCCATTTGTATAGTGGGAATGCAAGAGGTATGTCCTATAGTAGCTTGAACTTGCACCGCACTCTCTCTGCTAGCACTCTCTCGAGCTCACCAGCTTGCCTGCCCCTGACCCATCTCAGGCTCTGCACACCAACCAACTACTCTCCTTGGTCTTTGAATCCTGGATAAACCAAGTATGGTCTCCAGATGATGTCTGCAAGAATCAGGGCCTCTAGTACCCCTCTGTAGTGGTCAATGTCTCTAACCACTCCGTCTACCCACGTCTACGCCATCACCTCGCGCCACTTCTTGAACCTGGGATACCTGGAGCATGACGACCATTTGGAGCTACAGCTTAGATTGAATAACCTGATCAACTACGACTAATGCTGGGGCCTGGTTATTTCAATTTTGGCACTCCTTGACCTTTTGACTATGACATTTGACCTATCCATCTCGTGAAGTGGTATGCGCGCAATCACACCTATTGCAGCATTTTCACTCACTCTTCATCCTTCTCATCCACCTTTTGTCAAATCGGCACCTGACATCAGGTTCCCTTCCCTCAACTCCCACTTTGAGGGGGAATACATCATCCATACATCGAGGCAATCCACATCATCCCATGCATGGGACAATCAACTCCTGTTTTTGTCTTACAGTTCGTCTAGAACAACCAACAAGACAAAAAGGGGCAAATGTAGACACCAAAATCATGTCTAACCCTTGTTCATTCCCCCCTTGGTCCATTCCTAACCCATTCTTAACCCATACAATTACTAATTTAAAATAATAAACTTATTTTGAATTAATAACCCCCCTCCTTTGACACATCACCCATGACACCTCGCCTAGGACACCTCGCCTTGGACTATTTCCCACCCTATGACTCACCCAAGACCTATTCTTACTCCTTTCCAACCGCCTAACCAACTCTCGTGCGTATTTAGCCTAACCTTCGACAAATCTCCAACAAATTATGCACCTGGTGGATGTAGAACGGGCTTGCTGGGCCTTTTACTCGTTCTGCACCCACCAACGTTGGTCAACTGTCGGCCGACGCCAGCAGGATCACCGACATCAGTTTACTTAAACCAGCTTCTGACCTTTTTCTTGGCTAATCAAAAAATTCTAATCGCTAATCACGAATCACAAATTCTAATCGCTAATCATGAATCACAAATTTTGAATCTCGGGAGCTAATCAGGAATCCTTCAATCTTCAGTCTTCGACCATCCGCCAATCTACCAATCTCTCAGTCAGGCCTCTCACCCTCTTCCTCAGGTGCAGCAACAAGAATTCTACCTTTAACAACTCCATCAGTAACAGGTCCTCCACACAGGGTACATCAACAATAGGTACGAGGATCAATAGCATCCCTTCAGCCAGCCACAGGTAAGTATATTATCTGTGTTTTCTTTGTCTTTTCTAGTCATTTGCTTCTAAGTATTATGAATTAGATTCAGCACTTCCTATCCCCAGACCAGACCAGACCCGAATCCTTATTTTCCATGTTTCCCTATTGGCCTCTTCTACCCTTCTGTCCATTTGACATTCTGTCCATTTGACTCCCCTGTATCTCTGCACAGACCATTAACCAAAACCAGACCTTCAAACTACCTCAAAACTAGATTCTCAAACCTTTAGACAGACCCAGACCATTCTGCACGACCAAACCCTGTCCACGGACCATAGACCTGACCAGACCCCATCCAAGCCTACTGCCCCGACCGATGCTGGCCACTAACCCAACCGACGTCAGCAGACTAACCGACGTCGGCAGACCTCAACAATCGACGCCGGTAGGACCACCAACGCCGATGACTGTGACCAGTCTGACAGCATCTTCCAGATAAGCCTTTTGCTTCCATTTTCCTTTTCAGTCTTTTATCATTTCAATATTTTAACATTCTGCTACTTATCAGACACTTCTTTTTATTGACTAGTGGGTTGATATCCCTTAAGGAAGTCTTCATACTTCTGGGATCAAGCTTTCGCTTGGCAACCCACCATTTATCCATCTAACACCTTCTTTTATCCAAGTCTTTTTTCTTTGCAGGTGTCATTCCTCCACAGCCAAAGAGGAGTTCTCATAGCTTCTGGATTACGGTGCGCACGACTACATCCAGGTACACACAAGCCTCAGACCATTTCTTTAAGTTTCTTCATTTTCTCTCTTTGAATGTAGAAAGCAAATTTAGCATAGAAACATTCTCAAATACATCATCCATACCTCGGGGCAATCCACATCATCCCACGCATGGGGCAATCAATTCCTGTTTTTGTTTTGCAGTTCATCCAGAACAACCAACAAGAGAAAAAGGGGCAAATGTAGACACCGAAATCGTGTCTAACCCTTGTTCATTCCCCCCTTGGTCCATTCCTAACCCATTCTTAACCCATACAATTACTACTTTAAAATAATAAACTTATTTTGAATTAATAACCCCCCTCCTTTGACACATCACCCATGACACCTCGCCTAGGACACCTTGCCTTGGACTATTTCCCACCCTATGACTCACCCAAGACCTATTCTTACTCCTTTCCAACTGCCTAACCAACTCTCGTGCATATTTAGCCTAACCTTTGACAAATCTCCAACAAATTATGCACCTGGCAGATGTAGAACGAGCTTGTTGGGCCTTTTACTCATTCTGCACCCACTGACATCAGTCAACTGTCAGCCGACGCCGGCGGGATCACCGACGTTAGTTTACTTAAACCGGCTTCTAACCTTTTTCTTGGCTAATCACAAAATTCTAATCGCTAATCATGAATCACAAATTCTAATCGCTAATCATGAATAACAAATTCTAATCGCTAATCACGAATCACAAATTCTGAATCTCAGGAGCTAATCAGGAATCCTTTAATCTTCAGTCTTCGACCATCTACCAATCTACCAATCTCTCAATCAGGCATCTCACCCTCTTCCTCAGGTGCAGCAACAAAAATTCTACCTTCAACAACTCCATCAGCAACAGGTCCTCCACACAGGCTACATCAACAACAAGTACGGGGATCAGCAACATTCCTTCAGCCAGCCACAGGTAAGTATATTATCTGTGTTTTCTTTGTCTTTGCTTCTAAGTATTATGAATTAGATTCAGCACTTCCTATCCCCATCCCAGACCAGACCTAAATCCTTATTTTCCCTATTTCCCTATTGGCCTCCTCTACCCTTCTGTCCATTTGACATTCTATCCATTTGACTCCCCTGTATCTCTGCACAGACCATTAACCAAAAATAGACCTTCAGACTACCTCAAAACTATATTCTCAGACCTGTAGATAGACCCAGACCATTTTGCATGACTAGACCCTGTCCACGAACCATAGACCTGACCATACCCCGTCTAAGCCTACTGCCCCGACTGACGTCAGCCACTACCCCAACTGACGTTGGCAGACTAATCGACGTCAGCAGACCTCAACAACCGACGCCGGTAGGACCACCGACACCGGTGACTATGACCAGTCCGATAGCATCTTCCAGGTAAGCCTTTTGCTTCCATTTTCCTTTTAAGTCTTTTATCATTTCAGTAATTTAACATTTTGCTACTTATCAGACACTTCTTTTTATTGACTAGTGGGTTGATATCCCTTAAGGAAGTCTTCATACTTTTGGGATCAAGCTTTCGCTTGGCAACCCACCATCTATCCATCTAATGCCTTCTTTTGTCCAAGTCTCTTTTCTTTGCAGGTGTCATTCCTCCACAGCCAAAGAGGAGTTCTCACAGCGTCTGGATTACGGTGCGCACGACTACATCCAGGTACACACAAGCCTCAGACCATTTCCTTAAGTTTCTTCATTTTCTCTCTTTGAATGTAGAAAGCAAATTTAGCATAGAAACATTCTCAAATACATCATCCATACCTCGGGGCAATCCACATCATCCCATGCATGGGGAAATCAACTCTTGTTTTTGTCTTGCAGTTCATCCAGAACAACCAACAAGACAAAAAGGGGCAAATGTAGACACCGAAATCGTGTCTAACCCTTGTTCATTCCCCCTTGGTCCATTCCTAACCCATTCTTAACCCATACAATTACTAATTTAAAATAATAAACTTATTTTGAATTAATAACTCCTTTGACACCTCACCTAGGACACCTCGCCTTGGACTATTTCCCACCCTATGACTCACCCAAGACCTATTCTTACTCCTTTCCAACCACCTAACCAACTCTCATGCGTATTTATCCTAACCTTTGACAAATCTCTAATGAATTATGCACCTGGCGGATGTAGAATGGGCTTGTTGGGCCTTTTACTCATTCTGCACCCGCCGACATTGGTCAACTGTCGGCTGATGCCGGCGGGATCGTCGATGTCGGTTTACTTAAACCAGCTTCTGACCTTTTTCTTGGCTAATAACAAAATTCTAATCGCTAATCACGAATCACAAATTCTAATCACTAATCATGAATCATAAATTCTAATCGCTAATCACGAATCACAAATTTTGAATCTCGGGAGCTAATCAGGAATCCTTCAATCTTTAGTCTTCAACCATCTGCCAATCTGCCAATCTCTCAGTCAAGCCTCTCACCCTCTTCCTCAAGTGCAGCAATAGGAATTCTGCCTTCAACAACTCCATCAGCAACAGGTCCTCCACACAGGCTACATCAACAACAGGTATGGGGATCAGCAGCATTCCTTCAGCCAGCCACAGGTAAGTATATTGTCTATGTTTTCTTTGTCTTTTCTAGTCATTTGCTTCTAAGTATTATGAATTAGATTCAGCACTTCCTATCCCCAAACTAGACCAGACCCGAATCCTTATTTTCCCTATTTCCCTATTGGCCTCCTCTACCCTTCTGTCCATTTGACATTTTATCCATTTGACTCCCCTGTATCTCTGCACAGACCATTAACCAAAACCAGACCTTCAAACTACCTCAAAACTAGATTCTCAGACCTTTAGACAGACCCAGACCATTCTGCACAACCAGACCCTGTCCACAGACCACAAACCTAACCAGACCCCATCCAAGCCTACTGCCTCGACCGACACCGGCCACTACCCCAACCAACGTCGGCAGACCTCAACAACTGACGCCAGTAGGACCACCGACGCTGGTGACTGTGACCAGTCTAAAAGCATCTTCCAGGTAAGCCTTTTGCTTCCATTTTCCTTTTTAGTCTTTTACCATTTCAGTATTTTAACATTTTGCTACTTATCAGACACTTCTTTTTATTGACTAGTGGGTTGATATCCCTTAAGGAAGTCTTCATACTTCTGGGATCAAGCTTTCGCTTGGCAACCCACCATCTATCCATCTAACGCCTTCTTTTGTCCAAGTCTCTTTTCTTTGCAGGTGTCATTCCTCCACAGCCAAAGAGGAGTTTTCACAGCGTCTGGATTACAGTGCGCACGACTACATCTAGGTACACACAAGCCTCAGACCATTTCCTTAAGTTTCTTCATTTTCTCTCTTTGAATGTAGAAAGCAAATTTAGCATAGAAACAGGGTGATCTTGAACAACATATTTGATCTTTCTATACAACATGCCTTGACTATGCTTCTAATGATAAAATTTTGACCAAATTATTTTCAATAAGTTTAAAGGACTATGCTTTAATGTGGTTCTATGGTCTACCAATTTAACAAGTAAGAGCATTAAATCCTCTAGTGGATTAATTCCTATCACATTTTTCTATCAACATTACTTAAAATATGTCATATGCACATATTGCAAAGATCAAGCAAGGAACCAATGAGCCTATCGATGAATATATTTTGAGGTATAAAACAATGTTGGCCAAAATGATAAATCTAATTTTAGATAAAGTTGTTTAATATATATTTAATCAAAGTTTTCTTTTCCCATTACATGAGTCTAATGTCTTTAATAAGTTTAAATATTTTGATGACTTATGTCATATTATTCAAGATCAATAAATAAAACTTATTACATTGAACAAGCTTAAGTATGTATCAAACACACCAACTACATCCAATACCAAGTTTCATATCAAACTAAGTTATAAGATAAAACCCCTAGAGGCTAACAAGGAAGTAAAAATAATGGTGAATATGGTGTCACAATAACCTAATTAGATCATCTTATCTAATGCACCTAAGATACAATTTGCATGATTAACTGAGTCTCCAACTTCACTCCTTAATAAGATAGTGGAGTATCATCTCATATCTCTCCCTCCTCATTTATAGGTTGATATGAGTCATCCTCTACCAAAATGATGTCATAAAAATGTTTATTTTGATTATCACTAATGTTTTGGGTATTCTAAGAATAAATGTTACAATTGGAAGCACAAGATACAAGATATTATTGATAGTGAAAAGATCACATTTGATGATTTTTAAAAGTTAGGATTAAAACATTATGACCACCAAAACCAAAATATATTCAATAATCCATTACAGGATAATTCTAAGGAAGCACCAGAAGTGTGAATGGCATATAACACACATCCTCCTATACCACATTATGGTCACCCATTGGATGAGATTATTATCATGCTTACATGAGATATACCTCCTATGGTTTAAATGCCTTATATTTCATTTGATGATAATGAGATTTTAGATGATTACTTGGATCTTCATTCACTATTTATGATGCAAAGCATCACAATGTGATTTGACGTGTTAATGTCTTTAAGAGTTTAATTGGTTTTTTTTGGGTGTTATAAGTCTTATTGGGTCCTATTGGATGTCCTTGAGTCATTATGATTCTTTAATGTGTGTGTTTCTTAGCTATTTAGATTTTCTTGCCAAAATCCCAAATTTGAAAATTTGAATCCTAAAACTATGTTTTAGAGTGATAATTGGGTCTTGTGAAGAATCTAAACGTTGGAAAATGTTTATAAAGGTATTATATGGTCTTAGGAAGGTGTATTTTGGCTTATTAATGTATAATTAATGGTTAAGCATAATTAAAAATCAAGAAACATTAGTTGTAACTACCACCCTATGTGGGGTTGGCAAGAAAGGAGAGATTGTTTGCATGTTTGGCATGATATAAAGGTTAGAAATTCATGTCATGAGTTAGTTTGAGTTAGAGGATAATAGTATAAGGTGAAATGATATAATTAATTCAAATAATATGGGTGGAGAGTTCAATAAAGATCAAAAGTTGAATGAACTCTACCTACCTTATAAAATTATGTACATACCATGTATGTATGTTGAGGGAATGAAATAAAGAAATGGTTTTAAAGATATATGGTTGAGTTTCAGGGATTCCCATGAATTTAAGTGTTTTTGAATTTTTATTATGCATGCTTATCTTCAGCCATTATAATCATTATTCAATTATCCATGTGGAAATCTACAACACAGTTCAAGAAAAGGGTAATTCTATGTTTATATAGTCCTAAATGACAAAAAAGGTGGTATGGTTGATGAATGTTTAAGGATTATGTAAATTTATAAGGTATAACCATAATAGGGAATGTATTCATGATGATATTGATTACTTTGGAGGCTTATAAAACTATATATCAGTCAAGATTGAACTAAAACCTTCTTTAGAGTGCATACAGTCCTATTTAGTGCTCTTAGAATTTTGTATATGTGTGTGTTGGAGTATTTTAGTGGTTTATCAAGGTCAAGTATCTCTTTTAAGAGTTGTAAGAATATGGAATAGACCCTAAATATTTATCAGTCTACTAAGAAAGGTCAAGTTTCATCTCAAACTTTTAATTTTCATAATGCAGTCCTCTTTTTATACATAGAACTCTACATATTTATTTAGTGGGAGATTATTAAGATTTATCATGCATAAAAAACTATTGGAAAAGGTATATCAAGTTGGGTTAGACCTAATCTAGGTATTAATTTTTTTTTAAGTGTCCAAAAACTCATTCTATCCATTTTTATTTGAGAGTGAATTCATGAAACATGATATATATGAGAGGATGATGTGTGTGTTTAGAGGAGAGAGTGTAGGTGATGATTATGTGTTGATAGGTCATAGAGGGATAAGAGTATGATAGAAACAAGAAGGATCATGAGCCTACTGAAGATAATAATCATCAATCATATAAATAATTGAAGCAAGGTACATACATGAAAGATAAATCAAAGTACAAAAGAGAGAACAAAGTCAAAAAATATAGCCAAGGTTGTAGGCATCAAGCACTACATCAAGTGGTATTAGATCAGATAAGCTCTTAGATTAGTTTATGTTTTGGAATATTAAAAGTTGTTATTTTATATTGTTAAATGTTAAAAATGAAGATTTCATGAAGCTAAGTTGTAGGAGTACAATAAGAGAGAGTTAAATAGTTGTGGTAGAGCATCCCTAATAAGAGATATAGCAAAAGCAGTTGAAAAATACCTAGACAAGAGTGTCAATAAACTAGTCAAAGGAGATATCCTAGGTTGAGACACCAAAGCAAGGTGAAAAATACTTATTTATGAGAAGATTAAGATAGAGAAGGTAAATGAGAGTAAGGGCTTGGTTGAGTTAGACTACCACAAGGAGAGAAAGAAGAAATAATACCCAAAGAGAAAAGGGTTAGATGTTGAAGAAGAGATGAGTGAGATAAACAAAAGGCTAGAGAGGATAAATCTCTCAATGGATCTCATTTAAGAATAAATTATCCCATCGTATGGTTGGGTTATGAAAAAGATGATAGTTAAGAAGCCTATATTGTTGTTCATGGATAAAAAGAGGAAGATTGTCATGAGATACATTGAGAAGAAGAATAATTTTTTATGTGGGCAGATTAAAGAGGAGATGAATAAGTTTATGATGGATGAACAAGAGGAAGGTGGAAGCACCTTGTGAATAAGGAGATAGTCATGGAGGTAAAGTAACCTAAGAAGAATAAGAGGGAGGCAAGCAAGCCTCAATATTTTACATCTAAGGATTTCCTGTAATGTGAGCATGTAGGTATAAGAGTGAACGAGGAAGAGTTCCATATTGAGGATGTCAAATTTGAAAGCATGAAGGTGAGAAAGCATGAACAACATGTTTATGTTGAAGAAAAATTTGATTGGGTAGTAATTTATGGACGTGTAGTGATATGTTACCCAAAAATAAGAGAGATGCTTGGAGAAGGAGATTTTCAAGAAGA
Organism: Torreya grandis; assembly: GCA_037957365.1. Taxonomy (NCBI): domain Eukaryota; kingdom Viridiplantae; phylum Streptophyta; class Pinopsida; order Cupressales; family Taxaceae; genus Torreya; species Torreya grandis. The sequence continues at coordinate 1,787,628 of JARHVA010003137.1, read as the reverse complement.
AGGATGCCTCATGGAAGGATTAGAAGAAGAATGGAATCAATGAGGATTTGAATAGGTTGAAGGGTTTTAAGGTTTGGTTTTCAATGTTATTTTAGATGATGAATATGTTGTTATGATAATTGATGAAGATGTCTTGTATAAGGAAATAATGGAATTGATGGATAGGCTCATGAAAATTAAAGATGAATTTGAATCACCCATAAAGTGCTTGAAAAACTTGATATAGAGTAGAAAAAGGAGTCTAATTTGACTCTCATGAAGGATGAATCCCAAAAACAAGTTAGTGTACAAGATGTAGAAGAAGATGCATCTTGAAAAAAGTAGATGATAGAGTGTATAGAGGAAGAACAAAGGATTTGGCATCATATTATACAAGAATCAAATGAGTAAGCCATTCTAGTAGCTGAAGATGATCTATTAGAGTTCTTAAATCAAGGAAAATAAAAGGTTGGAGCTATCATAAATGAGATAGAGGCAGAATTTCAAGATGGAGAAAGGAAGAGGTCAAAGGCAATGAGCATTATGCCCATAAAGACACATCAAGAAGACAAAATTTTAGGTTATATAAGGGCATAAAGTTAGAACCAAGTGATGAGTTTCAACTAAAGAGATGGATAATAAATGGTATAAGGCAATGCAAACAAAGTTTCAAACCAAGGTAAGCTGAGTATGGAATAATTTGAGTTGATCAAATAACAACTAATGGTAGCTAATGATTCAAGTAAATAATATAAAGGACAAGTTAAGGAACTCAATAAGATGAGAGAGCAGCCTATAAAAGCTTGTAATAAGCATGAAACAACAAGATAAAGTGGACAAGACAATGAGGTCCTTGAAGATACTATCAAGTTTCATGAAAGTCATTTGATAGGTACTAACCAAGATGGTGCAGGTATGATGATTCAAGAAAAGGAGTCACTCCATGATCACATGGAGAAAAGAAACAATCAAACACTAGAGCTCATGATAGATCCAACTAAATATGAGGACAACCATGATCATCACAAAGGAGTTTATTGAAGGAATAATGCATGTTAGGAGGAGGAAAAGATTAGTCCTAAAAATATTCAAGGAAGGAATGAAAATAATTTATCATGGAAATATAAAAGAGATGACATATTTAGCCCAAGGACCAGTCTAAAAATTAAGCCAAGAGGTGAAGAACAAAGGCTCATGGAAGGAGAGCCACAAACAAGTAAGCTAGAAAGCAAGCAAAGGAAAAAAATCAAGGTAAGAAGGTAACATATTCAATGGGTAATATTACAGCTGAGTTGATTGTTTTTTATCATGAGGATAGAAAGATAAGAAGTTTCCAAGAAGTGTGGTGTTATGTGAAAGATGAATTGGTCAATGAGTTTTCATTACATGATGAGTAAGGCTATGAGAAGACTCACCATTATATGGTGGAGTGTCATGACAAGATAACCAAATATAATACAATTAATAGCATGAAAAAATTGAATAGGTATAAGAGATAATAGAGCATGATGATAAAGGAGGAAGCAGGGTTAACAATCAAGAACAGCCAAAAGTGTATGAACCAAGCATGACAAATCAAGAAGAAAGCTATAGATTAACATAAAGATAGAAGAATGAGAATCAGCCCTTAGATTTATAGCATGATTAAGAAAATATATAGATAGAGGAGATATAATATGAAGATGTAAAATATTATCAGCAAGTTATATACTTCATAGGGATAGAAGATGAGTTGGCAAAGAGACAAACCAAGGCAAGAAGATAAAGATACAAGAACTAGTTGAGAAGAAAGTAGAAAGACAAGAGGATAAGTATCAAGAGGATCTTACAAGATTATAAGAAGAGGAATTTAAAATTAATAAATAAGGTAGGCAAGGTATATTTGAGCAGGAGCTCAAATTTTCCCCACTTGGGGAGTATGATGCAAAGCATCACAATGTGATATGAGATGTTAGTGTCTTTAAGAGTTTAATTATAGGTATTTGGTTTGTTTTGGGTTTTATAAGTCTTATTGGGTCCTATTAGATGTCATTGAGTCATTAAAATTCTTGAATATGTGTGTTTCTTAGCTATTTAGATTTTCCTACCAAAATCCCAAATTTAAAAAATTGAATTCTAGAGTTATGCTTTAGAGTGATAATTGGGTCTTGTGAAGAATCTAAAGGTTGGCCAATGTTTTTAAAGGTCCTATATGGTCATAGGAATGTGTATTAGGGTGTCTCCATATATAATTCTTGGTTAAGCATAATGCAAAATCAAGAAACATCAGTTGCAACTGCCACCATATGTGGGGTTGGCAAGAAAGGAGAGATTGTTTGCATGCCTATCATTATATAGAGGTTATAAATGCATATTATGAGTTAGTGTGAGTTATAGGATAATATTATAAGGTGATATGAGATAATTAATTCAAATAATATGGGGTGTAGAGTCCAATAAAGATCATATTTTGAATGAACTCTACCTACCTTGTAAAATTTTATACATAGCCTGTATGTATGTTGAGAAAATGAAATTAAAAAATAGTTCTAAAGATATATGGTTGAGTTGAAGGGATTAACATAAATGTAAGTTTTGTTTATTTTTTATTATCCATGTTTATCTTGATCCATTATAATTTTTGACACTTGGATTTGCACCCTTGAGGAGATGCTCAGCTCTCCTCCTCTAAGTGGCATAATGGAAACATCTCTCGTGCTACGGCTGACAATTTTGTTGAGATGAATCTCTAGATAAGGGGATAGCTCCCCTTGATACACCTTTAAATATCTCTCTCTAACTTAACAATTGTATATGAAAAGGTTTAAGTAAAACAACTAAGAAAACAAATGGCAATGCACCAATGTATAATGTCCTCCCATTTGATTGAAACCACTACTTAAAGACAAACAAGGTGTTTCTCACACAAGACTCACAACTCAGGATTCATTACGGCATCAATGTTTCATATGCTAGATTTAAGAAGGTATATTATTCTTAGGAAGGGAATGAATGACTCAAAAATGGGATACAATCATGGACCACTTATAGGATATCTCTACACTTAGAAAAGAATACTAGCAAAGACTTGCAACAATCTCCTTTCTAAAAATTGGTAGACCATCAAGAGTACAAGCTAGAAAAGATAATCTTTCACTAGACTAGACCAATAAAATTCAATTCATTACTCAATATTATAGCATATGAGTGGAAAAAACACTTGTATATTTTTTTAAGAGTTCTTCAAGTATAAATCTGGCTAGAGTTTTTCCAATAACTAACAGAGGCTACTGAATTAGCCAAAAGAATGCATATATATAGCCTTTGGGAGGGAGGTCAAGAAAAATAAGTCCAAGAGTCACTTGGACATGTGTCACCTTGAGAGGATCAATTACATTTTCATGTGGAAGAGTTGTGGGGTGAGCTATGCCATGTCATATAGGTCTACTTGTCCAAAACAAGTCATAAGAATGTTGAAAAGTGGCATAAAACTTGTAATTCTAGCATAGGAAACTACCTTCATCAAATACCATCCATGAACATTTGAAACTAAAAACAAGAGAGTCAACACGTAGCATTGTTCAAAGGAAATGGAACTCATGGTGATAGTTAGAAAATGTTCCTTCTAACTTCTAGCTATCCTCTGGACACCTGTGTTTATTAATTTCATGGAAGCTCCTTGATTTAGGTCAGCTATCGGTAACAACTCAAACCATCGACCTATCTATTTTTCACTTGTTTTATCTACACTAAATGCTTGAGATCTTTCCATTTTTTACCTCTATATTTTCTCTTAGGTTCCCACCAAGTCTTTTGACACCAACAACTATTTTTCATAGTTTGACATTGACTTTTTGTTGGCCATAATCCTTTGGGTATTTTTGTGGGACTTTTGTTTCCCTCAAACTTCTTATTTCCCTCAAACTTCTCCTGAAATAATTGATTCCTTGGACTTTTCCTTTAGATAATTCCATAGACAATTTTTTCTGAACAATCTTTTGAGCTTTTTTTGAAAGTGCCTTTTCAGAAAAATGTGTCTGGGCCATATCTCTAAGGAATTGACTCTTTTTGGAATCCTAAAAATGACCCCTTCATCTTGAGAAGTATCCTTTTAGAACTTCTATTTGGTCCACCTTCCCACAAAAATAGTCTTTCATACCTTTTGTAAGTGTTCTTTCAGCTTTCTAAAAATGCCCCTTCGGGAAAGTTGAATTACCCTTCAAAAATTTTGTAAAGTACCTTTTGGCATTCTTGTAAATGCCCTTCAAAAAAACTGAAGTGCCCTTCAAAAAAGTTTCTTGGGACATTTTTTTGAAAAAATTATCCTTTGAAAGAATGAAGTGGACCATTTATTGTATAATCGCCCTTTGGAACTTGTAAACTACCCTTTGGAAAATTTAAAAATGATCCCTCAGCCTGAAAAGGTCCTTCGGGGAAATTGTTCAGATAATTTTTTCAAAGGAATTAGTCTTAGTCTTTGGGAAATTTATCTCAGACAAATTTTCTAAAATAATTTGACACTTTGACTAAATGAAAAGTCCAAAAAAATAACACTTTAGTCAAAAACAAAATACCCAAAAGGATTACTATGCAAAGGCTTAACACAAGACCAAAACCAAACTTTCTGAAAGAATTAGACTTGTACATTTATTGTAAGCTTGTATAAAACACTTCTTCCAAATGAAACCTGCATACTGGACCTAGCTAAAGGAATAGACTTAGGCGGCTAAGTTTTCAAGTAGGGGTGCCCAATTTTGGCTTGAAGGGACAAAATTTGGTCAACAAATTGGTGACTCGTAGGGGTAGTATGCTTGATATACTGACCAGACTAGTAGCTAAATTAATCTATTGGGTATGGACTCATATAAGGACACTCAAACAAGGAAACATTGGCCATGACTCAAGACCTTGAACAACACACCAGACTGGAAGGAAAACCCATGCTATAAGACACAACACACAACAAGAACAAAATAAATAAAACACAAAGTAAAGCAAGACATAAGATAAACACATGTGCATAAGCACTTAGGGGAAAAACAAGACACAACTGAAAGCAAACTAATATGTACATCTAACATGATATATTTCTCCTCATCTTAGATCAAAGGGGAAACTTCTTAGGTCTCCTTCATGGCAAGAAAACTCATGGTGGTAACCAAGTAATTTGTTGGAGTGGAAACTTGGTGACTCACCCTTCTTGTTTGCCATCTTGATTGGCATGTATTCTAATGCATTAGGTTCAAACATATCTTCCACATCCATGTATTCATATTTCTCTTTGAGGTATGTTTTATGCTGGTCCTTCATGTTGGTGTAGTCCATCAAGGCATCAATGGCTACAATATCATCATTATAAGGGTCATTTTACACATGGCTCTCTTGGTATGTATCAAGGACCAACTCATTCTTTTCTATCTCTTTAAGAATCTTGTCAAACTAATCTCTTTCTTCCTCATGGCTCTCTCAGGGAATGGTGGCTAGTGTGATGTTTGAGCTGAGGCAAAATCTTTCTAACTTATTCTAAAAATCATAATTTTCTTGCTCAAAAACTCCTTCCTCAATGCTTCTGTCAAACCAATGTGACTCTTCTCCTTATTATTCACAAAGTAGAGTCTTTAGCTACTCAAAAACATGTTCTTGAACCTCATTCAACTCAAGTCCCATGGCCTGGTCATTATCTTCATCAAAACAACAAGAAGGTTCATCAAACAAAGGGAAAGAGAGCTCACCATGCTTACATTCTCCATCCAACATTGACAAGTGAAGTTTGTCAATCTCATCTTCATTATGATGGAACATTTGCATGTATGTGTGACCTATATCTTCTCCTTAAATCATGTCACTTTCAAGAGTCACTTCTTCAACCTTATTCTCATGAAAACCTCCTAGAACAGCCACCTCTTGAAATATGATTTAATTATATTGTTTATCTTTGATAATGCCTTCCACCTCATGTTCATGATGATGATCACCATAATTATGCTCATGGGGATTACCTATAATGATTGCATCCTCGTCATCACTCATAATAGCCTGTTTATTAGCCAAAAAATGCATTTTCTCTTGCTCACTTACCTCCCTCAAAATAGTTTCCTCTTTAGAAGGGAATGAAGTGAAGGGTGAATGGATAGGTTCATGAGTTTGAAATGCAAGAGTTGGAGTATGGAAGGTAATGGAAAGTGAAGTAAGTTAAAATTGAGTTTTTGATGAAGGAGAGGACTTAGGAATGGACTTTGAAAAGAGGCAATCACTAGTGAGCTCAAAATTAGATTGGGAATGAGAAGTGGGGTGTTCTCTGAGAAGCTCATGAGGAAGAGGAAGTAAACCTTGGGATAAAATCAATTGATTCTCTTCCTTCCACTTAAAAAACACTTCATCCACATCATATGTAGTTTGATAACTCTCTTTAAGGGGTGTGGATGGGGTGTGTTTAGACATGGGATCTTTTATTAGGTCTAAACCTTCTATTACACCTTGACTAAGCAACCTCATTCTTGACTCTAATTCTTCAATCTGCTTGGCTAGATTCTCTTGGAAGAGTCTTTCTTGGAGATCATATTCATCATCATGATGAGGAGGAATATGAGAGGTTTGACATGAAAAATAAGAGGTTTCTTGAGGAAGGGTGGGAGGGACTTGAGGAGGACTAGCTTCATTTTCCACTTCACAATCTTGAAAAATACTCTTCTCTTCTTTCTTACCCCATGATTCCACTATTTCATTCCAACTCATGGTATTAGGATTGGAAATCTCTTCTTGAGGATAGGCAACAACTTCATCTTTCTCAAGGTCTTAAGCTTGTTCATGATAGACATTTCTCCAACTTAGGATCTTGACATCATGTTGAAGGACTTGAGGAGGTTGAGGGAGACTAAGAAGATTTTGAACATGCATAGGAAGAGTTACTTAAGGATGGATGTGTTATTTTTCAAAGGAAATAAGATGACTTATTTCAAAGGAGGGCTCACAATATAATGAATTGAAATGTTTAGGTTCCATAAAAGGCTATTCTAATGTCCTTTGGTGTTGGATTGTTAGGTGCAAAGGATTAACAAAAAGATTAGTTAATGCATTAGATGAAAGTAGAAGGTTGGCTCATTTTATTTTGGTGAGCAAGTGTTATTTTATAGAAAGGATTTGATGTATAAGAGGAGGGTTTCTTTTGAATAGGAGAAGGCTACTTTGGGATGGAAAAAGGTATAAAATTCAGATTGCCTTGAACAGATTGACTTCTCCATCTTACCAATTTCTCCTTCATGGATTGCATGGCTTGAGCTTGCCTAAAAAAGCACTCCTCCTTGTACATAATCTCTTGTTGATACCTATTCTACTCATTCAACCTATCTATCTCCATTATTTGATTCTCAAACTCCAACATTATCTCCCTAGCACTCTTGGATTGACTAGGAGAAGTACAATTAGGAGAGTTGCTTGAGGTGATTTCATGAACAACATGAACTTTATCAAAATAACATGAAGGAACACAAGTTCCATACAACTCAAAAATGGAATTATACATACCAAATATGATTTCTTGATGCACTAGGGCTACTTAACTAGCTGATTCAACTTAGAGTCACCATTGGTGTTGATTGAAATGCCTCCAAAACACTGATTGATTGAAGAACACACCAAGAATTCTTCAACTCTTTCGATAAATTGTCCCATTGATCATGTCAAAAAAAAATTGACACTTAGATTCATCCCCTTGAAGAGATGTTCATCTCTCCTCATCCAAGTGGCATAATGGAAACATCTCTCTTGTTGTGGGTGACAATTTTGTTGAGATGAATCTCTAGATAAGGGGCTAGGTCCCCTTGATAAACCTTTAAATATCTCTCTCTAACTTAACAATTGTATATGAAAAGGGTTAAGGAAAACAACTAATAAAATAAATGGTGATGCACCAATGTATAATGTCCTCCTAATTGATTGAAACCACTACTTAAAGATAAACAAGGTGTTTCTCACACAAGACTCACAACTCAAGATTACATCAATGTTTCATATGCTAGATTTAAGAAGGTATATGATTATTAGGAAGGGAATGAATGATTCTAAAGTGGGATAAAATCATGGACCACTTCTATGATATCTCTACACTTAGAAAATAATACTAGCAAAGACCTACAACAATCTCCTTTCTACAAATTGGTAGACCATCAAGAGTACAGGCTAGAAAAGATAATATTTCACTAGACTAGACCAACAAGATTCAAGTCATTACTCAATATTATAGCATATGAGTGCCAAAAACACTTGTATATTTCTTCAAGAGTTCTTCAAGAATGAATCTGGCTAGAGTTTTCCCAATAACCAGCGGAGGTTGTTGAACAAGCCAAAAGAATTCATATATATAGCCTTTGGGAGGGAGGTCAAGCAAAGGAAGTCCAAGGGTCACTTGGACATGTGTCACCTTGAGAGGATCAGTTAAATTTGCATGTGGAAGAGGTTTGGGGTGAGATATGCCATGTCATAGAGGTCTACTTGTCCAAAACAAGTCATAAGAATGGTGAAAAGAGGCACAAAACTTGTAATTTTGGCATAGGAAACTGCCTTCATCAAAGACCATCCATGAATATTTGAAACTAAAAATAGGAGAGTCAAAAAATATCATTTTTTGAAAGAAATTAAACTCATGGTGATAGTTATAAAATTATTCATCTAATTACTAGCTATCCTTTGGACACCTATGTTTGTCGATTTCATGGAAGCTCCTTGATTTGGGTCAACTACCAACAACAACTCGAACTATCGACATGTCTATTTTTCACCTATTTTGTCTACACCAAATGCTCAAGATCTTGCCATTTATTACCTCTATATTTTCTCTCAAGTTTTTGTCAATTCTTTTAACACCAATGGCTATTTTCCATAGTTTGAAATTGACTTTTTGTTGGCCATCATCCTTTGGGTATTTTCTTTGGACTTTTATTTCCCTCGAACTTCTCCTGAAAGAATTCATTCCTTAAACTTTTCCTTTAGAAAATTCCATGGACAATTTGTTCTGAACAATCTTTCAGGATTTTTTTTAAAGTACCTTTTCTAAAAAATGTGTCTGGGCCATCTCTATGAGGAATCGACTCTTTTCAGAACCCTGTAAATAACCCCTTTGGCTTAAGAAGTATCCTTTCAAAACTTCTGTTTGATCCACCTCCACACAAAAATAATTCAAACCTTTTGTAAGTTTCCTTTCATCTTTCTAAAAATTCCCCTTTGTAAAAGTTGAAGTTCCCTTTGGACTTTTTGTAAATTACCTTTTGGCCTTCTTGCAAATGCCCTTCTAGAAAAATTGAAGTGCCCTTCAAAAAAGTTGCTCATGACATTTTTTCAAAAAAAGTATCCTTCAAAAAGAATGAAGTGGACCATTTCCTATAGAATTTCCCTTTATAACTTGTAAACTACCCTGCATAAAAGTTGAAAATTATCCCTTAGCCTGAAAAGGTCCTTTAGGGAAATTATTTGGATAATTTTCCCAAAATAATTAGTCTTTGTCTTCAAGAAATTTGTCTCGAATAAATTATTTGAAAGAATTCAGAACTTTGGTTGAATGAAAAGTCCAAAAAAATAAAACTTTAGTCAAAAATAAAATATGCAAAAGGATTACTATGCAAAGGCTTAGCAAAAGACCAAAACCAAACTTTCTAAAAGAATTGGACTTGTACATTTGTTGCGGGCTTATATAGAACACTTCTTCTGAATGAAACCTGCATATTGGACCTAGCAAAAGTTATAGACTTATGAAACTAAGTTTTAAATTAGGGGTGCCCAATTTTGGCTTGAAGGGCCAAAATTTGGTCAACAATAATCATTATTTAGTTAGCCATGGGGAAATCTACAACACAATCCAAGAAAAGGGTAATTTTGTGTTTATACAGTCCTACATGACAAGAAAGGTTGTATGGTTTATGATTTTTTAAGGATTATATAAATGTTTGAGGTATAACCATAATATTTATTGTATTCATTATGATATTTATCACCTTGGATTCTTATAAAATCATATAGGAGTCAAGATTCAACTAAAACCTTCTTTAAAGTGCACACAATCCTATTTAGTGCTCTCAGAATTTTGTATAAGTGTGTGTTGGATTATTTTAGTTGTTGATAAAGGTCAAGTATCTATTATAAGAGTTTTAATAATTTTTAATATACCTTAACTATTTATCAGTCTACTAATAAAGGGCAAGTTCCATCTCAAACTTTCAATTTCCATAACATAATCCTCTTTTTATACATAGAACTCTGCATATTTGCTTAGTGGGAGATTATTGAGATTGATCATGCATAAATAAATATTGTAAAAGGTGTAAAAATTTGGTTCATACCTAATCCAAGTCTTATTTTGGTTTTAAGTGTCCAAAAACTCATTCTAGTCATTTTTCTTTGTTTTCGGCCTACACAGGCCTATTGAACTAGACCTAAGGTTTTGAAAAAGGGAAACTTCTATAACTACTATTTCCACTAGTAAAAAATCATGAAACTTGGTGAGGATTCAAGATTTTTCAGACCTATACATGACTATAAAGTATGGTATCCATGACTTTAAGAGTGATCTAAGCCTAAAAAGACCTAATTGGTGAAGAGGAGAGTTGAGTTAGCTAGTGTCCTTTCAGATTTTAGTCTTTAAACTTCTTGGAAAGTTGTAATGGATTAATGGGTATCTAAAAATGGTTTTTTTTTTTTTTTTGAACTTTAGTATTTTTTTCAAACCTAGGATCTATGTACTAAAATAGAGCTACAAGGATTATACCTTAAAGAGAGGAAAAGTGGATTGTTTAAAGAGTCATTGCTTAGAGTTGTGTTATTTGTTTGGATATGGAATGGGGTCATAATGTGTAGATGAATGACCATATGAGCCTCAATTTGGGAGTCAAGAAATATGGGAGCATGTTTTAGGCTTTCAAGCCTATGAACCTACATTTGAGAGGCAAGTTTGAACCATTGAAGAGAGTGAATTCATGAAACATGATATAGATGAGAGGATGATGTGTGTGCTCATAGGAGAGAGTGTAGGGTATGATTATATGGTGATAGGTCATATAGGGAGAAGATTATGATGTAAGCAATAAGGTTTATGAGCCTACTCAAGACAAGAATCATCAAATCTAGAAATAAGTAAAACAAGATACTTGCATGAAATAGAAATCAAAGTGCAAAATATAGAAGAAAGTCAAAAAATAGAGCTAGGAGGTGCTTAATAAGGTTATAGGCATTAGGAAATACATCAATTGACTAGATCACATATTGATCATTAACTTATACATAGTGTTATGGTTGATAATCCTTATAGTGAGAATGTATGTACCATGACATTAATTACATGTTTGGGATATACACATGATGATTTATACCCTTCAAGCAAGATTGTAAAATATTTAATTGGGAAAGAACAACTAATTTTTGTTGAGATTGATTTACCTTTATAGGTTTGTCTAACAAATGTGACCATAATATTTTTAGTTATACCACATATAGGAGTTTTTGATCTATTATTGGGATGACCTTGAATTCATAATCTCCATGTAATACTTTATATAATGCATGGATGTCTTAAGTATATTCATGCCAACAGAGTAATCACAATTTCAAGAATTCCATGAACATTCACTACAACAAGAGAAGTTTGTTCTAAGATAACTAATCATACAACCTACTAAGGTTAATCATGCATGAAAGAGTAATAAAAATGTAATCCTTTTTCATAGGTGACTAATACTTGAGAGGCCTTTGCATTAGAGATGCATAGTGGACTTCATTAAGTCCTCATTTACACCTCCATAGCCTAGCTCATTATTGAGAGCAGATCAACATGTTTAAAAGATCGTACAAATACCCAAAGTTATAGTTACACTGTAGAGGTCATCAAGAACTAACCAATGGGTTCAACAAACTACTATAAATTACACTATTACTTCATGACCACAAATTCCTATGAGCCATTTACATATTATTATAGATTCTCCAACTCCATATTTAACACTTATACATGATCCTTGGCAGCATGGCTAGTTTTTTATACTATAGTCTCATTCTAGATCACCCTATGATCATCCCTTAGATGGGATCATTGGATAGAACTTTATTTTTTCAAACATTCAAATAATTCAAATAATTAAAAACAATCAAATAATTAATAAAATATAAAAAAATTCAAATAAATAAAAAACATAGAAAAATATCATTTCACATGTTTACTAGCTTTTGAATATGTTATTATATATCATATTATTTCTATACATACATATGTTTTACGAGTACTTGAGTGTGATATAGGCATATACTAGATCCATGATATATGCACATGTAAATGTTTGACCTTTCCTCTTCCCACGTGACACACTACACTAGGGGCATCTTGTTTCTATATATCATGATTGATACATGTTCTATTATTTTATGATCATTTTACATTATCATGTTGATTTTATATACCAATGCTTACACATGCCTATCTTGATGCTAATATCCTACATAGTGCACTTGATATGATATTTTATAGGAGATTTTACTATCATGTGTATGCAAGGACTAGTATGACATGTTTATGCTAGTTGTTTATGTTTCATATTATCCAATGGCTTACTTGAGTGTATTCTATGTTTAGTTCCTTGTGTCTATTGAACAACATTTGGACATGTTCCTTATTTGTTGGCCCCAGTTTCCTGAGTGTTGATTTCTTCTTTGGTGTGTGGACATTTGAACATGTCCTCACCTTGACTGTGCAACATTTGAGCATGTCCCTTATTTATGGTCTCTTTATACCCCTCTTTTTATGTGACATTGAGTGCTTTTGTATGTGTGCTTGATTTTTTTTTGAGCTTAATTACTTATATATGTTGACATGATCTATATCATGAAACTTAAGGCTTATTATGATTTCATATTATCAGCTTATTTAATACATATACTTATACATGATACTACTATGTGTTTATTTAATACATGATTGATATAGATATAACATTATTATCTTATCCTTTTGAGATAATGCAACTATCACTTTTCATTCCCCTCACCTCAAAATAGGGGAATATCAGTGGGGGCATGTCATAGAGACATTCATCCACATATATATAATTGGTATAATTGGAAAATTTTGATACATTTTACATGATTCATATATACTATTATGGCATAATCTTATACATTTAGCATAGATTTGGGACATATTTCTTTAGATTTGTGACATATTATACACAATTTACAAAGCATAGGTTACATTTTGATAGATACTTTAGCTTGAGACACATTCGAGGTGCATATGCCATGAAAATGCACCAAATTACAAATACATTATTTAAAACATACAAATATTTATGCATCAACCCTACCAAGAAATATTGATTGAGCTTTTATCTACTTTAATAGTTGGCTTCCTTGAGTAGTGAAATTGAGATTATGTGCCCTCAATGGACTTGGCACTACTTTTATTATTGCAAGTTGATATGGTTACACCATTTAACTCAAATGAGATTGGTTAGATTATGTTTACATGTGGATTATACAACTTGTCCTTACACCAAATTGGAGGCATGATCACCCTCTAATTCCCCTCTTTAAATCTACAAGGTTTATTTTTGAATCTCTCTCCAATGCTTCAATTAGGAAGCATCATTACCAAATCAAACTACCAAGGGGAAACATGGTTACATCAACACACAGGTGTATTCCTTCCTTGTTATCTCTTCTTTCAAACAATTTTAATTATTTATTTTTAGATTATATGCACTAATTACACTTGTAAAATGTTCTTGGTTGTAGGTCATACACATACAAAAAATTGAAATAGGGCTCAAATCAAATCAAGATGTGTTTTACACACCATGTTACACATTTATTTCCTTTAAACTAGTAATTTCATTTTTATGCATTACTAGATTAAAGGGGATAAATGTAGATACTTAAATCTATAATTTGCATGATAAATTAGTCTTTCAAACTTGACAAATATCACTCTAGGATCTACCCTTTAGTTATTGACTTCCCATTATTACAAGGCTCGTGTTCTTCATCTCATTGTTCCTAAATGCTTATCTTATGGTCCAACCCTGATATTTTGAATACCTAGATTACTAATAGCCCATAGTATATATATATATATATATATGCACAATTCATTATCAGTTATAGAGCTTTAACAATAATATTCTCTAGGACACTAAAGTTTAAGTTTGGACACTAGCATTGATGTTAATGTCTGAGTTCCAATGCTTACCTTAAGGTACAAACACTTAAATTTGAAAATATTTTGACATATATGGGTTACATTATTTGTCTTTATTAAACCTCTATGAGATTATTTTCAAAAGGTGTTCTATAAATACAAGTCAAATACCATTCATTATCACCAAGTACTATTCAAGCACACATCTAACACTTACCAAGAAAAATCACCTTTCAAGTACTCAAAGTTGACATATTTTTTCCTATTTAAATACCAATCATAGAATCAATATTCTTACAAGTTTGAATCATTCAAAAAGTAACCCATGAATAGTGTTTATCAAGTTACAATCTAGATCACTACATACAATTGCATATAGCATATTACATCATTGTTCACACACAAGCCCACATATAGGGGATAACTACATATTTTTGAGGCCTTATTTAGAGTATTGACTATGTAGGTAGTGATCACTAATAGAGGGGCCTTTGAGGTTAGATTGAATTCACTTGATCCCATCAAACTTTGTTTTTAAAGGTGGCATGCCCTAATTGGAAGAGCTACGGTTTTGATCAAAATATTAATATCGATAACCTATGCATGTGATCCCAACAGAGAATCTAAAAGGTTATTGAAACCTAATAGATGTAGGTGTAATTTTAAGAAAAGAGTCAATATTATGTATAGGACACTAGCATCAATGTTAGTGTCCATAGGGGTTACAAGTGTCCAAATTGGAAAAAAGTAAATATTCAGAATTTGATGACTATATCTAGATCCTTAGATAGTCCATTCCTTCACCTATACTACTCAGACTTGTCTACACATCAGTGTATACGCTAAGTATAATTGATCCTTCACATTTTATTATCAGAACATTGAATGTTATACTTTCTATATTTAGCATATTCTTAGATTCAATATATCTTATTAGAATATCAGTAGAATCTAAATTCATTTAATTAGCATGATTTTTAGATTAGATTACTCTTTTATTGATTAGTCTACTATTTCCTCTAATCTATATTTCCAAAAGGAGTTAAACAAAAAGTTATGTACAATATATTATGTTCCTAATAGTCAAAAATCCCATCAACGAGATGTTCATATGTATTTATTGTTAGTTTTTGTATCATACATGTCATAATCATCTATTGTATTACCATTTTCATCTTGTATTTTAGATATGTCATTCCAATCATCTTCTATATCTATAGTAGGATATGCATAAACAACTGCACATTGTTGTAGAATTAATTTAACTCTTTTATTTTTGAATATGTTTTATGCTATGAGTATCATGGCCCTCTATTTTGATTACATTAGATGTCTTTACTTGACTATTAGTTGAAGGAATGTATTCCTCTTTATGTTCTCAATATATAGATGCTTCCTCTCTTGAAATAGAAATAGTCACACATTGATGACCAAATGTAAAATAGTCATGATTCTTATCAAATGTTCCCCCATTACTCTTAGCCATGATCTTCCTAATACTGCATTTTATTGAGCATAAGTAAGGTCAATATGAAATGTAACGATACATGATTTAGTACCACAAGTTACATAACACTCACTACATTCAATGAAATATTTAATCAAAGTATCCTTCAAGTGTATTTTTTAATATCAAGAGAACTAATAAGTGCAATGTTAAATACATTAATTTCCTAGAAGTTTGTAACATCAACATTGGTGAATTTCTTACCATCTATGTGAGGACTAATAATCAAAGGATTTAGATATGAGGGATGATCTTTTGTTATCCCCTTGGAAATCATGTTGGGGGCATTAGTCTTGTTAAGAACCTCTTCTTTATTAGAAAATATGATTTGTTAATTTCCTCTTTCATAGGTGCACTTTGTTCTTTATCTTGCACTTCTTTTTATAAATTGTCTATTAGTAATTTATGTTATTTTAAATTTTCTTATTATAACCTTTCTTTTTCCAATTTTTCCTTTTATAACCTTTTATTTTCTAATTGTCTCTCTTGCAACCTTTCCTTTTCCAATTGCTCCTTTTTTAACTTTACATTTCCAATTGTTCCTTGTGCAGTTGTTCCTTATGTAATTGTTCTTTATGTAATTGTTCCTTGTCTAATTGTTCCTTAGAAGATGTAACCTTGATTTGAGAAGGTTCATCCCCTATAGGAAGTGTGCTTAAATCTTGTGGTCAATGGATGTATCTAATTTCAAATCACCACTATCAATGATATTTTATATTTTTCTCTTTAAATCCCATCTGTATGATGTTTATACATTCTATGATAGGAACAATAGCATTTGAATCTCTTAATAGGATGTATAAGAGGCAATGCGATAAAATCATTTTAAATAATATCCATTAAAGTTTCATTTTGTTCCTTACTAATGTTATGAAAATAATTTGAACCATTAGATGTAGATGTCTTTTGTTTAAGAACCCATGTTTGAGATTAAATATTTCAAGGCATAAATTTTTGAAATGGGGAGGTATAAATGTAATTAACACTAGCATATGTAGGATTTTTTTGTATATATGGTCTTATCATAAAGTGATGTAATATTTTGACACATTTTATTTTGTAATGCCTCGATGGAATCCATCATAGTAACTATCTAATCTAGAATTGATTCACAAAGACAAATCCTAGGCACTTCTAATTGAGTATCCATACAAATATCATCAAAGGGATGCATGGGAGGTGGAGGGGGATGAGGAGGAACATTTTTATGACCTCTTATTTGTAATAAATGATGGTTCACCCTACCTCATGGGATAGGGATAGTAGGGACATCCATAATAGATGGATGGTAGCTATCACAACCTTAAGGAAGGATAAAAGAAGTTACATTTGAAGGTACTTCTAATTTCATATGCATAGAAGATGTATTACTAAGGAGATGTAATAATTTAACATCATTTATTTTAGACTTAATTTTATTATATATAAATTTGATCAATTTTAATATATAATTATGAAAATATTACATATTTTAGGTCAACAACATGTAATTATAACAATCATTACTTGAATTTAAAAATATACAATGTGAATATCCATTATAGCCAGCATACAATGTCTATAATAAATAACTAACAACCTAAGGAAAAGCATGAAGGATTTTTGGGTAAAAATCAAGAGTTTTTGAAAAAAAATAATAGATATACAAAACCCATAAATTATTTTGAAAATAGATACTTCCTTCATCCTTTAGGCCAAATTTACTAAAATAAGTAAAATGCTAATTCTAAGAAATCCATACAAAATTTTGGGAAAAAGAAAAAGGTTTTGATCTAATAAATATGACTAACAGAAATATCTAAGTGTTTTTAAAAAAAATTTAAAAATGAATCAAATATTATCCAAATAATAAACAATCATAATAGAGGAAATACTAAGAAGAGAATAAACATGAAACCCTAGGGCAAAAAAGAAAGAAACATCATATTTGCAACTATGAAGATGGAAGCAATTATAAATCTAGTCTAAAAATAAAAACCTAAGGTAGTAATTTAAAACCCTAGAAAGAAGAATGAAACCCAAATGGAAACCTACAGTTTGGATATGTTTTATAAAATTTGTGGGTCCACCAATATGTTTTATCTAAGTTTAAATTAGGTGCACCTTAACAATGTAAAACTAAGGATAGTTTAAATTGCATGAGATATTCCATTCACGTATAAATCTAAGTGTAACTAGAAAAATATAGTAATTTTTTATTTATATAAAACACTAGAAGAATTAGGTGCTTATCTTTTTTTTGGTATGTGTAGGTCTATGACAGGGTACATTCATTAACAGAGATCATAAAATGGCTTGTGAATGTTCAAATATAGAAACAAAGTGTCTTTGCAAGCTAGCACAAGTTTGTCACTTAATAGATGCATGTGTCATATAACACTATATGCTAGGGTCTATAACTATCATGTGTGGTTGTATCAATACATGACATTCCTAATCATTGTACCTACATCTACTAAGGATTCTTATGTATTCAAATGTCTATAATCCTATGATGATCCAATGTCAGGCCCCGTTGGACAATACCCAGTGGTCGGGAGTGATCTCCTGATCAGTCGATAAGAGTCAACGGCACCACGTGTTATAGGGAATTACCTCGACGGTCCTTCGATGACTGGACATATAAGGGTCTAGAAGAGGACCCAAATCATTCTAAGACTTTTGGTGTGACAGCCAATCCTTAGTGGTATCAGAGCCAAGGTCTTGAGGTCGAGACCCACAGAGCGTGGTGGGTTGTGATGATTTGATGTCGGGCCCCGCTGGATGATACCCCAGTGGTCAGGAGTGATCTCCTGGTCGGTTGATAAGAGTCAATAGCACCACATGTTCTAGGGAATTGCCTCGATGATCCTTTGGTGACTGGCCATATAGGGGTCTGGAAGAGGACCCAAATCATCTCAGGACTTTTGGTATGACGGCCAGTCCTTAGTTTGTCCACCCTCCCTAAAATTGCTTGTCCCCAAGCAATCTCAACAACAAAGTTAACATCACTCCACCTAAATCCCAAGGAAAGGGTTGTGTAATGTCCCTCATGTCACCAATCAACCCCTGTGAAGAAATCATCAGCATCAATAGTACAAAAATTAGCAACTAAGAAACTGCACTCAACACCCAAATAACTGACATCACTGACAAAATTATCTAAAGACCAACTATAGATGCCGATAGAAGAAACCACTTTGTGGAACTCAAGCCAACTAAAACATTGACTCTATCAAAACTCAAGTCCCTATCTAACTGACACTTACACCCAACTGCATTGTGGATATGACAACAACCATAGGTACCTGAGTCACTGCCACCAAATCCAATCTCTGATAAATTGTCTTGGGTGTGTCAATACTGCAAGCTATGTAACTTACAACTGCCAATTCCATCTATAAAAGATGGTGCCAATCCATCCCATAATGGATGGTAAGAAATTGGAGCTGATCTACACCTGCATGAAATCAAATATTCTATCTCTGGGTCAAAAGAAAAATAATGAGCATACCCCACTGTATAATGCCGATAAGAACCCCCAAACTCCACTACTGGCTCACCATCACTGCACTGGGAATCAGCAGATGGCTCCAATCTCTGACTTTGACTAGTTATAGGCTATATAGGACCCTATGCAATCCACTTAACAAACCCCACCTCAAAATCCCTGTGAGGTAGCATAGTAGAAAGGATCACTATAATCTCCCCAACCAATCTGCTAATAGCACTAGTACCTCGGATGAGAACACCTTCTGTCACTTTATGTGAGTCCAGATGAACACCTACACTATCTAGAAAATACTCCATGAATGGTTCAATGCAGTAAAAATTATACGAGGAAGCATCAACATACTCCCCCTCACACCACAATTGATCCCTCTGTAAAGGTGGCATAGCCAACTATACCACACTGTCATCTGTGTGAGAAGAATCAATCTAGAGACTTGACTCCACTGGTATCCCAAACTCATCAGGACCAGGTACTCCCAAATCCTAAACATGTGTGTCAACCCCAACAACATATTCCTCAACAACAACTGCAAGAACGTACTCACCACCAACCACCTCCATATACAAATGAACTGGGTCTGGGGTTGGTGAAGACCGCAAATGCTCCAGCTCCATGGTCACCTCCTCTGATTGAAACTGTGACTCCTGTAGATCTTGATGTATGTCCTCTAAAGCCTCAGTAGTCACTGTGAGCTCCTGGGTAAGCTCACTCACCTCCTCCTCATGATCCAAGAGTGCCTCATAGGCTGTACTCTCCCACTCAACCAAGTGATCACAGTCGGCTACCAACTATAAGTAATCCTGTCTCAAAACCATGATAGCTTCATGCAAGGCATGAACCTATACCAAAGAAAGGTAACCACCACTAGACTCATCTATCATAGAAGCACCCCAACTAGTGATGGCCAATAACTAATGATCAGTATCAAAATGCTCAAGAGCAGTAGTGATATCTCTCTCGCCTACTCTCAACTAGCTGGTCACATGGTGACTCTGCACTATGGGCCTCCTATGAACTGTCTCAAATACGCTATCCACACTGTGAGAGAAATTTGAATTAAATAAACTCCCCTCAAGATCACCAATACTCAATGTACTAACATTTGAGTACACCTCTACACTCTGAATGCAAGCATCTGACTCATCCTCATCTAACTCCGAAGAAGCTACTGCTGAAACTATCTCATCATCACAATCTCTAGCTCCCTCATCCTCGATAACTAACTGAGAGTCCAAATCTTGACAAATATCATCAGGGGTCACTAACAAAGTAACTCCCTCAACTGACAAGGTAGCCCTGGCTGAAACAAAATCTTGCCACTCAGACTCTACCTCATGACAAAGGTCGTCCACATGTCTCTCGGAATCCTAGAGAGCCAACTTCATTACCTCCATGCGCTCCTTGATTTGTTGTAAGTCATCATAAGAAGACCTTGTTGTGACTCCTTTCTGTCTCTCCATGTTGGAGAGATTGACCTTTCCTTTTATGTTTTGAAGGTGATGTCTCACCCTGACAGCTACTAATCTAGCCTCCTTGGCCCTTTGTGACCACATATCACATAAATTTTGTGTCCTTTCCACATCCTTCCAAGTTTGATATAAAAAATTAGAATGCTCATGACTTGTATTCATCCTATAAAATCCATTTTTTGCCCCCGATTCTTGGGTACCATTTATAGATGATTCCAAGATATCATCTTTCTCATGTTGTAGAAGTGTGTTCTCATGTTGAGGTGAAGAAATGTGGCTACTGTCATCAGTAGACCTGTCATATTCTTCAAGCTTTACAAATGCATTTTTATTGGAGTCTTCATGTCCAACACTTACACTTTGTGAACCAACACTTGTAGACTCATCTTCACAAATTCTCCCATGCATAAGAGTAGTTATCTCATAAAGATGGGGAAGAACATCACTGTCCCAATTCAAATCTTTGGAATCTTCTTCTTCATTGTAGTCATCAAACATCATCAAGTTTTGATGTGTCTCATCTTGTCTCCTAGCTGCCATAAAGAACCAATTTTATAAATTATGAGAGGAGTAAATATGCCCACTCAAAATTAGACAAGGGTCAGCAATCTCTTTATCTTGATCTTTCACCAATTTGACAGCCTTGTCCCTATCTCTAACTAATTGTAGGTAGTCTTCTTTTATCAATTCCAAAGCATCTTTGAAGGGATGCAAATGTGCATGAGAAATGCCATGTCCCAATCCCTTTTGTCTTCCCTCTCTTTTAGCTGTCTAAATGAGGTCTTCTAGGTGTTTGTGAGTGCTATCCATTCTTGGTAAAGCATGAGTTATTCCATCTTCCTTCACCACCATTTTAACTTGCAAATCTTCCCAAACAAAAGGCTTTTGTTCCATCTATCCTTGGCTACCATAGTCTGATTTTTTTTTATGTGAAGGTGAAGTAACAATATGATCATCCAAAAAATCCATATTATTACTATCCATTTCATTAGCATGCTCTATGCTGGTCTCCAATGTAGAAGTCTCAAGTGAAGCTTCTTGCAAAGATGATATAGACAACTCTTTCCCCATGGCTGCCCTCATATCCTCTTGAGTCAAATCACCATGTCTAAAAATTGTTGTAGGGCTGCCATCAATGGTTGATATCATATCACAAGCTCCTATCTCATGAGAATCATGGGACATGCTGTTGTCTCTAAACAAATCAGTAATGATATCATGCCATTATAAAATATCTCCATCATGTGTAGTCAAAACACTAGTGGCTGCTCCACTAAGTAAATGATTAACTTTCATATCCACCTTTCTATCTTGAGCATCCAATAGACTTTCAGATGTATTAATATCATTCATAGAACCACCATTTGATTCTTTACCCTGATAGGATGAAGCAATGTTAGGCTCACCTAATGAAGCATCACATGAAACGTTATTTTTATCTTCAAATATCACTTGCTCTTCTCCGATCTTGAAGTCATCATGAAGTGTCTTGTGCCCAATATCTTTCCTAAAAGTCTAATTTTTGCTTTCCATAGGATCAGCTATAAGCTGGTCACTAGCTGATGAAAATTTATTGTAAATTTTCCTAGATACTTCCACTGTAGAGACCTCATGTTTCTCCTTCTTTTTGTTTTGTGATGTGGACCCTTTAAAAATGGATGTCATATACCGTGCTAATTTTTCTTCGATTGTAGGGTGTGAAAGCAATTCATTCATCCTCCTCTATTTTTCAACCAACTTATTCAAACTTTGTTTATGCTTTTCCATAGTCTTGTCCCACTAATTCTAAGTACTTGAAGTAACCATGATTAACTAGCCAATTCAATGTCCAATCTACCCAATAGGATGGTAGGACAAAAGCTCTGATACCACTGTAGAAACCCCTATTTCCCCTGAACTCTGGTACCGAATATTTTTTTGACTATTTTTGTGTATTTTTGATTTTTTTGTGTTTTTGCATGAATAAAAGAAGAATGCAAATTTGCAAGATAAATTCATATAAATTCAATTAAATAAATATTGAAGTAGTAAACCCTTCTTCTGGCTAAACTATATTATTATTATTCTTCCCAGATGATTACAATATCATTTCTCTAACATGCATATAAAAATAATATCAAATATTGTTCAAAACCTGATTTTTCCTACAAACCCTATATCAAATATTGTTCTAAGATGCTAGATGTCTAGGTGCCCAAAAGGGTATCAGCAGAATGACCAAAAAGAAAGTGATTTGATCCCAATAAAAATTATGCCCCTTTGCTAGATTGTACAGCCTGGTACAGATCCATACAGATTATGTACAGTAGTAGTCAAAACTACACAACCTAATTTTTGGATGCCAGATCTTGATAAAATAAGTTGCCAATATTACTAGATCTCTGTCTAGATGATTTCCAAATCAAACCCTGATAAAATAAATGCCTGTGAATCTCTGTGATAACACCTGTGTGAAGTTATCTCTCTGCCTAGCAATAGATCAACTAATATCCCACAACCTATAAATTGCACACACTAAAGATTACATGTTCTCCAATGCAAAGTGAATATTGGAACCCTTGGCTTAGTCTTCTCAGAAAATACTTAGCAAAAATTTTGTCTTCAACATGAATGGTGCGCTCTCCAATGAGAAACCCTTATAATCTCTAAAAAGGTGTGCTTGCCCTAATTAGGGTTTCATAATTAAAAATTAGGGTTTTCTTCTCTTTTAATTTTTCCATAGTTTAAAGACACAATTTTAATTATAAAATATAATTAAAATGTCCCCCTTCATAATGAGCGCCCCTTGGGTCAAAATGCCTAAGTCATTAATTTACGTGAAATAATTAATATTTAATCAAATCAATTAAATATTAATATCTCCCTCAATACATATCTGATTCTCAAACCGTCTAAAGCTAGTGAATAAGGGAGTGATTCCACACATGACCATACCATAACAGGGTTGCTCTGTTGAGTGCCAAAAATCCCTAAAAAATAGGAGCTCAGGGAAACATGTCTGAAAGATCCCAAACGAATGCCAACTAGAAAAATTTTGCTAGTCGAAGCCAAGCCAAGCTCCATCAAGACCCTCTATCCATCCTATCAGCCTACGAGGGTCGCATAATAGGCTAATCATCATAAAACAAGATCACGCTAAAAAGGGTACATTACAAATCCCATGTGAATGGATCTATTTTCCTTCTCCTTACTTTAAACCCTAGTTATGAACTATAGGATCATTATAAATAAGAAAAAAGGTTGAAAGGAAATGGTTTAGTTCTCCTCAACCACACCCTATGGCTTAGCATTTTCTATGTATCCAATACTTCAAAGAGGAAAGTTAAATTGAACTAATTCTCCCACCTAGTTGAGTGTGTACAATCAATGTAATACTAGCATGCATTATAATCCTATGTATGGATTTTAACACTTGATAACATGTGATTGACCTTGCATTGGTATTCTAACTTAGCTCATGGATTACTCCTTTAAGGGATTTCAAATTTGGAAAATTTAGGCTACTTCCTCTCAATGTTTAGAGGTATTTATATTGATAGGTAAGTGATTGCTAGATAAGAATAGGCTTAGGCTTAATATGGTTGATTACTCTTTGGTTAATTTCCTATGAACCAATGTGTGAAACATATGAGATGAACCATATTGAAAATTTAGATTTTGTAAAATGATTGTTAAAGGGTGCATGGATAGATTTAGCCCATGTGGACATATCCACAATGTGTCACTACCTAAGGAAGTATAAAAGTGTCTAGAGAAAAGGAATAATGATTATGATATTAGGAGACAATTTTAGAATGATATTAATTTACTCAAGCAGAGACTAAGAAAATTATTTATAGCATTAATGACACTTTGGGAAGGTCAAGACCATATGTGAATGAATGGCTATGAGGAGATGAAAACAAGAGTCATGTGTATGCATGAGTCAAGTATACCAAGGATTGGTCAAAACTAACATTTTCAAGTGTTTAATACCATATATGAGTGTCCATACTAATACTAGCCACTATCATATATATATATATACCTTACTTATACCATGGATACTACCTAATATGACCCTACTATCAATATGAAGCTATACAAATATTCACGTGACTTAATTAAAGGTCATGTTATCCACAAGTCAGCCTCACATATCCCAAGACATGTTATAGGTTGAGGGTGTATCATATTTCATACCTTATGATCGTTAGTTATCTATTTACTATGACTTGGTGTCATTTTATCCATGCTTTCACTACTATCATGTATGTGTGATTCATTACAATATCTAACCCTTCTTTGTGCACATTTATACATGGAGACATATCATTCTTCCTCGCCCTGATTTGCCATCATGAAGTATTGTACCCTTGAATATCTCCTTGATCTTAACATTATACCTTGCACATATAGATCTTATATCAAGGCATATTGTTTTCCCTCTCATCATTGAGCATATTTATTATCTCTTACCACTTGGGGCCACACATTTGACTTTCCTATGTCACTAGACATTCTAAATATTTGGCATTACATGAATTTATTATTTGTGTATTTGTTTGTTTGGTTTTTTTGTTTTTTTTTTTTTGTGTGTGTGTTTTATGTGAGAGATAGATAGGCATACAGACAGATAGAGTACATCTCTTATTACCTCTAGGGGCATCAAACCAAAGTAATATTTTTGAGCCTCATTAATTGTATCTTACTTATATGAAGCATCACTACCCATGTGCCTTTGTAATACTACATTGATAAGCCCATACACCTTGCATACCTTTTACATCTTGTCATAACATTGATATCATACTTACTTCATACATGGCCACATCTCATGACACATCATTATTGATTGGGCTTATGACTTCCACCTTGTCATCAAGGGCATGATACATGTATATTCCTCATGAGTTATTTTATTTCCATACCTTCTGTTAACAAGGACATCTTAGTGACACTACACTCCTCAGACTATGGATCATACCTATTGACTTTGAGGAAATTATATCCACACACATCTTATGAATTTAATTAATTACATCTATGTCTACTTTTCTACTTGAGGGCATCAAACCATCATATCCCTATATTTTTTCCACCCATACATTGCCTTTATGTGTATAAAATCCACATATGTTCTCCTTGAGCCTTTTTGATACATATATTTTATATATTCTCTCATATA
The DNA here is from genome assembly GCA_037957365.1 of Torreya grandis. Classification (NCBI taxonomy): domain Eukaryota; kingdom Viridiplantae; phylum Streptophyta; class Pinopsida; order Cupressales; family Taxaceae; genus Torreya; species Torreya grandis. The sequence continues at coordinate 1,761,864 of JARHVA010003137.1, read as the reverse complement.
CCTCTGTCTAGTAATCTTGCACTACTTATATATAACTACATGACATTATCATGCATACACCTAGTCACGTAATTGGTTTTCACATATGACATGTATATTATTATATCTTATTATATGTAGCTAATTAAATCTAGTATTAAGTACTTAACAATGATAAGCTTGACATCGCTTTACCACATATGACTTAAGCATAAAAGCATGGTCCTAATATACCATTCTCTCATACTTACATTCTATATTATGAGTTTGACACTTTCATTCTATTGTTACACACCTATAAGAATCTCACTATCTATTTCAATCCTGATTAATATAATGCATGTATATATCTAGACCTTTAGTTTAATGTATCTATATATAGGTTAGTTTTGTTAGTTTCATTCAGTATCACCAGTCGATACTAACCTAATCTGGTTGAAACTAATCATCTCTCAAAAAGGGGTAATTTTTAAAATTAAACCTTTCCTTGGGGTCAGCCCATTTTCTCACCATGTCAATAGCATGATAAAATACCCAATTAGACTCATATATAAACAAATCAAGGTCTCGTTTAATGGGGGATTAGGCATTTATTTGGTACACATTAATGTACTACTTCACATTGAACAAATCTTCCTTGTTCTTCCCAAATTATGAATATGCCACTATGAGGAGTCACAAAGTAAGTCTAAAGCATACCATATGAAATTTAAAACAAACATTATGAAGTATCAAAGTAAAACCATTCCCTGCATACATATAACAAAGAAGCATAATTACACAATCACACTAGGTGGGAGAAATATGTGTGGCTTGATTTCCATCCTTAGATTATGGATACATAGGCAACAGTCAATCATCTAGGATGATTTGGGTCAACTCAACCCATTACACTTTCCATTATTTTATAGGTTTTTAACCCTCATAAACATGCCTAGGGTTTCAAGGTAAAGAAAGTTGATTTCTAGAATTATGTACATTATCAGGGTTCAACATCTCACATATAAATCTTTCAAATATAGGTAAACTTAACCTTATGGTTATAGTCCCTCATTTTTCCATAAGTTAGTACTAACCAACATAGGCTAGTATCGAAAGTTGATACTGTAACATCCCCATCGGGATCTACCTAAAATAACATGAATTATTTTTTAAATTTAATCAGCATATTATTTCATTAGATTTCACCATAAGAATCTTATTAGTGATCCAAATAAAACATTCTAGGTATGTTAACTTTAAATTAAACATGTGAGAGTTATCTGTCATTGATCACTATCTTTAGATGAAACAACATAATTAAATATAAAAAGTAATTGCAAATATCCATCCATAGATAGTATCATGATATAGCCACTATTATTAGTGTATAGATAAGTAAATAATTACATCTCCTCATCAATAATTTCTCAATAATAATAAATACAATATGAGATATAAGGCTCCATGGAACATGAGTTCCCTAAACTTTAGTATCTATGCAATCTTAAGTCTAGTCTCTAAGTAAGTACTATTATGAGATGGGAGAGCATCATCTGAGTGTTTTTCCACACCAATCAAGGACCATTAGTCCCCCACACAATCCTCCATCAAGGAATGGCCCTCCCTTCATGAATGAGTAGATAGTGATGGTGTAGGAATCTAGAGAGACAAGCTAGTACCTGTGTGCTATATGATTTATAAGAAGATTAAGTGAACCATAAATAAATACATTTTAACATGATATCGTACAAACATTTACATCATACATTTGAAATGACAATGTATAACTAACATTACTTTGGCCAAAGTTTTCAATAGTTATTGATCTCTAGGATCAGTGAAATTCATACACACCACTTGATCATATTACAAGCTTTATCTGGCATTGGTGATACTAGTGAGCTAGTGAACTCTGTCTCACTACATACTTAGTACCAACAATATGATATTTATTTAACATAAATATAACCAATAGATTCATATAAATTACTTCTTACTAGCAGGCATAAAACTTGTTAAACACATGAATAATCACAATGCATACATTTAGTCTATCAAATATATGAATGAATCTCCACTATATTATATAAGCATAACAAAAACATAGTTTATACCATCCAAGTATAATCTATATTTAAACTACATAATACTATTACCAACAATATGATATTTATTTAACATAAATATAATGAATAGATTCATATAAATTACTTCTTACTAGCAGGTATAAAACTTGTTAAACACATGAATAATCACAATGCATACATTTAGTCTATCAAACATATGAATGAATCTCCACTATATTATATAAGCATAACAAAAACACAGTTTATACCATCCAAGTATAATCTATATTTAAACTGCATAATACTATTTTTTTAAGTAGATTCAAATATATATTACATTCCATGACACATAATAATATCATAGTGCATCATTTTCATGTACACTCTACTCAATTTCAATAGCCAGTCATAATAAAGAAATTCATACTTCTCACGAAAAACATAATCTTTCATTTAAAAAACTAGTTACATTTTTTAGAGGTTGTATGCATATATAGATAGTATTCCTTACTTCAAGAATCTATTACTTAGTTTTTATCAATCAATAAAACTATAGGCACACATCACAATGCACTAATACATGCTATATATGTATATGCACTCATACATATTAATATACTCATAGTATGTACCATACACAAGTTCTCAAACAATGAATAAACATTGTATGTGAATGCCAACAATCATTTATAATTCTAAAGAAATATTTCATAAGGTTTCAACAATCATTTAACAAGAATATATTGACAATCAATTATGAAATATTAATTTTCCCAAAATATTAATGAATAGGGTATTATAGGTAATAGACTATTTATATCCATATTTTGCTCTTCTTAAATCAAATTTCCATTTAATTATACCAAACACTCACATGGCCCTAATTATAGTGAGGACTCATTATAATTAGATGACTTAAAGTACTCAATATTCAGAGATATTCATTGATATGTATATAATGGGGACTCATTATAATGTGATAATGCAATAATACATAATACATATCATATCATATTTGATATATATTATTGATATGTATTATTGATATGTATTATAGTGGATAATTCAATGCAATAATATATAATACATATCATTTCATATTATTATTATCCGCATATCATATCAATTATTAAAGGTTTTACTATTGATATGTATTATGTAATATCATGTAAGATTTAGAGAATTTTGATAATGCAATTAGATATTGTTCTTATATATTATCACTTATATTTAGTATGTATTTCCTATATGACTTATATTTTGAACTAGATAGCGATTATCATAATACTATATAGATATCACAGTACTTGTAGTCTTATGAACATGATCACTAATTATATTATCCTGCCCTATATAAATGTCATAGTCATTACAACAAATGGAGTGAATGATGGGTAATAACCATTGAAAATAGTGATTAACAAATACCATCATTAATTCAATCAATTTATGGAATTTAGTTATTAAGTATAATTGATATGATGGAGCTAAAAAAAGCACTGAGCCATATATATTTTTATATTTACAACATAATATTTAGTATTTTTATCTTAGTAATGATAAGCCCATTCTTTCATTGTCTTATCATTGTTATTTTATATATGTTATATTTTTATAGTTCATTGTTATATACACTATATATAATCAGTTACTATTACATAGTTCATTGTAATTTATAATTAAATCAACTCAATATAAGATTTTTTTTTTTCACCCAAGTTCTTATATTTAAATCTCTATTTAGATATAAATTGAAATCATTGTATATACTTATATAGATCGTCATACTTGATATGGTTCATTTTATACCTTATAGAATTTGCTACAATTTATATACAAACCATTGAGCTTATACTTATATATTACTAGATAACATATAAATTATTGTATATATAGCATATTATTGTTGTGTATATATATTAATATCTTAATTAAAACACACACACACACACACACATACACACACACACACACACACATATATCAGTGTATATCTTATAGTTCGCTATATGTATATATATTCATTGTATGTTATGTATATAGTTCCTTGGTTAAACAAATGAATAGCAGAATAAATATATGTAAGCACTTCATCTAGGTGTAAATTTTGATTATATTTTATTACTATTGTTTTTTATTTATATGTATAGATTATTGTACTTTTTAACAAGCTCACCATGACTTGTAGATAGATTTGTTATATAATGTATAGTTCACATAGAAATGTTTTTTCCAAGTTCCACATAATAATTCAATAAATTCACCTACCTGGCCAAAATCATTTGACAGAATCCTGAATTTATCCTCTTCACATTTTTCTCCACTCTGGTTCTTTTCCTTCTCCAATTTGTGTCCCTCTACGCTCTTCTCTTCTCCAATTTCTTCTTCTCTTCTTTGTTCTACTCTTTTTCTTCTCCACTTCTTATCTAATGTCGTGCCTCCTTTCTTTCCTTTTCTTGCATGAATATATTTTTTTTCTTTAAATCTTGTTCCTTTCCTTTAATGTTTGATTATTTGATGTTTCTTTTTTTTCCCCGTATATTTTTTTAATCTATTACTTTATTCATTTTTATTCTAATTATAACATAATTGCAATACAATACAATTACTTTATTGGTTTTATTTTTTTTACTCCATGTATATGATGCTTTTCCATATTTAAATATTTTTTCCTAATTCCAAGATGATAATAATTAAATCAATTAATTTTATCTTCCAAAAACTATAATAATTTAATAATAATTAGCTCGCTAATTTTATCAATGCAGTTGATCTTCTACTAAGAAATCGACTAGGTATTCCAAACAATGTCTATTAAACCAATCACCAACATAATCATTATGTTATTACTATGTTATTCACATAGATTTACATTCTCATAAACATTTATAATTATGACTATAATAGTATAACATAATCATACTGCAACAATATACATTTAAACCTACACATAATATCCATAATGCAATCACACATTATTTACTCTACATAAGTAATAAATTAAGCTAATACACACATATGCAATTATCTAAATGCAGATAATATAAAGAATGTACTAATGTTAACCATTAAAACTATGCATTAATGTGTACCAGTTAACATGGTGTGTGCATGGGTTCTAACTGTTCTTCTACCATCCCCCAACACCTCCATCTAAGTTAATTATTTTAATTCATAACAACTTGTATCAGAGCTTTGGTTGGATTTTTGTTGAAGTGGGAAATCACAAGAAGGGTTATAACTTGAGTGGGAGATATGGGAGAAGAGATCAGATTCAGGGTTGAGAAATTTGATGGTAAGAATTTTGGTTTGTAGAAAATGCAAATGGAAGATTACTTGTATCAGAAGGAGTTTCATCTCCCCTTGGAGGGGAAAGGAGAACAACCTATAAGTATGAGAAATGTGGATAGGTCATTGATTGATAGGAAGGCATTGGGAGCCATACAATTATTCCTTGCATCTTCTATTGCATTTAACATTTTAGATGAAAAAACTAAAAAGGATCTCATGGATAATCTTGGAAAGTTGTATGAGAAACCCTCTGCCTCAAAAAAAAATTCTTATGAAAAGATTATTTAATATAAAAATGTCTAAGAATGGTTCTATTGCCAGTCATTTACATGATTTTAATACTATTATAAGTATGCTCACTTTTATTGAAATTACGTTTGATGATGAAATTAGACCTTTGCTGATTTTGTGGTATTTGTTTGATAGTTGGGATAGCTTGGTTATGGATGTGAGTAATGCAGTCCTGTCAAGAGAAGCTTGAATTTTGACGATGTTGTAAGTGTGAATCTTAACAAGAAAATGTGAAGGAAGAACACTGGTGAATCATCTTCAGGTAATGCTTTTTATATTAAAAATATAAGGAGGCAAAAAGATAAGATCAAAGGAAACTGTGGAAAGTCAAAAGGTAGATCTAAATCTAGATCTAGAGCCAAGATGATATGTTGGCATTGTGGGAAGAGTGGACACTCAAAGAAGGATTGTTGGTCACTTTGGGATAAGAATTCCAACAAGGAAGAAACAAATAGGGTAAATGTGACATCAAGTAAATCATGTCAGGATGACTTAATTTTTTCTTTGGATAATTTTTCTAAGTCTTGGGTATTAAATTCAAGGGTTTCTTTTCATGCCACCCCACATAGGCATTATTTTACTGATTATGTTCAGGAAAATTTGGGGCATGTTTATCTTGGTGATGATTAACCATGTGAGATAATAGGTAAATGTTGTGTTTAGGTTAAAATTCAAAATGGGAACACATGACTATTTAAGTATGTAAAACATGTGCCTATGTTGAGATGGAATTTGGTTTCAATGGGGTAATTGAGCAGTGATGGATGTTCGGTAATGTTTACTACAAATTCCTAGAAAGTTACTGTTGACCAAATTTGACCCCAAGTCAAATTTTGGTCAACCCCTACTATTTTTAACTTTTATATAAAGTTTTATATGTCTTATGGGGTCATCTATTATCCTACATGTCTCACTTACACTTTCCCTAGTCCTTGTTGGAACCCATCCTCCCTATACTGGCTTAGTCAACTAAAGTCAACATTGATCAAACCTAGTCAAACTTAGTAAAAGTGCCAAATTGTATTGAAAATGTATCAATATGGTTTTTGAATTGTTTTAAGGTGTCTTCAAGTCACAAATTAGCCATTTACTAGGTTTCATGTGGTAAAAGGGTCATTTGACCACTTTTCTAGCTAATTAATTGACGTGTATGAATGGTGGGAGTTAAAAAATATGTCATTAAGGTGGATATCAATTTGGATAAGGTCAAATCATGTCAAAATTAGTTAGGTGATAGTTATAAGTCTATTATGATCAAGAAATGGTAGTTTTTCCTTAAAAATAGGATTTTTTGGGCACTTGTATGGACTTCTCAATTCCACCATCAGTTGAAAACATGGTGGAGTGACTTTTCACCTCCCCATAGGTAATTTCCATGTTTGTATTACAAGGATAATACAATAAAGTTAATCTATAACTTGTTTTCCTCTATTTTCACTTGGTAAGCAAAGAAAGTCCAGATTCAATCACTTGGCATGGGTCGTACAAGTAGAATTGGAAAGAGTGCTTCTATGGGTGGATGGCACTCTGAGTGAACCTCACTTTCATATCAAGAAGTTGTAATTTGGTGCGTCCTTTATGAACAATCAGTTTGACTTCAAGTAGCTTTTTATGCTTGTGCATCTAAGAAGGGGTCACTGTTTACAATTGTTTCAAAATATTTTAATTTGATCTAATAGGGGAAGTTATTCCATGTGTTTCTCAATAATTTTTCATTATTTTTACACTGATATCTTGCTTTTAGAGGTATCAATAGTTTAATAGGATTCTTCCTAAGCTTGTTTTGGTCCAATTTCACTACCACTACTCTATACTCAAGAATGTGCACCTATAGGTGCCATTGAAGGTGTTGTGAAGATGTTTCTAGGTATCATCAATTAAATTTATTCAATTAAGGGATATAAAATTCATTAGAGGCACTTGGAGAGACTCATCCTTGCATTTTCTTGCTCTTTCATGATCTTCCCTACATATCACAATCAAACCTTTATCTACAAGCCTTGCTTGACATCATGATGGCATAAATGGTGTGATGAAACCCTATTTATAACCCTTGCCTATTGATTATAATAATGTTAGGATTGTTTAAAATGGATAATTATCAAGAGGCTATGAAAACCAATTACAAAATCTTATTAACTGTATTGGCCTTACAGTCCCAAAAGGACCAAAACAAAGATCCTTGAGCCTTTTTGGGATAAGATATGGCATAACAAAAGGGGTTTATAATGATCTTGATTATTTATCATAGTATCCCTATCCAAAGATAATGACTATGCCAATTTTTAGGTCAAAGTGTAAGTGGAAGATGGATTTTGAACACCTTGAAAATGCTTGCAAACACACTGAAAAAGGGCAGTGATGTCTACTAGAGGTTGATGGAAAAGTGACTTTGAAATTCTTATGGAAGATTATAACTATGAAATCAAGATAAAACCATAAAAAATGATTAAAAAATAAATATTTAGTAAAAAATGACAAATAAAATATGAATTTTAAGGTTTTGATCACCAATGCACCTTCCGATGTCTGTACACAGGCCTGGGAAGGGTCACCTACAGCAAGGTTAGTAAGCAGTGAATTGGAAAGTTGGAATTTAGACCTTGTTTGGATCCTTAAATATGATATAGAGTGTTTTGTGATTCAAATACCTTCATAGGAATTCAAATCATCATCAATAAATCCCAAACTAAACTCAAAACCACCTACAACCAGTATCCTAAATAGTGGTCCTCAACAAGCAGTCAAAGACCTAGTCTAGGTTTCCAAAAGGCATGAAATATGTTTGAAGGGAAAATAGAATAGAGAATGGTTGAAATAAATAATTATAGGAATGGACGATGACATACATGTCCTAATAAATCTCAAATCCATCCCTAAAACCTACAAACACAGTCATACCCTGCCCACCTTCACAGACTGCTTGGTTCATAAAGTCTGCTTAAGAGATGCGAAAAGTTGGAGGGTAAAATGGAGGATTTAGGTGCCAAAATTTGGCAAAAAATACCAAAAATACCTTTATAATATTATACAATAGTTAATTTTCCAAAAATAGTAATGAAAACCCTCTTTGTTCTATCTCAAAGTAGGGGTTGTTTTCCTTTGCATGAAGATGACAATTTTGAGAAAATTGATGAAATTGATGAGCCATAGGTAAGTATACCTTATATTATGGTTTTATAACATATTAAAAAAACCTTATAGAGCCAAAAATATTTTTTATAAGGTCTTATGACAAATAGGATACCCTACATAAGGAGGTTTGCAGCCACCATGGCAAGGAATGATAAGCAAAAGGCTTGGTAAGGATGGTCATTTTCATTTTTGACCCTAGTTTTGCTTCCTAATTGATTTTATAATTATTATGGGATGACTTGAGAAGTTTTAAATCCATAAAAAGTTAAAATAAAATATTTTATAGTCATTTTGAGTCCAAAGTGCATGTAGGCTCATTGGCAAGGCATAAGCCTAATGCCAAAAGGGGTCAAGTTTCATCTTTAGCTCTTGAATAGATATTCCAATAATGGAAACATGTTCATGGTACATATTAAAATGTTTTTGAACCATTTTTTTGCAATTAAATTCATCAAGAAGCCAATTCTTGGCTTAAAATCTCTCAAACCCTCATAAAATGCAATAAATGTTTTGAAATGCCAACTTCAAAAGCTCAGAACATTACCAAACTTTTCATGGGACCTTGAGACATTAAAGGGAGTTGAATTAGGTCCCTTATGATCCCTTAGTGTCATTTTTAATAATATCCAATGTGTATCCTACATGAACAAATGCTAAGAGGGTTAGTCACTCCAAAACCCTCCAAAAAGCCTAATTTGAACCTAATGAGAGAGAAAGGCCAAAAAAATCACTAAAATGGATGTTTCAAGATTTAAAATAATTATTATGAATTTTATAACTCCCTTGAGGTTCATCCCATGCCACTGGTCCATAACTATAAGTATAGGGTTATACAAAATAGGCCAAGAAAGAGCATTTAATGCTAGAATAGGGGTTCATACAGATGATCAAGAGCTCAAATTAAACATGAGGGATGTTGAGGAGATTAAAAAATTTAATAATATGATAATTTCTCATTTCACATAGGTGGGAGCACAAAATGAGCATTTTTTGTCCTCTAGGCTAAAAAGGCCTAATTAAGCCTAATCAAGAGGACTAATTGATCTGAAAGCCACACTTTCCTTGAGTTTAGCACCATGAAACTTGTAATATATCACAATTAGGGAAAAGGGTACTCAAAAATGGTCTCACTTAGTCTTGGAAGTTGGTACATTATCCTACACAAGTGGACTTGTGTAAAAATAGGGCTACAAGAGGACTAAGCCTAGTGAAGGCTCTATAAGGAAAATGTGGTCTTGGTGAGAGATTAATAGTTCTAAACATATTATTTCCAATATAATATGATGAAAATATGACTCTCATGAATAAAATTTTCACCAATTGAGGTAAATCTAAATTTTGGAATGATTGAAGACCATTTTTTTGCAATTAAATTCATCAAGAAGCCAAATGGGACAAAGAGGTCTTGTGACACCTAAGAAGGAAATTGATGATTGAAGATGATGTATCCATTTTTAATGATTCAATATGATTTACAAGTATCCTTGGGATATAAATATAACTATCTAAGATATCTCCTGATGAAAATCTTGCCTTTTGCCACTTGTCAAGAAGAAGTTTCAAGACCGAAAGATGTTTGTGAAGAGTTTCAATGCCACATTTGGAGAAGAGGCTTATCTAGGATAAAATGATGTGTAAATAAATTTTTTGACTCATTTTCCACCTCATCCACATGAATTTTAACTAATTTACACCTTTGGACACTTGTCCTTTTTCCTTTTCAACTTCTCTTCTCTCTCTCTCTCTCTTCTTCCAAATTCTATAAGTATGAGCCATCTTGGCTATTTTAAGGGAGACCACAACTAGTATGGCAAGGCCCTTATAGTATGACATTGAATTTTTGGTCTTTCAACATTGAAAACAAGTTTGATTCTGAGTTATGGACATTTGTCTAAGTATGAGAGTGATGTATAGTGGAGATAAGTGATGGTGTCACCCTTACTCCCTTTATCCTTCATGTTTAAGCAAGAGTTTTGATTTTAATAGGTCATGTTAAGTTTATGGATTGTACTATGTTCCTATTCAAGCATAAAATTATCCCTATGGTGTGAAATCTTCCCCTAGATCAGTTATGTCATTGGTTATCCTATGTATGCTACCTCCACATTGAAACACTATGTTAGGATCCCTCAATGCATATAATTGGTCTTGAAAAGCATTGTTACTTAGTATGAGTGTGATATTATATGGGATATGTCTTGGTGTATCACCTATTTATTGTAGTTTCCATTTAATGTAAACTTCTAACCCTTTTCCATGAATAGCATTAGATTAGGTGATAAGCACTTAAAGATGAATCTAGGGAGCTAGCCCTCATGATCTAGAGATTTATCTCTCTTATAAGCTCACCCACAACTTGAGAGATGATTCCATGTTTCATAAAATTTTAGGAAGCTCATATAGTATCCTATGGTGCACAATTTGAAGACAATAGTTCTGGCATGCCCAGTGGGATAGCTAGTCTTAATTGCTTCCATGTCAAGGTGAATGTTGGTCTTAACAAGCCCAAGGTTGCATAAGTGTTTCTAATCCAGCATTTGGTGACTCCAAAAGATGAGAATATCTAGTTGTAGATCAATTTTTCCACATTGTATTTCATGGTAAATAATAAGAAGAGATGGCTAAGCAACATGCTTTCTCAGCCTTCAACACCCAAAATCCAATCAATCTTCCTGCATATGATCTTATCCCTCATAATGCCACCAAAAGTCTCCCTAACTTCAATGGATAAGGTCATATTAACCCATCTAAACACATTAAGGACATCTCAATTTTTTTTAATTTCCATAATATCACTCAAGTCAACATATCTATTAGGCTACTTTCCATGTCTCTAAAGGGTAAAGCACTTGATTGGTATAGGACATTGGGAGGTGGTTGCATTACTAATTGGGATGGATTTGGAGGGTTTTTGGTAAATAGGTTTGAGAATAAGAGTGATAAAATTTCACTAATCTATCATTTTAATGTGATAAGGAGAGGTTCTAATGAATCCATGGGAGATTTAAATGAAATATTTCAAAGAACATGCCATAGGTTGCCACCTATCATGAGACCCCCTCCAAGCTTTATGTTTCCCACTTATCTCAAGGCCATTGACACTGATGTGGTACTAATGTTACAATCAATGGGAGGATTTACTCTACTTAATGCATATGAGATAGCTATTAAAGCTAAGAATAGTTTGATACTAGCTGGGAAATTGTCCCCAAGAATTGTTATGCCTTTGTTATCTCATAGTTCATTTGAAACCCCAAGTATAGATAAATTTCCCAATGACAATGTCAAGTCTATAATCACTCCCAAGAAGGTGGATAATTATATAGACAAAGATGAAATGATCAGGTCATTACAAGCTCGGCTCAAATAAGCTCAATTGCAAGTAAGTACTCCACCCAATCCCCAATACAATCACTAAGGTCATCAAGTTTTTAATAGGCATCCTAATAGCTATCATCCTAATTCCATTCCATCCACAAAGGTCATTGTTCCAATCTATACCAACCTGGTTCAAGGAGAGGAACATTTAGTTCATTGGGGACAATCTCAAGGTTAGTTTGTGAATGATGGTGGAGGAGGTTGTCAAGTCTTAGTGGCAAAAGAAAGAGTCACTCCTTAACTCACATCAGAAGAAAAAAATCTCATGCAAAGGGATACTCATGGAGAAGGTAACAGCCAAGGTACCATTATTTTAAACCTTCAAAAAGAATAAAACCATGTGAACAAGGTTGAAAAAGCACTTAAATGATTGTCATTCAATACCTCTTCTCTATTGCCTTCACAAATTGAGAATCAGCTAATTGTTCATATGACTCCTGAAGAATTGGAAGGTGATGCTGCCATAGATGAGTCCCTTGAACATACTAAAGATGATACCTCAAGCAGCTATGATGAATATATTGTCATTGGTACACCTCTTCACCCTAATGGATTAGTCTTTGAGCTTGAGGAAGGAGTTGATGATATGGAGGATGATGATGATCAACTTTCAACACAAGATCAAGAAGAGGCTCTCATTAGCCAACATGATGTTGCATAAGATATTGGTAAGAATTATGATAAACTTCAAGTCTTTTCTATTGATCATGAAGATTTGGCATTTTGAGATGATCTTGAAAAATCTTGCTTGATCTTGGATGATGCATCTCCACTTCATGAAGATCTTGAGAAGAGTTTTGAAGGAGATGTTGCAGCTGAACCTATTAAAGATCATGAAGTACCTCCACAAGAAGAGAAAGGTAAGCATGATTCATCTCAAGAAGATCAAATGTATAAGATGGATGGAGAATACAAGTTTCCAATAGAGGTAGTAAGTTTTGAAGAACCTCTCCCATGCATTCAGCTACTAGAAACACCAAATTTTGATGGAGAACTTCCTTTTCAAAATGAATACAACCTTGATGATGAAAATCCACTTGAGGTTGAGGTTGAATGTGAAGATAAAAATGATTCTATAATCAATGGAAAACCACTTGAACCAAGGACTATAGTTTCCATTCAAACCAATCAAGAAGAGCATGTTTTAATTGAACACATGTGCTTGGTTATGAAACCAAATGAAGTCAATGCAAGCACCATGGAAAGTATGTAAGGTGTTGAACAAACAAGGAAAAGACCTAAGTGGTAGCTTTCACACTCTTCTCGTCCACTTCAAGGAGATGGTATGAAAATTTTTCCTTTTGATATAGGGGGATCAATTCTTTCTATTTAGTTTGTACACTTTAGAGTGTGTTTGTTTCAGTGTTTCTTAAGTGCTTTAGATCAAAAGTGTATTTACTTTCCTTTATTTGGTGTGTGTTTTATGTGTATGTGTCAACCAACTTATTTCTCTTGAGCCAAAGGTTCGTTTAAGTCAACAAAAGGATTAGGCAAATGGTTTTAGGCATGCCACCCTGGGAATCACCAAGAATATTGACCAAATTTGACCCCAAGTCAAATTTGGGTCAACCCCTACTATTTTGAACTTTTATAGAAAGTTTCATATGTCCTATGGGGTCATCTATCATCCTACATGTCTCACTTACCCTTTCCCTAGTCCTTGTTGGAACCCATCCTCCTTGTACTAGCTCAATCAACCAAAGTCGACATTGGTCAAACCTAGTCAAACTTAGTCAATGTGCTAAATTGTATTTAAAATGTCCCAAAATGGTCCTTAAATTGTTTCAAGGTGTCTTCAAGTCACAAATTGGCCATTTTCTAGGATTCATGTGGTAACGGGTCATTTGGCCACTTTTTTAGCTAATTAATTGACTTGTATGGATGGTGGGAGTTACAAAATATGTCATCAATGTGGATATTAATGTGGATAAGGTCAAATCATGTCAAAATAAGTCAGGTGATAGTTATAAGTTTCTTATGATCAATAAATGGTAGGTTTTCCTTAAAAATAGGATTTTTTAGGCGCTTGTACGGACTTATCAAGTCCACCATCAGTTTAAAACATGGTGGAGTGACTCTTCACCTCACCACAAGCCATTTCCATGTTTTATTTCAAGGAGAATTTAATAAATTTCATCTGTAACGTGTTTTCCTTCATGTTCACTTGGTAAGCAAAGAAAGGCCAAATTCAATCACTTGGCATGGGCCGTACAGGTGGAATTGGAAAGAGTGATTCTAGGGGTGGATAGTAATCTAATTTCACTTCACTTTCATAGAAAGAAGTTTTAATTTGGTGCCTCCTCCTTTATGAACAATTAGTTTGACTTTAGGCAGCTTTTTATACTTGTGCATCTAAGAAGGGGTCACTTTTTGCAATTATTTCAAAAGATTTTTATTTGATCTAATAGGGGAAGTTATTAAATGTGTTTATTAGGTATTCTCAATTGTTTTTCCATTTATATATTTCTTTTGGAGGTCTCAATAGTTCAAGAGGCTTCGTCCTAAGCTTGTTTTGGTCTAATTTCACTATCACTACTCTATACTTAGGAATGTGCACCTACAAGTGCCATTGAAGGTGTTATGAAGATGTTTCTAAGTGTCATCAATTAATTTTGTTCAATTTATGGATATAAAATTCATTATAGGTGCTTGGAGAGTCTCATCCTTGCATTTTCTTGCTCTTTCATGATCTTGCCTACATATCAAAGTCAAACCTTCATCTACAAGCCTTGTTGATGTCATGGTGGCATATATGGATGTGTGATGAAACCATATTTGTAACCCTTGCCTATTTATGAGAATTATTTTAGGATTTTTTAAAATGTATAATTTTCAAGAGGCTATGAAAACCACTTCCAAAATCCTATTGATTGTACTGGCCTTGCAGTCCCAAAAGGACCAAAACAGATATCCTTGAGCCTTTTTAGGATAAGATATGGCATGAAGAAAGGGGTTTATAATGATCTTGATTATTTTTCATAGTATCCATATCATCAAAAAATTACTATGAAAATTTTTAGGTTAAAATGGTAAGTGGAATATGGAGTTTGAACACCTTGAAAGTGCTTGCAAACACATTGAAAAAGGGCAGTGATGTCTACAGGAGGTTGAAGGAAAAGTGACTTTAAAATTATTATGGAAGATTATATATATGAAATCAAGTTAAAACCATAATAAATTATTAAAACAACAATATTGAGCCAAAATTACAAGTAAAAGGTAAAGTTTTAGGTTTTGATCACCAATGCACCTTCCCCTGTCCGTACACAGGCCTGGGAAGGGTCACCTACAACAAGGTTAGTAAACAGTGAGTTGGAAGCTTGGCATTTAGACCTTGTTTGGATAATTAAATATGATATAGAGTTTTTGGTGATTAAAATACCTTCAGATGAATTCAAATCATCATCAATAAATGATAAACTAAACTCAAAACCACCTACAGCCAGTATCCTAAACAGTGGTCCTTAACAAGTAGTCAAAGACCTAGTCTAGGTTTCTAAAAGGCATGTAATATGTTTGAAGTCTAATAGAATATATAATGGTTTGGATACATCATGAGAGGTGTGGAGGATACATACATGTACCAATAAATATCAAGGCCATTCCTAAAACCTACAAACACAGTCATACCCTGACCACCTTCATAGACTACTTGGTTCATAAAGTCTGCCTAAGAGATGCACAATGTTGGAGGGTCAAATGGATACGTTAGGTGCCAAAATTTGGTATATATTACCATAAATACATTTATAATATTATACAATAATTAATTTTATAAAAATATCAAGTCAAACCCACTTTGCTCTATCACAAAGCAGGGGCATTTTTCCCTTGCATGGAGATGATAATTTTGAGAAAATTGATGAAATTGATGAGCCATAAGAAATTATACCTTGGATTATGGTTTGATAAATTTTATAAAACCCATATATATATAATAAACTTTGTTATAATGTTTGAGTACAAATATGATACCCTACACAAGGAGGTTTTAAGTCACCATGGCATGGAATGATAAGCAAAAGGCTTGGAAGGATGGTCATTTTCATTTTTTACCTTGTTTGTGTTTCATAAGTCAATTTATAATTCTTATTGGATTAATTTATACTTTTTTAATCCATAATAAGTCAAAATAAACCATTGGAGAGTCATTCTGAGTCCAAAGTGTAGGCAGGTTCATTGGCAAGGCATAAGCCTAATGTCAAATGGGGTCAAGTTTCATCCTTAGCTCTTGAATATATATTATATTAATGTAAAAATGTTCATGGGACATATTAAGAGTTTTTTAAACCATTTTTTTCAATTAAATTCATCAACAAGACAATTCTTGGCTTAAAAGCTCTCAAACCCTCATAAAATACACCAAATGGTTCGAAATGCCAACTTCAAAAGGTCAGAACTTTCACCAAAATTTTCATGGGACCTTGATCCATTAAATGGGGTTGAAGGATGTCCCTAATGATCTCTTAGTGTCATCTTTAAGAATCTCCAATGTGTATCTTACATGAACAAATGCTAAGAGGGTTAGTCACTCCAAAACCCTCCAAGAACCCTAATTTGAACCTGATGAGAGGGAAAGACCAATAAAATAACTAAAATGGATGTTTAAAGCTTTAAAATAATTATAATGACTTTTATAACTCCCTTTAAGTTCATCCCATTCCATTGGTCCATAACTGCAAGTATAGGGTTGTATAGAATAAGCTAAGAAAGAGCATTTAATGCTAGAACAAGGGTTTGTATAGATGATCAAGAGTTAAAATTAAACATGAGGGATGATGAGGAGATGAAAAAAGTTAAACATAGGATAATTTATCATTTCACACATTTGAGAGCACAAAATGAGTATTTTTTGTCCTCTAGGCTAAAAAGGCCTAATTAGGCCTAATCATGAGGACTAATTGATCTAAAAAACACACTTTCCTTCAGTGTATATCCATGAAATTTGGCATAGGGAACAATTAGGGAAACGGGTACTCAAAAATGGTCTCACTTAGTCTTGGAAGTTCGTAAATTATCTTACACAAGTGGACTTGTGTAAAAATAGGGTTACAAGAGGACTAGGCCTAGTGAAGGCTCTATAAGCAAAATGTCATCTTGGTGAGAGATTAATGGTTAAAAATGGATTATTTCCAATATAATATGATGAAAATAGGACTTTAATGAAGAACAAGTTCACCAATTGAGCTAAATCCAAATTTTGGCTAGTTTGGCCAAATTAGGCCTAATGGGATAAAGAGGTCTTGTGACACCTAAGAAGTAAATTAATGATTACATATGATGTATCCATTTGTAATGATTCAATATGATTTATAATTATCCTTTGGATTAAAATATAACTATCCAATAAAACTCATTATCAAACTCTTGCCTTTTTCCACTTGTCAAGAAGGAGTTTCAAGACCTAAAGATGCTTGTAAAGAGTTTCAATGCCACATTTGAAGAAGAGGCTAATCTAGGATATAATGATGTGTAAATAAGTTTCATTTATCGTTTTCTACCTCATACACATGTATTTTAACTTATTTCTACCTTTGGACACTTGTTCTTGTTCCTTTTCAACTTCTCTTCTCTCTCTCTTCTTCCAAATTCTATAAGTATGAGCCATCTTTGCTATTGTAAGGGAGACCAAAGCTAGTATGATGAGTCCCTAATGGTATGAAATTACATTTTTTGTCTTTAAAAATTGAATAAAAGTCTGATTTTTAGTTATGGACATTTTGTCTAAGTATGAGAGTGATGTATAGTGGAGATAAGTGATGGTGTCACCCTTACTCCCTTTATCCTTCATGTTAAAGCAAGAGTTTTGATTTTAATAAGTCATGTGAATTATATGGATTGTACTAGGTTTGTATTCAAGTATTAAATTGTCCCTATGGTGTGAAATCTTCCCCTAGATCAGTTATCATGATGGTTTTCATATGTATGCTACCTCCACATTGAAACATTATGTTAGGATCATTCAATGCATAGAATTGGTCTTGGAAAGCCTTGTTGATTAGTAAAAGTGTGATAGTCTATGGGATATGTCTTGATGTATCACCTCTTTATTTTATTTTCCATTTCATGCAAACTCCTAACCCTTTTCCATGAATATCATTAGATTAGGTGATAAGCACTTAAAGATGAATCTAGGGAGCTAGCCCTCATAATCTAGAGATTCATCTCTCTTATAAGTTCACCCACAACTTGAGAGATGATTCCATGTTTCATAAAATTTTAGGAACCTCATAGAGTATCCTAGGGTACACAATTTGAAGACAACAGTTACCAAAGGTGCTCATGTGATTTTGAGAGGTAAGAAAGTTGGTACTTATATTTGACTAGTAGTGTTGATTCTTATGATTTAGTTGCTACAGATGAAATGTAACTATGTGGCACTACAAGATTGCTCATATGAGCCATAAGGGTATGGAGATATTAAAATATAAGTTTCCTAGATTAAAATAAATTGATTTATATTTTTTTGAGGATTATGTGTATGGGAATCAAAAGCGAGTTAAGTTCTTTAAAGTTAGACCTACAAAGAAAGAGCACAAGTTAAAGTTGGTACATTCAGATGTATGGGGACTAGCTCAGGTATCTTATATTGGTTGTTTCAATTATTATGTCACTTTTATTGATGATGCTACTATAAAATTTGGGTTTATTGTATTAAAAATAAATCTAATTTATTTGACACTTTTAAGAAGTGGAAAGCCTTGGTTGAAAATGAAATAGGTCTCAAGTTGAAATGTCTCAGATTAGATCATGAAGGTGAGTATTGTAGTAATGTTTTATTTGATTATTGTTCTAAAAATGGAATCCATAGGCAAATGATGGTTTCAATAACTCTATAGTATAATGGAGTTTATGAAAGGATGAATAGAATAATAATGAAATGTGCTAGGATCATGAGGTTACATGTAGGGTTGCCTTTACAATTTTGGGTAGAAGTAGTTAGAATGATAGTTTATCTGATTAACAGAGGACCTTCAATTCCTTTAGATGGATGCATTCCTAGACAAGCTTGGTCTAGTAAGAATGTTGATTATTCTTTTCTTAGAGTCTTTGGATGTGAGGTTTTTTCTCTTATTAAGAAAGAGAATAGGATGAATTTAGAGGCAAAATCAGAAAAATGCACATTTGTTGGTTATGGTGAGACTTTGGTTTCCATTTATGGAGCATCAAGGATAATAAAATATTATGATCTAGAGATGTAATCTTTAATGAAAATTTCATGTACAAGAATTAGTTTTAGGAATAAGAATAGGAATAGGAATAGAAAGAGTACATAGTATTGGATGACATAGCGGATGGCAAAGTATCTAATGAATCAGTTCAGGAAACTTTTACACAAGGACCCAAACTCCTTTGGTAGTAAGGTCTTCCAGGGTAATAAGAGCACCTAAACATTTTTATCCTTCTTTTAATTATTTGTTACTCACTGACAATAGATAACTAGAGTGTTATGAGGAAGTAATGCAGGTAGATGCTAGGATGAGGTGGGAGAAATCCATGGATGAGGAGCATATATCTCTCATGGAGAACCAAACGTGGGATTTTTTAAGGCTACCCAAGGGCAAGAGTGCATTGCCAAACAAGTGGATCTTTATAATAAATAAGAAGATAAAGGGAGAAAAAGGTATAAGGCTAGGATGGTGGTTAAGGGGTTTGCACAAAAATCAAGTATTGATTTTGATGAGATTTTTTCTCCTATTGTAAAAATGACTTCTGTTAGGATTCTTCTTTGTTTAGTTGCAGTTAAATATTTGCACTTAGAATAGTTAGATGTGAAACTACTTTTCTTCATGGTGATTTGGATGAAGATTTGTATATGAAGCAGCCATAGGGATATGAAGTCAGAGGGAAGAAATATGTGTGCAGACTAAAGAAGAGCTTGTATGGCCTAAAACAAGCTCCATGGTAATGGTATAATAAATTTGATTGTTCTATGTTAGAACAAGGTTATCAAAGGTGTAATTTTGACCATTACATGTACATCAAACATTTTGATGTTGGTTCTTTTATTATATTATACTTGTTTGTGGATGACATGTTAGTTACAGGAAAGAACATACAACATATTCATATACTCAAGAAACAACTTAGTGACTCATTTTCTATAAAATATTTGGGTGTAGTGAAATAAATCCTTGGTATGAGGGTTACTCATGACATAAAGGAGAGGAAGCTGGTTTTATCCCAATCAGAACATGTGAGGAAAGTCTTGGAAAGGTTTAGCATGTTGGATGTTAAATCTATTAGTACTTCTTTGGTAGGCCACTTTAGATTATCAAAGGAGCAGTATTCCAAGATAGAGTTTGAAAAGCTTAAGATGTACAAGGTACCTTACTCATTGGAAGTTGGTAGCTTGATGTATGCCATAGTTTGTACTAGGCCAGATACTTCCCAAGAAGTGGGAGTTTTGAGTAGGTATATGAGTGATCTTGGTTATGAGCATTGGCAAGCAATTAAATAGATTCTTTAGTATTTGAGAGGAACCATGGATGTTGCATTATGTTATGATGGATCAGATACCACTTTGCATGGTTATGTGGACTTGGATATGGTAGGGGATATTGATAGTAGGAGAAGTACAATAGGTTATATTTTTACTATTGGAGATAAAGCAGTTAGTTGGATTTCTAGGATGCAAAAGGTTGTGGATTTGTCAACCATAGAGGCAGAGTATATTGTTGCCACAAAGCGTAGAAAGGAAATGATTTGGTTGTAATAGTTGTTTTGAGAGTTGAGGCATGAGTAGGAAGTTGGGAGACTACATAATGATAGTTAGAGTGTTATTCATTTAGAAAAAAACTCCACTTTACACTTGAGGATGAAACACATTCAGTTACATTATCACTTCATCAAACTAGCTTGGGAAGAGAACTTGGTGAAGTTGGAGAAGATTCATACTAGCTAGAATCATGTGGATATGATGACCAAGGTGGTTACATTGGAAAAATTGAAATTATGATCAAATTTGGTTGGCCATAGTGGTCATGTAGCAGTGATAAATTTTGTTCAGGGGAAATTGTCTCCACGTGGGAGATTGTTGAGTGTCGAGCCCTTTGGGCCTATCACATGACCATGGTAGCACATTTTGGTGGCTTAGAGAGATCTACAAGTGTGGGGAGTGAATTTTTCCCCACTCCGCCTTTTATGGAGCCTTACTTCCATGTGAGTGGAATATTCTTAGATATTTCTAATTTCTATGTCTTCTTTATTTTGTGGAGTGAGTTTTCATATATCTATCTTCCATGTTTTGTGGAAGTGGGCTTGACTGTCATGTTTTATGGAGTTAGTTGTCATCTCCTTGAAAGTTATGAGATGTTTTTGTGGGGGAGAGATGAGGATGGCATGTTCCTCCTTAGTTTGGCTTATGGATAAGCATGAATAGGAAGAGGATAGGTATTTCCTTATGGATAATGCTTATCTTGGATAAGCATGGCAAGTTTTTCCTCTTGGGCTTGTTTTTCTTCATTTATTGTTATTATAAAAGTGTGGTGTAGATTTAGAGAGACAAAAAAAATTATAGATGTTTTATTGATGGGGTGTGGTATAGCAATTTTTGATATAGTATTTTGTAGGTGCAGGTGCAATATAGTATGTGTGTAGAATTATTAACAAATTTGGATCAACAATTCAGTGAATTCATTTGTGAATTCAAGAAGAGATATTTTATCTCTATGAGAGGTTCTTTGTAATCTTATTTTGTTATTAATTTTATTGAGGACTTTTTTGGTGGATGTAACCCACATTGGGTGAACCATTGTAGATCTGTGTTATGTGTTATTACAAGTTTTATTTTCTCCATTATTGCTTTCATCTACTATGATTTGAGGAATTGTTCCTGTGATACATGTAGTGCATAATTAAATCTGATTTTTACATATTTAAAATCTGGCTATGTAATTCTATGGTGAATTAAATCTGGTTTTAATTCTTTTAATTCCTAACAATAATAGCATAACATAATCATATTACAACATTATACATTTAGACTTACACATAATATCCATTATGCAATCACACATTATTTATTCTACATAAGTAATAAACTAAGCTAACACACACATATATAATTATCTAAATATAGATAATATTAATAACGTACTAATGCTAACCATTAAAATTATGCATATAATGTGTACTAGATAATGTGGTGTGTGCATGGGTTCTATCCATTCCTCTGTCATCTCCTAACACCTCCAACTACATCACCCTCTCTAATGATGCTCTCCCTCTATCATGTTCTAAGGGATGAATCTCTCCTACACCCAATCCATGATAATAAGGTAGTTAGTCCATAACATCATGACATATATATCATAAAATACTGCTAAAATAATAACTCAACATGATCACAATGTAAATAATATACAATATAGATAAATTCATAGCAATGCAATCATGTAATCAAATCAATATTCAATTGTCCCATAACTTCATATAACTCATAACTTAGTTAAATAATTTCAAAACAAATTACCAACCATAGAAATCCATGGATAATCAAGTAAATTTGCTTAGCGAGGAATCCAGATGTAACATATACTAACTTGGATCGATATAACCAACCTTGCACAGACATAAATATAATTCCTAAACTAGAAAAATCATATGCATGTTTTAGTCTACTTTACAATTCCACAACATAGTCAAAGTTATAAATCAAATAGAAAAGGTAAGTACTCATCCATTTATTATACTTACCATGTTTAGCATATGTCATTGGTCAAATCATTGTAACTAGTTTTAGTATTTTACATTTAAATATATGTTTGAATGCCATATTTATCAATCTGAATTATTCTACTAGTTTATATCCTATTAAGGATGCAAAGCCAAATTAGGGTAAAATAAATTGGTGAACCCATATACATATAAAATTGTGTCAAACCCTAGGTCTCCCTTAGAGTTTCATCCTTCTAGGGTTTTAGATTTCAGCCTTAGGGTTTTATTTTTAGACTTGATTTATGATTATTCCTTTATAATACATATTATCTATGGATATAACAAATGAACATTATTGGTGAACAAAATTCATGAAGGTAATCTTTTCATATCCTTCTTATTCGATAGTGGATCTTATTTTGATTAACTATGTGAGTAAATGGGTCAAAAGGATAAAATATAAGAATGCTAATAAGGATAAAATTAACAATGAACAATCTCAAACCTTCATATAATCCTATTGTTTCAAAATCAAATCTAAGTTTAATTTCATTACTAGTAGACATAAAATTACATGCATGACCCATTTATTTCCTCCTCCCCCTAGACCTCAAAGTTGTACTAGCTACCAACCCACTCCCATTATTTTTAATGGCTTAATTTGGATTCTACAATCCATGTTGTCAACACTAAATGAGGTAGGGTGCCCTATCATGCATAGTAGAACAAAGGTAGTAAATATGTTCCTCCACAACCCCCTCCACCTCCTACAAAGTAAGCTGATCAACCCAAAGGGTATGACATCATCAACCAACTAAATAACACCCATGCTATTTTTTTTAACTTGGAGTTACTCAAGAGATCAATAGTCTACAAAGACATCTTCTACAAGGAATTACAATAAACAACTCTCCCTAGTGATACAAAACCTGCATAATTTACCTCTATCATAAATACATTCAAGGATAATAACAAATTCATCCTTTTTTACAAATAAGACTTGCCTATGTAATACACTATAGAGGAAAACCTATTATTATTCACTCAAGTTCAAGTGAAAAGTGACTTGGTCAAACATGTGTTAGTAGATAATGGTTTTGGATGGAACATTTATAACACTGACTTCTTACAACTATTTTGGATCAACCTGGATAATATCCAAAAAATTAAATCAAAGCATAAAAGGATTGACAACACTCCACATCAAATAATTGGAACCATATCATTGGATGTGAAACTAGGTTTCAATATGGTACCTACTACCTTCCATGTTATACCTAATCAATTAAACTACAACTTGATTTTAGGAAAACATGGATACGTGCCATGGAATTAGTATAATTGATATTACATGTATGTATCAAATTCATGCATGAAGGTTATTCTTATTCACAACTAGAAGATGATGACCCTTCAGATATTAAAAAATGACACAATTTACTAATGAGGACCAATCACAATCATAGTTGGAACATCATAATAGTATTCCACCATCACAACCCATTTTATTAGATCTAATGCATACATATGATGTGGGGGGGGAAGTTACTAAAAAGGACATGGAATGAATCATGACATAAAAAGCAACTATACAATATTAACTACAAGTTAACATAGAGAAGTTGAAGCATATTCTCAATCTTCCTTTATTAGTAAATTCATAATATCAAGATGGCATAGTCATAAATAATTATGATAATGATGATGAAGATACCAATATGCCAGATATGATAGATTATCAATTATACAAGTTAAACTTCAATCCTTTAGAGGAAGATTTATATCACACTCTATTCACACCTATTGGAGTTTGAGAATATCTAGATGATTCATATACAAAAAAAATAGGCAAATCATAAATTATTATTTATATAAAATCATCTAGGGATAAAGGAAAGGTAATAATGACATATCATGATACATTCTAATTGCAAACAATAGTTTCAATACTATCTCACACCAAGCGTAGGTGACACTAAAACCAAACATGACTTGGATAAAGACGCAATCATACATATCAATAAATAATGTGGATATGGTAGATATTAAGATACCAACACCATTGTAATTAACAAGTCTTGAAGATACAAGAATAATATTTTAAATATTACATGATCATAATCCTATCACATAACCATATACTCCATTGAGCTATGGAACAACTTTCACATCAAGAAGGCAAATTATAGAATCATAAGACATGATACAAATTGTTACAAGGTATTACAAAAACATATTCAAAGATATAATAATAAAGGAATTAATAAGGTAATACATATTGAACAAAAAACCACTTGTGTCAAGCTCTGTAAGACATATGCAACTATAACAAGCAATAAACATCCTTGATAGGAGGCTTTGGCCATTAGAGTATACATGTAAGGTGACTATTATAAGAACATTAAAATTTATGGAAAAAAATAGGAAACCATATGTAATGTTAGAGGTTTATGATAATTGGGACATTACATCAATTAATTATAACTTATTACACATTGGAAAGAATTCCTTGGATATATCATTTTATTAATAGCTTGTGGGCCAAAAGTGGTCGATACACACATATGGGTCATGTCTCCCACTAATTGGGTGTCATTCACCTTAGGATAATAATGGTTACAACAAATGTAGGCTTTAATCAATCCAACCAATCAGTAACTCACTTTCTTATGTGTAGTAAGAATGATCATGATTCGGCATGACAATGATGTTTACCATAAAAAACATTATCTTTTGAGATGGCAGAAACTAAGAAAATTGAATAACCAAAAACAAAAGAGGAACAAGAGGCAATGTGATTACATAATATTAAATACAAGCTAGGATATATCAACTTAATCTTGATGAGGATGATTTATTCTTTGATTCATGATCACTAAGATCAAATATTCCAAAAATACCAAAAACTTTTTAAAAAATAAAAACAAAAACATTCAAAAAATAAAAATCAGGGCCTGAACATGACATTGATTACTATATTGCACTATTTATATATATTATTTATACATGTTTGGTAGATTGTATATTTTTTTCATAGACACATGCAGTTCATGGTATATGAGTGTTATGAAAAACATATAGGTTACACATGGACATATAGATGTTGGAATTTCCTCTACCTATTGGCCATGCTGATACTAGAAGAATTTTATTCCATAGGTTTCACTATTAGAGGTTGTATATTTATATGAACTTTATACCATGTTGAGCTACCTAGATTACTTACACATGTCTTTCTAGTTACTCATATCTACACAGTGTTACATGGATATGATATTATACTATGATGTGACATTGATACATATGGATGGTGTAGACTAGTTTACTTAATCTATGCTCCATTAATTTTATTACTCTCTTACATGATAGGCTAGTTTGTGCTTCTCTAGTATGTGTGACCCTTTGTCCTTGATTGTAACATATTTATGTACCTTATGTGTGGCCCTTAGCCTTATTTGATATGACATATTTGATCTTCCTTATTTTGATATCTTTATGTCCATTGTGTGTGGTCTTTGGCCTTCTTTTTTGTAACATCTTCATGACCCTATATGTGGCCCTTGGCCTTGTGTGTGACACTAACACTTGAGCTTGTTTCACTTGTTGAGCTTGTTGACATTGAGTGGTGCCATGATCCATAGCATGCACTTGTACTCTATAATTTTATTAATTAATCATGATACTACATTCTCTATTGATATATCTATCTAAACATGACACCTATATGCTTTGCATTACTTATGTTGCATACATGCCTTGATTGACATATACATTACTATGATGACATACTATCCACATGTTCACATGATATTTCATGATGTTATCTTTATACATGACATGATATAGTTAACTCTTATTTTTAAATTAATGACTTATAAGATAAATCCCTCTTCTCAAAAGGGGGCATTACAATGGACTTGTCATATAGACATAAACTTTCATGAATAAAAAATCAAGTCAAAGTACAAATTTTAGAGATTCAAAATGGTTCAAATATCAAATAGATCAATCAAATGAAAAATATTGACACACTATTATAGACTATAGGGTCATATGCCATACATATGTGGGTAAGTGCACCAACCTGGGGGACAAAAAAGGGCCTACCCATGGACATAATTTTTCTAAAATTTTAGAAATATGAACTTCTATAGATAATTAGATATGGCTACACTCAAAATTTGAAGATGGTATAAAAAAATGAATTGTATAATTTTGAGTCTAGCTTCCAAAAAACTTTTTTGTTTTAATTGGTTAAGTATAAATAGGTAAAACATCTAAAATTTGAAGAGAACCTTCTATTTTTTTAAGAAAATTTGAATTGTATCATTCTGTGTGACCCACTATTTTTTTAGCATAGTTTAATATTGTTAGAAACCTTTTGGTGAATATTTAGATTAGCTCTTCTAGTATGTTATGAACTTTTTTTAATATATTTTTGATGAATTTTTTTTAATTAATTTTGTAATTAAGTATATCCTGAAAACTAACAAAAAAATGGATAGCCATTCATGCGACCCACCCTAACTACCTCAAAAAAAATGAAATTTGATTTTTTTTTAGATGTGTGTATAATTAAGCCTATTTTTTTTCCATATAATTTTTTTTGAATTTGTCTCAATGAAAAACAAATTAGCTAAACATGAATAAGCATGTATCGGTGAGGCTTGTAGTGGCTTAAAAAAGGTGTTGTTAGAAATAAATATAGTTTGAACCCTTAAAATAGCCCAAAATTTATAAAAATCATACATTTAGAAAGAGGACAACATGCTCATTATAACGGTAATAATTTTTCCAATTTTGATGTTGAAATCCATAGCATATTTGATGATTGAAGTTGAAATTTATTAGTTTTTCTTAAAACTCTTGGTATCGACTGTAGATGCATAGTCCCAAGCCTTTGGCTCAAAAATACAATCCATTTTCGAGCCTAAAGGTTCAATTTAAAATTCAAATTTAAATAACATGTACGCATTATATAACATGTATGTGTTTCTTAGACATAAAACAAAACAAATAAATTTCATGTTTGTTATGGGGGAAAGGTCCCATTAGCCATGCATCTTTATAGGGGAAATTTTAAATTTCATGTTTCTTATATGGGAAAGGTCCCATTAGCTCTGGATAGTGAATTAAGGTGCCATAACCTCACATTAGACTTCAAAAATTTTACCCATTTTAATATGTCATCTTAACTACTTATAACCAAGGTTTCAAGGTCTAACACATTATACATTAGATAATATAACTAATTTTATTACAAAAGGTCATAAAATACACTTTCTAAACCTATGATCAAAACTTATCCTTTAGTGTACCAATCATTGTGCATTAGAGTAAGCATACTTGACTCTTACTTATCAAGATGTGATTAGTTACTTTTAATTTTATAGAATAAATGTTGAACAAGTATTAGATATTACATGTTCAGATTTTGGTGCACTTTAATATATAAATATATACACCAATATGTTTCATCAATAGAACACATGCTAACAAAAGCCTTATTTGACAATTGAAATATGTGTGCATCTATTGGGATCTTTCCCCTAGTAGGGCAAGGATATACCTTACCACCTTGCCTAAAATCATACTTGCCCTTAAATTTTGTGTTTCTTATTGATATTATCCTACTTGCTTAAAATCCTATCTTACCCTTTTGTTGTTTCTTTGATATCTTTGACCAAACCCCTTTATTTATAAATTTTGAACTAATTTGTTTAAGTGGCAAACCCGTTGAGTTAGACTACGCAGTATAGATAATCTTGTGTAAGTAGAAATAAGAATTGAGCCCTTGGTGTAACAATGAATCTCTTTGATATATATTTAAATAATGTTATCTAACGAAGCGTAATACCTATGAATCATGCTTTGGATTATCCAAAAAGCATTCCTAAATTGTGTTCAATAAAGTCACTTAAATTTGCTCCAAGGTCACTTGGTGCATCTAATTCAATAGGTGCATTTTGAGGTCCCAATTGAATGTCTAAAAAGAGTCTTATATTTTTACAATTATGCACTTGATTCCCCTAAGGTATTCAAATACATTATTCAAATTTTGCCTAAAATTAAGATCTCTTGTGAAAATATGGTTAATCCTCCATTTTGTGTACATCCTTCATCTACCCCTCCATCACACATGGGATAACCATCAACCACTCCATCTATTCCCACGTCATCTAAAGAGTGTGTCTTTGACATGGGACTAGTCCTAGTCGCACCATGAATGCAACAATTTCAAGCTCAAAAATAAGCTAGACAACACTTGATGCTTATCAATACCATAGAATTTTATACCTTACTATGTAATTGGGATGGTAAGATACAAAAGTAGGATTATGGACCTACAATGTATTTACATGTTAAATTCTTAAATATTTTGGTCAAGTTGGGTACACATTTTGTTTTGTATAAGATGTGGTTTTGAGCTCAATAAACTTGAAATGGTCACATGTATCCATTAGTGATGATGTGGTAATTTATTAAGATGTTGTTTTAAGATGGCGTGCCTAATGATGAATTTATAGCTTAGAAAATATCTATTTACACTAGGGACTTTGTTCAAAACTATTAAGGGATGGCGTAGACCTAGCATTGACCAAGATCAACATATGTATAAGTTATCCCAACTCAAACTATATTGAACTTATTCAAGATACATTAAACCTATGACAATTTCCCCTAAATCTGAGACCTACTCCCTCTCAAGGATGATGTTGAGCAAAGAGGCCCAATAATTATTCATGTGGATGATGAATTGCTCACCTCATATAGATGTTTGATTAGAATTGAATACTAGTGTGCACCCCTTGACCAAAGGTTTCAAGAATATATATATTTTGTATATATATATTCAATCATCTTGTTTGAATATTTCATTGTAATGAGCTTAAACCTTATGATGTGGACTACAATAAAGTAGTATGTGTCTCAGAATTATTTCTTTGGCTTGGAATTTGAGGTTGAGGCTCATCCATTGTTTAATTGTTTTATCTCCTAAGTGTAAGACTTAATATGAATGTAAGTTTTGGGATCTCTAGAGGTAATTCAAGGTAGAGGGATATAAATAATTTGAATATGTACACATGCATAAATCTGATAACATTTTGTGCTTGATTGAAATTTGGATGGGACCTTAAAGGCCTCTACATGAAAATTTTTGTACAGTAATGGCAATTTAGAGGCTCATACCATATACATGTGAATTATTTACTAGACATGAGTTGATTGGATCGATGTCAATCTTTAAACATTATTGGTTTCTATGTACATGTATTCATAAATTTGTGAATAGGCCTTAGTTGGATTGGTTGACTCGGTGATGGAACATGTCTAAGTATCAAAGATGTGCATATCTAACAACTCTAACACTTCTCCTAGTGTACTAGACCTACACATGTATGTGGAAATCTTTAATTGGATTAGGCATCCTGAAGCTCTAACAAATATGATGCTTCTAAGACAAGTGATAGTTAGATTTCTAACACAAATATATGTGTCTAAAAGATACACACGTACATACATATCTAATTGGATCGAGCCTCACAGGGATCTGATATCTAGCTTTTTAAAAGTTTTTAAGACCTGATACCTCTAACATTGTTGACACTTTTAAGCACATAGAATGTACACATGGTGATATGTAATTGAATTTGGCCTCCTAGGCCATTTTCAACTCTAAAAGTTCTAGGACTTGATGCATCTCTAATAGATTTAACACAAGTTTGGGTGTATGAGGTACACATGTGGCATAATAAGGTTCAATTATAGGGGCAATTCAATTGAGGAGGCATGGGAGGCCAATTTGAACCCCTTCTTGGCATAACTATAAGATCATGATATATATGAATTGGGTAAAAATTAATTATGATTCTATCTATCATGAATTGAACCAATTAGTCAATTAGTTCAATTAGGGATATGATTTGGGCAAAATTGAGCCCTTAAACCAAATTTATGGCCCAATCAATTATATAATCTAGATGCAACATGTATGACTTAACTGACCCTAATTTAATCAAAAATGCATATTTGAATGCAAATGTGGCCAATTTCAACCCACTGAACTTTAATTAGAGTCTACAATGTGATGGAAAGGGCTAAATTAGGTCACGTTTCATGACATGTTGATCATAAACCCTAATTTTATCACTTGAACATGTATGTAGTTCCCCTAAACCCTAATTTTATGACATATACACATGTACAAACCCATTACACTAAACCCCTAACCCTAAATCCTAATTTTATAACAAACACAACCCCTAAGTTCCTTGATTTCATCACAAATGCATAAATTCATGAATGTGATTAGTGTTAATTTGTGAATCTATTATTCACCTAGTTTTGTAAGGACCTATGATGGGATTTTGGGAAAAATTAGCTTATTTTTTATTACATATTGAGCCTTATTGCATCATTCATTAGTCTTATTGCTTCATAGTCTTTTCAAGAGTCTTATTGCATCATGTATTGGATATTTATGCATCATATTAGGGATTTATACATCATATTGAGCCTTATTGCATCATATAATAGCATAATTACATCATATTGAGCCTTATTGCATCATATAATAGCCTAATTACATCATATGATAGCCTAAATGCAGCATATTAGAGATTTATTGCATATATCACATAGATCAATAGCATCAAGGAGGTTCTACTAAGAGTACAAGGAATAAGTACTAGGTGTAAGAAGTTAAATTAAGTCCAATGAGTCAAAAGAGGAGCTAGCTTATGAAAGAAGATTCAAATCAAACCCTAGCAAGTGAATGTTTGATTTGTAACATTATCCTAACAAACCATAGCATAGTAAACCATACCATAGCATAACAAACCATAGCAAGTAAATGTCAGTTGGGTCTTAATTTCTTATAAGGGTTTGATTTGTAACATTAACCTGACAAGTTATTCTCAATCTCATAACATTTTTAATCCTTAAGAATACTTCAAAACCAATCATTTATAATACTTTGAACACAAGTGATTCAAACAAGATTTACTTCATAGGTTTTCTTAAATAGTCATGTACAAGATAAGAATGTCATGTATGAATGCCATATATAGGCATAAAATGTCAATAATACATGCATTTAAATATAATCATAAAAAAATTACATGATGTTTAACAACATAGTATCTAATATCGGGTGAAAACATCATATACATATATACAATGCCAAAAATGTGTATATTGCCATATAGGCATACAAAAAAGTACATCATCTACAACATTTTAATCATCAAATAGTCTCCTTCTCTTTGCCTTCTTCAAAGAAGACTCTCCTTGGGATGTCCTGCTTGTAGATGGAGATATCTTGAATGCCTTAGATTGCTCCAAGGTTCAACTACGAGTATTATGTTCATAGCTCGCTTGTAGTCAAACATGTTCAAATATAAAAATTATTATAAAATCAAAAAGTATACATGAAACCATGTTAAGAAACTCATGTTTTAAACTATAATAAAAAAATCATTTAAACATGCACTTACTGTAATCTCATGGTCATCCTCAATTTGTCATTGACGTCAACTAGGTTAATATCAAGTTCAGCTACACGAAAAGGCATGTCAAATGATGAAGAAACATGAGGAGCTATCATAGTAGTCATCTGAATCAGACTATCAAATGTCATATGACAGCCCTACATACACAATACATTCATGCATATAAGTTTTATTTGCCAAAGTATATAGTAAAATTATTAAAATAAAAGTACTAAATTACAATTCAATATTATAAGTGAATATACATACCTCGATGAGTGCTTGTGTAGATGAAATTATAGTAGAAATTCCCAAGTCTATCTTGACTCATAATGATGGAGGAGTGTTCACCCCAGTCATCAGCTAAACCAACAACCTAATAATTAATTACTTGGGCAATTCATTGATTAAACAAGTTGTTAACAAACTTAGTCTTACATACAGTTCAAGATTCAACTATAGTCCAAGCATTTTATTCTTTTGGCATAAATTTATATGGAGGGTTAACTAAATAATATGCATAAGAGAGTTGAGAATAATATTTTTAGGAACATAATTGCTTAAGTGGTAAAATCCTATTTTTCCACAGTCTTTGTTCTTGGAAAATATATAGTTTGTAAACTAAGAAATTATGTGCCTTATGTTTAGTCTTGTAACTTGTTATGGATTCTAAAGAGTTTAAATAAGGATGTTGAATGATCATAAAAAGGGGGAGATCATCTTGATATAGGTTTATAGTGATTTGACATTGAGAGAGGAAACAATCCCTGATTACCATGTTTGATAAAGGGCAACATATAGTCAAAGGATTAAGTTATATTATGTTGAAACTAGTTTGGGATTCCATTGAGAATCATAAGGAGTATAAAATAGTAAATGGAAGTGTATAGAATCCCATATTATGTTTTTAATATATTGGAAGTTGAAGGAAAGGTAAAGTAACCTTGTACCCTATTTTCATGTGTGCATAGGCAGGGTTGTAAACTGAGAGTTTTGAGTTTGTAATTGATTATGGGCTTTCAAAACTTGTCTAAATTAGAAAGCTATATAGGTTCTATATAGACCCAATGAAAAAAAAATTAGGGTTTTGAAATCCACCAAGATAAAATTTATCCCCTTTAGTGTGATCTCGGCCCTAGTAATGGCCTAGAAGCCCTAATTCTAGGGTATAGTGTATAAAATGAGATTTGACAGTTGAAAAATTCTAAAAACTTGTAATCTTACATTATTTGATGTCTTCTCAATAATATATGTGTTTTCAATATTTTCAAGTATGAAAAAGTATGTAAATGAGGTTGTGATCTAGTTTTAAGCCTAGATAAGGGTTAAAGGAGAAGGGGTGATATAGAAACAAGAAAATTCATCCAAAGAAAGGGGTCAAAAAATGATTGATTGAGATAAAAATTCAAATGGGTATCTATAAAGGTCAATAGATTATAGATAAATTTCTTACATTTTTCATACTAAGGAGGTTTGCACAAATGGAGGGCTAATTGGTGAGAGACCTAAAGAAGGAAGTACAATTTTACTTGAGATTTGTGTTAGAGGGTTAATGTGGGAGTTTTATGGGCCAAATGGGTCCTTAGGTATATAATTAGATTCTAGTGAAGATCTATCAAATGCTCCCAACAAGGAGCTTCACCCAAAAATAGGGCTAGTAGAAGGTAAAGCTAGAAAGGTGTATGTGAGGGGTAAGTAGACAGACAGTTTGAGTTAGTGACATGACCAAGGATGTAGAGATAGAGTGATAAGAAGATGAAAGGATTGATTTGACTAATATTGTCATTATTATTTCATTACCCAAAGGACTAAGGGAATGAGTTATGAATGGATGAAGGAGAAGCTTGAAAGGAAGGGATATAAGCAGAGTTTGGTATAGAAGTTGATATAGCTCTACATAAATGGATATAGATAGAACCTCTCCCCTAACTAGATATATTAGGTATTTGGGCCCCCTAAGTAGGTGGTGGTAACAAACCACTCAACCCCATCTATTTATATGGGATTGAGGTCCCCTATTTTTATATGGTCATAAGGCCTATGCCATATACATATAGGCTATAGTTTATAGTCGATGCTCTCCCAACAAACCAATGGGATCTAATGGACATTCTCCCAAAAAACCAATGGAATTGACTAGGTGTAATGGGATTAAGAGGATATGCCATCTAAATTTATAACTCCATGGAGATGAAATTAGCTCTGATGGAAACAAAATGGTAATTAAATTGATATCTATGACCATTTTGGATATTGATCATAGAGATTGAACCACTATATGTGATTAATCTAACAAGGAATTAAGTGCCTGGATATGAGGCTAGTATTTAAAATAAAGGAGTGGTGTGCATATTTATGAAGATATGCTAGGATCGATTGGTAAATTGATAGAAATATATTATACCAAACAACTTTTATCAAATGAATTCTATATATATATATGTACATCCAATCCTATTGATTAGGACTGACCTACTATGGAAACTACATATAATGGGATATCAAACAAATGTTCAACTTGCTATTTTGGTTATTAAAAACATAGTTGAGATTGAGAATGAGTTTCTAACAAGTTACGCCAATCCATGTTAATACATCAAACAATAAAAAGTCTAACAAAATTATATTAGGTATTTTATTAAAATTCTTACACAAAATATACCAAGGATGAAATTAAGGTGTATGAATGTACATATAGAGTATATAATATTCACTTGAAATTTTACCTTTGTAAATGTATATGGTGTCTTACTGACACAGATAGATGTAGTAGCCTGGGTTGGCCCACTACCTAATTATGATGTCAAAGGCAATGTCTCCTCCTAGAACACAAAAGAATACATATATATTATTCAATTAAAACATTTAAATTAGTTATTACCTTTTTAAATTGAAAATATAACTTAAAAATTTAACATTAAATTTATATAAAAGATACGTACATGTGTGTAAAGACTTCCAATGTATTTGAACCAAATGTGTGTGTCAACAACTCATCAGTCGAGACCACATCCTATAATCCCTTTGAAGTGCCACCATCATCATCTTAAGGTCTATTGCATATAGCACCACAACATCTACATCAGTGGGGTCAAGTATGACCACTAGCTAGAGTATCTCGAGCATCTATCTCTAAAAGTCTACTCGTATGATGAACAAGTGTATTAGTAAGTGTACTAAGCACATGCAAAGTGTCTATCTCCACAACCTCTATCACCATAGTGGTAATATCCAAATAAATTGGCTTTTGTGTAGGGATCCTTGTAAGTTGATTAGGTGCATGATGTGCACCTAGTTGATCCTATGTGGAGCCTTTCCCTTAGCCCTAAAACTCACCATAGTCAAAGTAGTTTGGAATTTGATTGAGGAAAAACTCACAATAGAGTTTCCTCAAAAATTACAAATGGACCTCATGGTTATTACAAGGAGGATAGTTAAACACCATCCACCATCACTCCCAAAAATTGGCTTTAATCATATCGTGTTGGCATTGGTGAATTGGGAAACATCCGGTTGTTATGGGAAATGGGGCATTGATGGTCAGGTTGATAAATAAGGCACAAATTTTATCTTTTGTTATATTTTTTTTCTTCACATTAAATGATAACAATTTATCAGCATGGTAATCCCTACAACTATCCCTATATGACCTCCATCTATCAATTTGACTGGTTATCAAGTCAACTTGACCTAATACCAACTCTAGGTTATTGGCCAAATAGGTGTGGTGGGTGTTTGTAGAAGTGGGCTCCCTCATTCTCCTAATTATTTGCTCAATTTCAATTTTATTCTCCACTATGCGATCAACTAATTCCTCTTGGCTTCTTGGGTGATCTAGGGGAACTACAGGAGAGTTAATCAGAGGGTTACATAGACGATTAGGTGGAGGGTTAGGAGGGTTAGGTGGAAGGTTAGGTAGAGGATTAGGTGGAGGGTTATATGGGCCATGTTGACCTATTGTAAAAAAATAAATTTACAATTCACATTCAAAAAATAAATGATTTAATCTACAAAAAACATACCTCTTCTTCATGGTAGCATCATCAATCTAGTGAATGGAGGGAAAAATGTGAATATTGTAAGCTAAAACATGAATTTATATCCAAAGCATGATATTGTAGCCAAAACATGAATGGGAATGAGGAAAACGTGAATGGATTGGGATGAGGTTTTTTTTGTTTTATAGTTTTAATAACGCATATGTGTTATTAAAACATATAAGAATGCATATGCATTCTTATAATACGTACACATTCCTATTTGTTTTAATAACATGTTATTATTATAACATGTATGTGTAATAAGGTATGTCTACAGAATTGTCCCCTAACTCTATACACATACCCATGTGCTCACTTTATAGAGACTTGAGTACATATTCATACACACCTGGTTATATATGCATGGGCATATACACATAATTTATAGGAATAGGTACTACATATTTCCACATACACATATATTTGAGGTACAGATACAAAAGGCATGATATTTTTTCATGCACATTACACACTTTAAGATTCATGAGGCATGATATTTTTTCATGCACATATACAACAACACAATTTATAGTTAAATGGAAAATTGTTGTCATTCCACTTCAGACTTATCACCTATGCAATCATGATGGGGGAATGAACATTGTTTATTTTCTTTTGATCATGTAATTTATTCTACATTGATTAAATTTGAGTGAAATTGAATGAAAATATACAATAAAACCTGTAATAATGATGGGGGCATGAACATTGTCCATTCCCTTTCAATCATGCATTTTTTTTACATGGAGTGAACTTGAGAGAACTTCAATGAAACTATAAAATTGAATCTATAATTCATTTGTAGTTTTTGATTCGATTTATTTGAGTCAATACATTATGTGGTTCCCTCTTTATTATCTATGTAGTTATTTTGGTTAGTACATTATGTACTTCTCCCCATATTCATGAGGGTTGGGGCATGTTATCTTCCCAACCCAAGGGCCTACATAGTTACACAATTTGGGGAACATTCACCCAAACTCTTCATGTTATTTATAAAATAATAAAAAGTTATTCAATGCTTCAACAAATAGGCATCATCTCCAACAAAGTTTCAAGGAAAACATGGTTTCACCAATGCACAAGTGTACTCCTTTGCTCTTTAAATTTTCAAAAATTTAATTTTAGTTTTAAAATAGTTAATTTATGGATATTAACTACACATGTTGGTTGAAATTTTTACAATTTAGTGACCTACACAATTAGAGCTTCATACCAAAGATAAAGTGTTGATGTAGAGGAGAGAGTTAACCAAATCAAATTGTAAATTTCTTCTTTAGCACTATTCTATAGTAGCCCTTCTCAATGACAAATCTTATAAGTTTAAATATTATATAGAGTATCTAGACAAAAAAAAACCATTTCCAAACACCCATTATCCTCTTACATCTTCACAAGAAGTTTCAAGTCTAAATTCTCAAGGAGAACCCACTAACCTCACTAGTCCTTTCTCTAATTAGGCCTTTTTCTTGTAGCTCTACTAAAGCACTTATATTTATGTATTAATGAAAAAAATAGGGTTTAAAAATAAACCATTAATATTTTTAGATACTCATTAAGGATTTTCAACTCCCTAAAAATTTTTAGAGTTTCACTCTCATGGCAAGTCTACCAACTGGATAAGTCCTTTTAGCAATTAGGCCTCTTTAAGGTCAAAGCATTAATACAGGGCTAGCTACTATATTGTATGGTCTAGGACAAACTAAAAACCACCTAAATCCTTTATATATAGACAAATAACATAGGATTCTAAAATTTTATCAAATTTGACTAGTGGCATAAAAATTTATCTAAATTGTAAGATTTTAAACCCTAAGTTAGGGTTACACATACATGTAGGTGGCCAAGAAGGAATAAAAAGGTATAGAATGAATATTATTCACTTAAAAATTAATATAAATATTTTTAAAGCTCTTAAATAACTTCCCTCAACCTCTATAATAGGTTTGAATCCTTTGACAAACACCAAAATTCTGTAACTTGAAGGTTTACACAAAACTGGGACTATCTACCAGACTGTGTGCAAGATCATGTAATATAAAGTGAAAATTTACCTTCTTACTGGGATGATAATCACTCTAATAGGTTAATATTATCAATTTAAACTATCTAACACAACAACCAACCTTCACACTTGAATTAGAGTCCAAAATGATTGCTCTAATTCTTGACTTTGTTCAAAACACATAATCCTCAATGACAAGGTTTACAATCTTTACACCTGTAGCTCAATAATGATACCCAAATATTATAGGAAATTATAAATGTATATATATTCATGCTTACCAATATTTTTCATTTACGTTACAATGTTCTCCAAAATCACTTTCCATACTTTGACAATCTTGAAGTTACATAGTCATACACAAAATTATGTGTTACAAGTAGTCTCTTTTTTAAACCTTGACATTTTTCTTATTAATATAAATTTTTAAACATTTTTTTCTATCTAAATATACTATATATCACCCTTCCATCATGAAAATAAATGGATTAAATTCAAAATATACATTCAACTTCCCTTTATAGACTGTGAAAAAAATAGAGTTTGTTCATCCTTAGCTAAACTATGTATTGAGACCTACACTAGTGGATTAGTAATAAGAAAACCATTGTCTAAGAAAAGAGAAAAATAATATAAAATTTATCACATACCAAATCATGTTATGGATTCACTAAAATTTCTCCCTTGAATTTTTATTCCATTCATTCATGCTCTTGAACTAAAAATAGTCATACACAAAGTTACAATGCAAAATAGGGTTCTTCTCCATTCTTGATATTTTCTTGATTTTTATCATCTCTCCAAATATGTAGAGTAATAATAATGATATTCTCAAACAATTTTCACATTTTATAACTTATAAAAACTCTATAACAGTTTCTTGATCCTCTTTCACTTATGCCCATTCTTGGTCACTAGCCTTCTTAAGCATTATACAAAGTTAGAACATGGATAATATGAACCTAAAAAGGTTTCAAGCAATAAAATAACCTAAAAATATCTAAAATACCTATTGACACACCAAAATCTAACATTATACCCTAAAAACATGAGATAGACCATATAAAATATGTAATAATTTCAAATATTTGAATTAGCAGTTTTGGCGAGAAAATGCCAAAAGAGCCTAAATTCAAATTATATGCAAACCTATGACTTATAACCTATCATAAACATTATATTAGACTTAATAAGACATAATAATACACAAAATACCACCTGAAAATTCCAAATTTTATCTAATTACATTAAACTATGTGATGTTCCTGCTTCAAACTACGAACCTTTAAAATATTTTATGAGCTCCTACTCATGAATTATCCGTTGTTGAAAATGCTTCAAAATATCTTATAATCCTCTTAAACATTCCTTCAATTCTCTCTATGCCTCTTTTATTCCATTTTCTTCTTATTATTGATAAGGATTGGTACAATGTTACATCTTCTTCAAATGTGCATCTTTCTTGTTTGAGATCAATCTCCTCCTTACAGATCTCTAAACCTTCTTCAACTATACCTACATATTAAAAAAATGCATTAAATAAAACCACTTTTGTATTATATTCCTTGCTCCACTCCTTTTCACTAATCAATTATTTGGTATAATCATAATTTATATTATCATAATGGACTTTGAGATGCCCATTCTTATCCTTCACTTGAATCATTTTATGTATTGGAATCATTGTTTTCTTCTTTCTTCCATATTCATTGGTTCTTTGATGAAGATTATTTATTATATGGGTTGTTCCTCACATTTCATTTTCTCACTATTTTCTTCCTTCATTATAGACCTATTGCAGCATTCATTCTCTTCATTATTTTATTCTTCAACCTTCAAATCTTCATTATTGTCTTTCAAGACAATTTCATCCTTTTGTTATATCTAT
Source organism: Torreya grandis (assembly GCA_037957365.1). Classification (NCBI taxonomy): domain Eukaryota; kingdom Viridiplantae; phylum Streptophyta; class Pinopsida; order Cupressales; family Taxaceae; genus Torreya; species Torreya grandis. The sequence goes on along the minus strand of JARHVA010003137.1, from coordinate 1,721,659 downwards.
TTCTCACTTGATAGTTTTCTACATCTATTGTCATCCATGTTAATTTCCTTTAACACACTAAATATCTCAATAAACTCTTCAAGATAATCCATACTTATTATAGAATACAATTTATTAGGCAACTCCACAAACAATTCATTCATATGTTCATTTGGTAAAATCTAAATTTCTAAAGATAAATTAGGTTATTTATGAGTTGAAACCTCTATCCTTTTCTAATCAAATGACATACTACTTACCTCATCTTCCTTGTTTTATTGTATAAACTATTTATCACCTATCAATAGCACCTTATAACCTCATTTTATTGTTGCATCCTCTTCATTCAATGGTATAAGTGTATGATTATGTCCTCCTTTTTCAAAGGTATAGGTATTTATTTATCCATCATGAATGGATCTCATGCCATACTACCAAGGAATCCCTAAGATAACATGGCATACATACATTAGTGTTATGTCATATAGTACCTTATCTTGGTATCTTCCATTCTAACAATTTACCCAACATTGCTCATTTACAAGAACTTGTTGCTCCTTCTAAAGCCATGATACATTATATAGAGTTGGATGTGTCAACATCTTCAAACTAAGATTTTATACCATCTCAACTGACACTAGATTATCTGTACTACTTGAATCAATTTCCATTTTATAGCATTTACCTTGAGATTTGCATGTTTTCTTAAATAATGTCTTTATTTGAGAAGGCCCCTTCTCCTTAGGTGGTTTTATCATCACTCTCCTCATCAACAAAGGCTCTCCAACTTCTAGCTCTTCTATGTGAGATTAAGAACCCACACTCTCTTCCTCTACTTGTACTACTTGATTTATACATTTAATTTTAAAACCACTAGCTTGAGAGTCCTTCTAGACACTCCCAAAACCTATGACCAACAAATTTAGTACATTTGAAACACTTACCAATGAATCCATTGAATCCTCTTCCTCTTGGTGTATATCCTCCTTTAAAATATGGTCTCTTTCCTCTAAATCCACCTCTTAGATTGGATGCATGTTATTATCTTTGTGAGATACTTTCTCCTTCCTTGTATGCCTACAACTAACTTCTATTTTCATGTTCTCCTCTACCTCTAAAAGGTTTATTTTTTTTCCCTTGAATGTTGTGTTTTCTTTCTATTTAATTTGTCTCCTACCTTTAAATCATATTGATAACACTTCTCAAGTTTTATTGGACTTGATAGTTTGAGTTAATCTTAAATATTATACCTTAACCCATTAAGATACCTTGTAATCTTCTCCTCATCTTCTTCTACATGGCCTAATCTGATTGTCAACTTGTAGAATTGTTCAGTATACTCCTTGACACTCATCTCCTTTTGCATTAAATTCTACAATTTCTTGAATAGGTTAGTATGATAACCATTAGTCAAAAAAAAATCTTTCAATTTATCTACCATCTTATACCAAGATTTGATCTTGGCCTTGCCTTTCTTTCTCCTCTCATCCTGTGCATAATCCCACCAAACGGATACATGTTCTTTCAGTTTTATACAAGAAAATTTTACCTTGTTCTCCTCTAGTACATTCTCATATTCAAAATATTTATCTAGTTCTATAATACAATCAATCAATTCCTCACAATCTAAGTTTCGTTTATAGGTAAGAAGCTCTATCTTTGGCTTTGATCCCAGTTTCATCACTACCTTTAGTAGTCTATCGATAACTTCCTCTTCATGCTCTTCATCTTCTTATTCCTCTTTTGGTGCTTGTGGTTATTTTTCCCTATCATTTATATCCCCTATTGTAAATCATATTCTCTAATTATCCTCTACTACTATAAGCCTTGCCTCAAAACATATCCTCAAGTTTCTTAACTCCTCCAAGATTGCATCTCCCATCTGGATACCTACTCTTCCACCTCCTCTTGTATCCCTCCTAGGTGGCATTTTGGAATATCAGTCAAATTGAACAACAAATAATCAATTCACTCTTACCCAAAGAGTTTCACCTTGATTCAATCCTTCTTCAATAATACAACTTGATTTGATACCAATCTGATACAGAGGGAGAGAGTTAACCAAATCAAACTACAAATTTCTTTTTTTTTAGCACTATTATCTAATAACCCTTCTCAATGAAAAATCTTATATATTTGAATATTATACAGAGTATATATACAAACCAAAACCATTTCCAAACACTCATTATCCTCTTATGGTTTCACAATAAGTTTCAAGTATCAATTCTCAAAGATAACCCACTAACCTGACTAGTCCTTTCTCTAATTAGACCTTATTATTATAGACCTCCTAAAGCACTTTTTTTTATGGATTAATTAAAAAAAAAATCATGACCATTTTCAATTACCCATTAAGGAATTTAAACTCCAAAAAAAAATTAGAGTTTCACTCTCATGGAAAGCCTACCTATTGGACAAGTCCTTTTAGTAATTAGGCATCCTTAAGGTCAAAGCACTGATATAGGGATAGTTACCATATTGTACGGTCTAGAAACAACTCAAAACCACCTCAATCCTTTAGAGATGGTAAAATAACATATTATTATAAAAATTTATCAAATTTAATTGGTGGCATAAAAAGGTATCTAAGTTAAAAGGTTTCAAAACCTAAGTCAAGGTTACACATGCCTTTAAGTGGCCGAGAAGGAATAAAAGGGTCTAAAATAAATATTATTCACTTCCAAATGAATCTAAAAAAAAATTTAAGATTTGACATAACTTCCCTTAACCTCTCCAATAGGTTTTAAGCTTTGGACAAACACCAAAAGTCTGTAGCTTGAAGCTTTACATAAATTGGGACTATTTACCAAACTATGTGTAAGATCATGTAATATAATGTGAAAACTTACCTTATTAATAGTAAAATAATCACTCCAATAGGTTACTCTTATCTCTTTCAAAATATCTAACATAATCCCCACCCTTCATACTCAAATTAGAGTCCAAAATGATTGCTCTATTTCTCTAATTCTTCACTATGTTCAAAACACAGAATTCTCAATGATAGGGTTTACAATATTTATACATGTAGATAAATAATGATACTCAACTATTCCAAGAAATAAATAATGGATATATATTCACACTCAAAAAGAATCTTCATTTACGTTACAAATTTCTCCAAAGGCACTTTCCATACATTGGTAATCTTGAAGTTACACAGTCATGTATAAAATTATGTGGTATAAGCAATCTCTTCTTGAAACCTTGACCTTTTTCTTATTCTTATGAAGTTTTATAACTCATTATCTCTCTAATATACCCTATGTCACCCCTCCATCATGAAAATAAATGGATTTAATTCAAAATGTACATCCAACTTCCCTTTATAGACTGTGACAAAAATAGAGTTTGTTCATCCTTATCTAAACTATCTATTGAGACCTACACCAGTGGATTAACAACAAAAAAACCATTGTATGAGTAAAGAAAATAATAATATAAAATTTATCACATACCAAATCATGTTAGGAATTCACCAACCTTTCTCCCTTGAAGTTTTATTCCATTCATTCATGTTCTTGAACTAAAAACAATCATACATAAAGTTATAATGCAAAATAGTGTTCTTCTCCATTCTTGATCTTTTCTTGGTTTTTCATAGCTCTCCACCTCTATAAAGTCATGATAATGATTTTCTCAAACCATTTTCACCTTTTATAACTCCTAAAAACTCTATAACTATTTCTTGATCCTCTTCCACGTATGCCCATTCTTGGTGAGTAACCTTCTTAGGTGTTATAAAAATTTAGAACATGGATAATATGACCTTCAAAAGGTGGAAAAAAATCAAAGAAACCCCCAATATCTAAAATACCTATTGACACTACAAAATATAATATTATATATTAATAAAAACATGAGTTAAACCATAGAAAATATGCAAGAATTTCAAATATTTGAATTTGTAGTTTTGGCAAGAAAATGCCAAAAGAGCCTAAATTCAAATTATGTGTAAACTTAGGACTTCTAACCTATGAAAAAAAATATCTTACACCTCCCAAGACATAATAGGACACAAAATACCACCTAAAAAATCCAAATTTAATCACTTAAAAGTGGCACTTGAGTGCTAAGAGTGCTACTTGAGACTACTTATCCCTAGCTTAGCCTTAGACCTATCCTAGAGCCTGTTATCACACTTATCCAGCCTTTGTACGAACCACAGGCATCCTTAGTCCTCCCTAAAGTAATCCCAAACCCTCATTTCCTGATCCTAACCCTTCATGCTTAGTTTTCTACCAGCTAGACACTAGATCTATAATAATCACACTAGTGCCACATGGTGTTAGTGTCCCAAAACTGATGTTATTATCCTTTGACTCTCTTTTCCCCAAATAGATATATTTTTTTTAAACATATTAAGGTTGGACTAGACCTATTTTATCACCCACAAAGCATCAAAATAGTATAAATACATGAATTTTATCCCTCTATCTACTAAATGGAAATAATATTCAAAATGCACGTTCAAACTTAGAACATGTTGTGTACAATCAAGGTTATGAATCCCTATTATCCCTTAATTATACATACTACCATCTATAATAGTCCTAAGCTCATATTACCTATATTTCCAATCTCAAGCACATTCAAGGCACTCAATTCCACTATCATACTATCTTCACTTATAGTTGTACCAGCACTTGGGTAGGGAGAACTACATTAGGTTTGATCCTTCCTCAGAGTATTGATATGTAGGCAACTCTCTTCACATTGGGGTGTTGAGGATGTCTATCATGCCTTACTAACAAACACACTTTTAATCATATCAACTATATGCCCTAACTACATGTAGGATTAGGATTTTCTCAAAAAACTAGTCATAATAAACAAAATATATGGTTTTAGGACTCATGCACATAGGAATAAACCCCAAATATCTAGACATAGGTGCACTTAAAAACTCGAGAAAGTCTTGCACAGAAGACACTACTTCCAATTTCAAGACATTACCACCACATTTACAATAATGTAACTACTATATAATTATGGTGTTATTATCTAGGAGAGGTTCTGACATTAGGATCTAGTTTGTGACACTTAGATAGCTTCCACCTCAGTTTTCAACACCCAGATCATCCATCTCAAGTGTTTTCTAGCTAAGTTCTAACTTGCACTTTTTATTAATATTTTTAGAAAGGTCAAACCTAATCAATTCTATAACAAATCAGTGGTTGTATTTATTACATATTATTACCCTGATTTATTCTACTCAAATCTTTAACAAACCTAGGATTTATAGTTGTTAAGTCCTAAAATGTCAAAATATTTGGTGAACCTCACATACTTTGAACATTGCTCGAACCCTAACCCTATTAAGGCTTTTTAGCCTTTTTGTGTCTTTGCTTAGATATTAGTTAATTCTCTTCACAGTGGGGTGTTAAAGATGTCTATCCTACCCTATTAATAAACACACTTTTTAGCTCATGTCAACTAGATGCCCTAGCTACATGAAGGATTAGGGTTTTCTCACTAAATTAGTCACTATAGGAAAAATATGAGGTTTTATAACTCATGCACATAAGAAGAGACCTCAGAGATATAGACATGTGCACCTACAATCTCAGGATAGTCTTACTTAGAGGACACTACTACCACATTTGTAGTAGTAGTGCTATTATCTAATTTGGATGCTACTATCTAAGAGGGGTTATAATACTAAGATCTAGTTTGTGATACTCAGACTAGTTTCCAACTTTATTTCTATCACCTATATCATCTATCTCAATTGTTTTTTAGCTAAGTTCTTACTTTCACTATTTTTAGAAATGTCAAAGCTAGTCCATTCTATAAAAAACTAGTGGATGTATTTATTGCATATTATCACCCTAATTTAGTCTACCAACTCTTTAACAAATATAGGATTTACACTTATTAAGTCCTAAAATCTTAAAACATTTGGTGAACCTGACTTACTTCGAACATCACTCAAACCCTAATCGTAGATGTTCCTAGGGTTTGTATTCTTCTTTTTCCTATTTTCATTAGCTAATTTAAGTTTTTTTAATTTCATATATTATGTTTTATCATCTCTATTTCAATTTATTTACTATATTCCATCTAAAAAACTATCTCTCTTCCATTAATAAGAAGTGATAGGCTAGGTGGTAATCCTATTGATCATATTTAGATTCTTATTATTTGAGCTTATACCATAGACAAGGGACCTATTTTAACTCTCATTATTGATCCTTCACACCCTGATTATGTGGATTTTAGTGATAATGCATTTGAAGATGAGCAATATAATCAAGATCAAGATCATACATAGGTTAGAAATCAAGACAATCTCCCTCCACTTAACAATGGAAACCTAATTTTTAATAAGAATGAGATCCTACAGTGCTTCAAAGATATACTTCAGGAACATCCACTTGATCATGCACAAATTTTACAAGACATAATAGAAACTAAGATTAAATCAAATAATTGTCAATATTCAACTTCCCCAACTAATAACATTGTTTCACCTACATTGGGGCTAACAATTGTAACACAATAACCTTCAGTGAAAGCTACACCTCCTGTGGCTAGTTCCTCCACTCCAAATGTATAATCCTTTATGCATGAGGTTCATACTTTGTAGGCTAAGGTGTTACATCTTGATCAGGGAGCCACTAGGCCATCGCATGCCTTAGATTCTAATGTTTTCTTACATACACCTTTGGCACATCACATACAGGTAACTCCCTTACCATCTAGATTCATGGCACCTAAGCTTACATTGTATGATGGTAAGGGTGACCTAGAGCACCATATCCAAGCTTTTCACATAGCATGTTTGGACTACATGTCCAATGATTATCTTCTTACTAAGTTGTTTCCATTTAGTTCTAAGGAATATGCCTTATAATAGTTTTATGATCTATCGAATTAGTCTATCACCACATTCAATCCTTTGGAAGACATGATTTTAGCACACTTCTCCATAAACATCAATGACAATATTTCATATGCTCAATTTGCACAATTGAAACAAAAATCAAATGAACCTATTGTAGAATATGTTTTATGATCAAAAATTTATTAACTAAATTGACTATCCCCATGGTAGATAAAGAGCTTCAGAACATCTTCAAATAGACTCTTCTACCAGTATTACATGAAGCTATCTTAATTCAAGAAGTTTCCTACCTTCACAGATTTGTGCCACATAGTAAAGCAAAGAGAAGTCAAGCTTCTCTCAATGGGAAAAATAAAATATACTAGTGGATCAGAATTAACTGCTAAGATTTCTAGTAAGCCTCCATATAAGGTAAGGGTTATTGAAAATAAGAGTTATCCAAAGACCATAGTTAACACAACTTCAGAGTCATGTTCTCATCTAGTTTTATTAGGTCTTCCATGCAGAGTTTTCACCAACCTTCTAAAATTACCAACACTTATTTTACAACTCTTGGAATATAATGGCATACCTCTCCCTCCCATCAAAGAGGTTGATACGACATGGCCTATTCCAAGGAATTATGATTCTAATGCATTCTATGAGTATAATAGGGCACCTGGCCATATAATAAATAGATGTATCAACCTAGAACATAAGATACAAGATTTGATTTAGGATAACATTATTTATGTGGGCACATCCACAAAGGCACCAAAAGTACATATAATAGAAGCTAAGGTATTAAAAATATTTTTAGATTCATTTCCAAAGCACATAACGAATGAGGTAGGGAGCACTTCAAGTTTTCACTACACATATTAAAGACATCCACCACCAGATTAATATCACACTATTATAGAGGAGGCACACCCATTACACAATATCATTAGTGTGTACCACACTATAGTTCTAGCTAGACCACTCATCACTTTCTCAGAGTATGAAATTGTTGATGATGATACAAATTTATATACACTCTTTGCATGATCCTACATAAATCATCATCCTATCTAGAGTGTTATATTTGACAATAGGCCAAGCATTAGCATGTGCACTATCACACTTATATAAAATTTATGGTATTTAGAGAAGAATATATCCCCTATAGACATAGTTATCAGTGGTTTAAGTGGTCATGTTCAAAGCTCCATCAAGGAAATTATACTTCTACTACATGTTTAACCAATACATGTGTCTACTAGATTCTTAGTAATACCTAGTGTTGGCATATTTGACATGTTATTGGGTAGGCCATGGATACAAAAACTATGAGCCATTCCATCCATAGTGCATAAATGCCTAAAATAAATACATGCAATCAAGTGGTCATAGTTAAGGGTCTCCCATATGAGTATCCTCTACCTATCCCATAAGTAGTTACATCCCAATCACCAATTACAACATAGTTACTAGTTATAACATAGTTATTAGTTACAACTCCTAGCATAGTTCCTATTAGTACACCAAAGAGTTCAGTGGAGCCACCAGAGCCGGCAAGGTCTACTCCTATAATATTTCCACATACACATACTCTCCCATGAAGACCATTATTAGAGAGACCCATGCATCAAATATATGTTACAAATTATAGAGGGCCTCTTTATACTCATTTTCTATTGAGATCATTCTTATTGATTTATCAAGGTTCTCAACATAGGGCACCAATTCCACCTACAACTTCTTCCACTAGATAGGTCCCTAAGACCCCTACAGTTCATAAGACACCACAATTAGTGCCACAGATTCCTAGCATCACTTCACAAGTAAATCCAAATATAGATCACTTAGTGTAGTAAATTATGGGACCATAATTTCCTTTTCATATAGAATGCATGATCATAGTTATTTTATTTGACATATGCCACATTGATAGTGAGTCTCCCATGAGACTCATTGATTAGTATTGTTCCTTCCTTCTTGTACATACTTTCTTTTTCTCTTTCTCCTTATACATAGTTCATTTTCATATTTTTTGTACATAGCTTATACCCAGAAGCTAAAAAAATAATTTAATATATTAAAAACCACAAAAACATTCAAATATTACTTAGAAAACATAAAATTATAGATTGTATTCATTATTATGTTTACATTTCTTATATTTTCCAGATACTAGAGATGCTAGCTATCTTAGTATAGTTAGTTTCATCGTACATACATGCTTTACTTGTTATTTTTGAGTGCTTCAAGATTATTTATAAGACTTAGGTATATTACACCAATTTATATTTACTATTATTTACCCAATAGGGCATATACATTGATACATGCATTCTTCATTTGACATATTCACCCACTTAGAGCATCCTATACATAGTTTTGACTCCTACGTTCTATCTTTCTATACTCTACATCACAGTTTTAGCATTGTTATATCTTGATATTGATCATGATATACTTTTTTTTTTTCATATATTACTATTTTGGCTCAGTATATGTACATCCTAGCTCTTACACATATTTTTATTACATATTCATGCATACTTTCATTTCTATTTTTCCTAATTTATAATTGTTTGTATCTCTATGTTTATTCTATCTCGAGGGAATTTTAATGACATTGCTATTTGGATTTACACCACTTCTATTCATAGTATGTATGCTTTTTACATGTTCCCATGTCCTTGTGTGTGCCTTCATGATTACATATGCAGACATTTAAACATGTCCATCTATGTGGCTCTAATCCAACTTGCTTGTTGTTTGTTGATCTGGACATTTTAACATGTCTTTGTATATCTTGTTTTCTCATATTTAGTGACATATGCCCATGACCCTTATATCATGGCCCCTTGGCCTAATTTAAGTGCCTCATGGGTTTTTTTGTATGTTTTATTGTATTCATTAAGCCTATGACACTTGTCTTTGATTGTTACACATACCAATTTTAGATACCATGAGGGACCTCATGCATATATCCTTCCTACTTAGTTTTCATGATGGACTTCATTCCCCATCCCCCTAGGTAGTGTTGGGACCAACATACCCCCATTTTTTTGAAAATTGGGACCTTAGAGAAACCCTAAAAAGTGGACATGAAAATTTAGCATGTTAGGATAATTTATAGAATTTGAAGATCATCCACCTTATTAAAAGTGGGCTTACTTAGTCTTATCTTTCTTTAATTTGGACTAACATCACTAATGATTTGTATTTATTGATCTAGTTATAGGTTCTATGGTGTTTGTCCCTAAGAATTTCATGTTTCAAAACCCTGGTCGAGACCCTCAATTTAAATTTGAATATTGGTAAGAACCAAAATTGGTGGGAACATTTTGAAAGTTCATTTTGGACCTAGGCATAAAATTCATGTTCTAAGTTCAATTGTGTTTATTAACATAACTAGAACATAGTCTAAAGTCATTGGTCCCATTTATTACTTTTCCCTTTAAATTTTCCTTTTATACCTAACCTTTGTTCTATAGGGTCCTTTTAATATGTCCTAACTTAGCCTAAGATTTTAACCCTAAGACCCTAATATATTTATTAATACCATCAGGACCTTAGTCTTAACACCTTAGCCTATGTATTGGCTCCTCGAGTTCAATATTATGTTAGCTCAGTCCTTTGATTTACAACTTAGCATAAGGTTTTGATCCTAAGGCCCCAATGTATTTATTAATAAGAGAGAGACTTTAGTCATAACACCTTAAGCCTAAGTCTTTTATATCTCTACGGTCCTGACTTAATTTCCTTGCATCTTGCAGGATTCAATGGCCTTCACTTTATCATGGCCTTTGATCCAATAGAGTGAGAAAAGCCTAAACTTTAGCTTAAACAACATACATCTTAGATGATATAACATCTCACACTTCTTGTAGCCCTTCAATCAGACAACATAAGTAAAATCAATAGGATCCCACATATAACCCATTGGACCAATCACATTCAATCTCTTGAATCACAATCAACGATCCTCAATTCATCATAAAGATTCAATCAAATGGAGTGAGGCATAATTAAAAAGTTAAGGGACTATAAAAGGCTTAAATGATCAACACATGACACCCTTGAATTTTATGATCAAAGACAAATGGGTCCTCCTTGATAAAATAACCAATCACAAGCTAGCTCTCGAATAATGATCAATGGTTGATGCTTCATCATAGATTTTGATCCAATAGAGAAAATTAAATCCAAGGTCCTAGGAGGCCCCACAAAGGTGCCAAGTGGCACTCTCGCATTAGGCCACAAGAATTTAATGATCTTAAAATTGACACTTGTGTGATCATCATTTGACATTCATGAGGACATATTTAATGTTTGTATGACCATCAACTTTAAGCCCACAAAATTAAAAGCTTCATTGGCTTAAAATTAACATTTACATGATCATCGTTTGATGTCCATAAGGATGTTTTTTTTATTTATGCAAGACCGTCAAATTTAAATTAATGAATTATTATGCTCAAGGTCAAAATATACTCCAAAATCTTGCTGGAAGACTTGGAAATGGATTTATAGGCTAAGGGAAGTGCTCAAGAGATGCTTAAACACAATAAATCTTTAATTTGAAAAATGTGGAAATGGTCGTATGATCTAAATATACACAAAATAAACCTAGTTTAAGTCTATACTTTAAGGTCCCCATGACATTTTATTCAAACATCATGAACCTCAAACTATAGACTTATACTAAGTCTTATTTTAAAAGAAGTCCTTATATCATAAAATTTAGACCTAATGTTCCTAGATAAAGGTTTTAATGTGTTTTGTCAACAGAAAAAAAAAATTATTATTAGACAATTATGTCATGTTGATCCTTTTGAGCATATTTTAAAGCCTTGAAAGAAATATTTTACACCAATGCATACATTATGTTTATTAAAACATGACGTAAACATTGGCCTGGAATATTTAGGCCATGGTCCCCTTGCATATAAATCTAAAATATTAGGCATAAACCCCTTATTCTAGGGTTTATTTTGTGCTTAATAAATGAAACAAACCTTAGCCTAAGGGACTTAAGCCTAAGTCATGGTCTTGATAATGTGCTAACTTAATGTTTGAGCATCTCTACAGATCAACGGTTCACACTTTATCATTGGATTTTAATCTAATGACACAAAAGTTCCCAAAGACTTTTCAATGAGGCCTTGAGAGCCCATGAACTAGATGTGTGGCAAAAGTGCATTTGAAGCAGAGCTAAAAAGATGATTTGATGGTTCACACTTCATCATTAGGAGATGATCTAATGGTGTGAATGTGTTCATGACTTTTCAAAGGCCCACAAGCTCATTATATGGCCAACGTTCATTCATCAAAATACTGGCATAGGATTTGGAGCATGGAGAGGCACGTAAAGATGCCAAGTGTCACTAACATGGGGTTTACAACAAAAAGAGCCAATCATAGGCAAGGACACAAATTATAATCAATAGATAATGTTATTCCTATATTTTGATTAAATAAAGCAAAATAAAAGAGGCATTTTTAAATGCCAATGGCTAGTCCTTAAAAGGCATTTATGAAAAATGTTGTGAAAGGCCCAAACTGATGCCAATAGGCACTACACAAGCAAACAAGGAAAAAAAACAAGATCTTATGGGATAAAAAATGCAAAGGTATAAATACAAAGGTCCAAAATAAATCCAAGGAATGTATAAGCTAAAGCTTAGATATATTCCACCATTAAAGCTCCAAAACCTTAAACCCTACATAAAAGTGACCTAAACAGACTCAAATGGTTACAACTTGATCCAAGGAGAACTTAATTATGTTTATGAGTGAAAGAGAGATTTTATAGAGACCATTTGTTACTAGTATAAATAATTTACAAGAATAGAGACAATGGCAGCTTGCAGATAGCAATTGAAGGAAGAGACTGAGCTCTACTTGTCAACAGACAATGAAGGTTAGATCTTTACAGACGCCAAATTAGATACTGCAGTCTTGAATATCCCAGGCATTAAGAACTAGTCTAAACTTTTCTTTATGATCAAGGAATTGAAACCCATCATAAAAGAGGAACAAAGAATTACTATAGTAAGCTAGAGTCACTATGACTTGGTTGTTATTTAGATGGTCGACCTCCACTATGTTGTGGCAAAACCTGAGGTACTACATTGCATTGATATCCTTGTTCCCATGTTTTTTTATTATAGAATTGATAATGAATGGAACATTAAAGAGGGAAACTACAAGTAAATAGCATAAATTTTCCCTATGGAATTTGAGAAATATTATAAGCTCCCTCTTCCCCATGTGGATTTATCCAAGATCAAGGAGTGGACAAGTAACCATGACCTAGACTCTATCCTTAGACCATGACTACACAAAAGCCCTCATATCTTCAAGGAATTTGAATTCAAAATCCTAATAGTCTAATTCAGGGAGGGCATTAGGGTTATAATGGCCCTATTGAATTGAGCCTTTGGATCCCCCTTAACCACCTATACAAATAAAATTTGGGTCCCATATGTACATTTCATGGTGGAACAGAAGCTCACCCCTCCAATTGGAGATTTAATTAGTATCTTCTTCACCAAGAAATTCACTACCATAAAAAGGAAGACCTATAAGTAATTTTATATGATGTCATACCTGTTAGATGCCCTGCTTGCCTTATCAAATTCTTAGATATTAGGAATTCATCCCCAAATGGCAAAACCACCATTTCACACCACTATTCTAAATTGCATATCTTTAAGTATAAGAACCACATGCAATTTATTTGTGACTGCATTTATCTAGCCATAGTTAAGGCCATCATATGTGTTTTTATGCCTAGGGTCCCCCTTCATCAATAAGTACATGGATATGATAGGTGATATATGGTACTACCCTGACTACACAGTCATCAAGATTGAGGGCATCATGTCCCAACCTTACAAGTTATCAGTATATGTTCCTAACAAACTAGTTGAGCAGGAAATTAGTTCCCAATTTTTGCATGGCATTGATGGCACTTATAAAGAAAAGAAGAAAAGACTTCTCCACCCCTTCCCTCTGATCATTAGAAGGACCACACTCTAGGACTGGAAATAGGTTGAGACTATGGCCAGACACTAAGATTCATTTAGTTTTCAGCTTGATGAACTTAAGATGTGGGATCCTAAGGGTATAGTGGATAGCCACTTGAAAGACAAGAAGCTCCCAAAGCCTAAATATATACATCAATTTTGTGTTCAGGACACCATATATATTAAGGTTAAAAATTATGAAAAAGTATTGGCTAGGATCCAAGGCCACAACATCAAGTTAGAACACAGGTTGACCAAAGATGACAAAATCTTGGGAGAGACTTGTCAAATGCATCCTTTGCAGTATCACTTACTACATGGTCTATCTAGGATGGCCCAAGAACAATACCAGGTAGAACAACCATAGCCACAGCTTTAGGAGTAAATTGTGAAAAAACATGATGAACAAGGTAAGGGCAAGGAGAAATTAGGAGAAGCAACATTGGAGGAGAGACCTGGGGAGGGGAACTAAACTTCAACACTACCCCAAAGGTCACCTTCCCCAATTCAATACTCAGACATGATTACCTTAAAACTAGAAGAGATTCTTTAGGGTTCCCTCAAGGAACTTGTAGAGGCCTATGACTTAGACAAGAAAGAGGAGCCCAAAAAAGATAAAGGAAAAGAGCTCTTCCCTATGGCATCCCAAGAAAAGAGGAAGGTAGAGCTAGCATTGGTCCCTGTTAGACCAAGGAAGAGACCAATATTGACTTTTACTCACCCCACCAATGAAATCAATCTCTTTAGTGATGAATTCTAAATTCATGGACCAATCATTCTTGACCGGTTCATTGATGAAAAGTTATAAAAGATCCCCTCTTTCCCATTCATAGGCTATGACAAGATTTGTTGACATTGAGATACAATATGACATGAAGCCATGGATAAGGATTATTATGAAAGAACAAGAATAAATAAGGACATGGTCACCCAAGGACCAAAAATTAAAAATATGGATACCCTAGAGGATTCAAGTAACTTAGGTGTGGAGGTCCCAAAACCTCCCAAGTTCAAAAATCTAGTCACTACCATCAAATTCAACCATGAAATAGCTAGGTTAGAAAGAATAACAAGGATAGCTATGGTTAAAATAGAGGAATTCACCTTTCAAAAGGTGGAGCCTTTTGTGGGATTAACCCTTATGTGAGGGCAGCAGCTTGGTGAAGCTACAATTCATGAAGAGGATGTGGAAAGTTTCATTGAGGCCCAATCAACACAATAAAAATCTAGGGTCTAGGGCATGAAACAAAGGATCTTAAATTTGGAAAGAGAAAAGGAAAACTTGTAGACATAGGCAATTCTATTAGTGCCTGAGGCAATGACTTAAATGTTTGATGAGTCATTTTATGACATGTTTGATGCACTCAAAATAATGAAACTGAGGCAGAGTGCATTAGAGGGATAATATGCATTGGCCAGGAGCTTGGTCACCCAATGGTAAGCCTCAAATGATAAAATATCCCAACTTCTCAACATTCAAGCAAGGAAATAGATCCCAAGCTCTAAAACCAAGCAATTCACTACCATAAAAAGGAAGAACTCCAAACATATTTATTTGATGTCATACCTACCAGACACCCTGCTTGCCTCAATTAATTTCTTGAGTATTAGGAATTGGTCCTCAGATGTAAAAACCACCATTTCACACCACTATTCTAAATTTTATATCTTCAAGTATAGGAACCACATGTAGTTTATTTGTGATTATGTTTATCTAGCCATAGTTGAGGCCATCATAGGTGTTTGTATGCCTAAGATCCACCCCTTCATCAAGTATTACATGGATTTGATAGGTGATATATGGTAATACCCTAACTGCATAGTCATCAGGATTGAGGGCATCATGTCCTAGCCTTGCAAGTTGCCAGTATATGTTCCTATGAAACTAGTTGCTAAGAAATTGTTTCCCAATTCCTGCATGGCATTGATGGCACTTGTAAAGAAAATAAGAAAGGACTTCTCCACCCCTTACCTTTGATCATTGGAAGACCATAATCCAGGATAGGAAATAGGTTAAGACTATGGCCAAACATCGAGATTTATTTGGTTTTCAAATTGATGAACTTAAGATGTGGGATCCTAAGGGTATAGTGGACAGCCACTTGAAGGACAAGAAGCTCCCAAAGCTTGAATATTTACATCAACTCATTGTCCATGACACCATATATATTAAGGCTAAGAATTATGAATAATTATTAGCCAAGATTCAAAGCCACAACATCAAACTGGAATACAAGCTGACCAAAGGTGACAAACCCTCAAGAGAGACCTAGAAAATGCATCTTTTGTAATATCACTTGCTGCCTAGTCCATTTGGGATGTCCCAAGAACAACCCTAGGTGGAAAAACCATGACCACTTCCTTAGAAGTAAATTATGCAAGACCAGGATGAACAAGGCAAGGGCAAGGAGAAAGTAGGAGAAGCAAGATTGGAGGAGAGACTTAGGGAAGGGTCCTCAGCTTCAACACTATCCCAAAGGCCACCTTCCTTAATTCAATACATAGACACGATTGCCTTGGAACTAGAACAGACACTTGAGGGTGCCCTCAAGGAACTTGTAGAGGCCTATAACTTAGATAGGAAAGAGGGGCATGAAGAAGATAAAGGAAAAGAGCTTGTCCCTGTGGCATCCTAAGAAAAAAGGAAGGCAGAGCTAGCATTAGTCCCTGTTGGACCAAGGAAGAGACCAAGATTGACTTTCACTCACCCCACTAGTGAAATCAATCTCTTCAGTGATGAATTCCTAATTCATGGACTAGTCATTCCTAACTAGTTCATTTATGGAAAGTTACAAAATATTTCATCTCTTTCCCATTCATGGGTCATGACAAGAGTTGTTGACGTTGAGATTCAAGATGACATGAAGCCATAGATAAGGGTTATGGTGAAAGAGTAAGAATAAATAAGGATCATGGTCACCTAAAGACCAAAAATTAAAAGGATGGATGCCCTAAAGGCATCAAGGAGCTCAGGTGTGGAGGTCTCAAAACCTCCCAAGTTCAATAAGCCAGTCACTACCATCAAATTTAACCCTAAAATAGCTAGGTTATAAAGAATAACAACAATGATAGTTGTGGTTGGAATAAAAGAATTCACCTTTCAAAAGGTGGATCCCTTTTTGGGATTAACCCCTATAAGAGTTCAATATCTTGGTGAAGCTATAATTTATGAAGAGCATGTGGAAAGTTTGATTGAGGCCCAATCAGCACAAGCAAAATCTAGGGTCTAGGGCATGAAACAAAAGATCTTAAATTTGGAAAGAGAAAAGGAAAACTTTTAGACATAGGAAATTCTATTAGTGCCTGAGGTAATGACTAAAATGCTTGATGAGTCATTTTATGACATGTTTGATGCACTCAAAATAATGAAACTGAGGTAAAGTAAATTAGAGGGGCAATGTGTATTGACCAAGAACTTCATCACCCAATGGCAAGCCTTGAAGGATAAAATAGCCAACTTCTTAACATTTGAGCAAGGAAATAGATCCCAAGCTTCAAAACCATCAAGTTAGGAGACTTGAGCACAATTCTAGGAATTATGGTTGACAAGGTTCAAAGTTTGAGTGCTTGGCACAATGATGTAGAAAGATTCCTAGAAGATGATAAGGAGCTAACTTTAAGAATTGAGAAACTCCTTGGGACTATGCTCAAAGATCCTGCATAGCCCACTATCCTCGTAATCATAAGTGATAAAGAATTTGAACATAGGGATACTTTGGCAACCCAAGAAATTAAAGGAAAAAGCCAAGGCAAATCTGGGGCTGATAACAGTAAGATCTTAGACATGATATTCAATGTAGGGGAAAGGATAAATGAAGCTAGGAGCATTAAAGAAACCATGGCCAAGAATGACAGGGAACCTGATGACTTCATAGATCAAAAGGAGTGTATCATGAAGCCTATTTTGGATCTAGAGCTAGTTGATGAGCAACATGCTAAAGCCATGAACATCCTTCAGCAATGACAATCAGGGAACCCACCAGTAAATTAAGCAATATTCTATTTTGTAGAATTTTATAACTTTTTGAAATAGAATATTCCATTGTAAAGGCATATGCTAGTTTGTTATAATATTTTCCTTTAGGTTGTATGATTGTGAAAAACACATGTATTTTAGAACTTGTAAGGATAGTTGTCCTTATCTTTATATACCTATATTTTGTAAATAACCAGTTTACTGCCTAATCTTTCTATAAAGGCATGTATCACCACCTTTGATGTGTCAATTCCTAATATAGCTTTTTCTCTTAATTGTTGGTAGAGGTCTTGAATTTAAATGGTGTCTTTAAATTTTGAGTTGAATTTTCTAATCACATGGTTTCTAATTTGTGCATATGTTAGATTAGTTGAAGGATCTTAGGTTTTACTTTATTTAATTTTGCTCTGTATTCATATGTGTTAATGCTATTTGATTATAGTAGTAAATCCTTAAATTAAACCCAGTTCTCACTTGTGATTCTTTATATTATCTTTTAAAGATTGCCTAGTATATAATGGAATTTGAGCTTAGGCTATTTTGTATTATATATTAGTTGAATGTATATTCAGTTGCAATTGATGTTTTGTCATAATGTTTGAAACTAAAATTGGCAAACACTCATTTATTTTATGCTCTACCCTTCTCTTTGCTCCTTTTTTTACACCAAGATTACTTTAGTTTTAGCTTCATTATAAATATCCACTTAGATTAGTTTGTAGCTTAAACCTAGAACATAGTTCACTAAGTATCAACATAGACTCTCTACAATTCATGAAGAATGGACCAAGGTGGCTCCCAACCACCAAATCATATAAATATTTTGGAATAGTTTATTTTGCTATATTGTTATTTCACCATAGGAAACTAGATTACCAAAACCTATAACTCATGCTCTAAATTTTTTAAATTCTAAAATGAGAAGTGTTCTTTAAACACCAAGAGCACCTGTGATTCATTAGAGGCATCAACAAGTAGCTACCTAGTTTTACATAGATTTGTTGTTATATACATTGTTATATCTATCTTGACACCCTTGTGAAAGATAGATATGACATACATATTATGCTCATATTATCTTATATTTGATGTTATGTATGCACATTATATTGGATTATTACACAGTTATCATATATGCTCTGACTAACACACATCTTGTAGAGCTTTTTTCTTTTGAGGACAATTCTTTCAAATGTCCAATAACTACCCTCAAAATAAGGAGCATTGATAGTGTTTTTTTACAAATATTAGGCTTCTATAGTACATTCACATTACATTTTTTAGCACACATACTTAAATTACAAAAAATCAGACTCGAGTAAACACAGTGGGAAAATAGTGACACAAAAAGTAGTGTAGTTACATAAAAATCAGGCTAGAAGGACACTAGCACCCAAATTGGGACACTAGTGTCACATGACATTACTATCCAAGATATGGTGCTACTATCTAGTAGCCTTAGTTTTATAAAAACCCAAATTGGCTAGAAAAGATTAGTAGGTATAGTATAGGTTTACACATATTCAGTTATGGATTTATTAGTTTTGTTCATATTCATACCATTTGGATCAAATTGGGGGCATCATGTACAACATGACCATTCCATTATTCAATTAAAATACCCAAATACAGATTATTACAACTCAATACAAAATCCATATGTTTAGATACCAAATTTGGGAGCATGTGCATAACACATTATTTTTGTATGCTCAATTACACACTAGTTAATTAGATGGAATGACAATTCCATGTCATTATCTATGTTATATATAAATGACATCATATTCTAGGTTTCACACGATTTTCATGACTTATTCCATCTACAGTGGTTGGCATTCCCAAGTGGATAGAATTGCTTAATGCACCTAAGTGGTCATAGAGCCAACATACCTAGTTTGATATACTTGGTTAGACATTTATAGTTACTTCACATAGTTTTAGTTTTAGATTCATCTATGACACATGGGTGGGAAATGATGATTCATAACCTATTTGAGTTCTTAAGCCACCTACATAAGATGTTTGGACACACCATCAATCCAATATAAGTTATTCATAAGTCATGATCCACCAAGCAAGGGTAGGAAGTGATGGAGTCAAAACCGGATTGAGTTATTGATCCACCCACACATGAGGATTGAGAAATCCATCATCTTATTCCAAGTTATTCCGTGATTGATCACTATGTACATGCGCACATAAGTTGTCACCAGGTTTATGCATTAGTTCACATGCCCAGTGACGTGTATTCATTCCTTCCTATCTCCTATCTCTTTACCCAATTTTTACTCAGTTTTACTTCTTTACTCAGTTTAGTATTTTTAATTTTAATATCTCTTAAGTAAGGACTAATTTATGCATGTTTAATTTATAGGGCATGCATTGGAGTATTCTTCACATACTCAGACCCAACTTCATGTGTTTCACCTCTTAAGTAAGTCCAAGCATGCTTATTTTTCCTTTATCCTAGTCATTTCATTTTTTTGCATTTCTAAAATAAAGAGGGGAAAATGTAATCACCTAAAAGTGGTATTCTAGTGATAAGAGTGTTTCTTGAGACTACTTATCCCTAGATTAGCCCTAAACATATCCTAGATCTTATTATCACACTTATCCAATCTTTATGTGGACCACAATCATCCCTAGTCATCCTTAAAGTTGTTCCATACCCTCATTTCTTGATATTGGCCCTTCGTGCCTAGTGTTGTACTAGATAGACACTAGCACCATAATAAGGACACTAATGCCACATGGTGATAGTGTCCCAAACATGGTACTAATTTCCTTTGCCTCTCTTTTCCCCAAACAGATATATTTTCAAAATTAGAACCTTCTAGGGTCATCCTAGACCTATTTTATTACCTGCCCAAGTATCATAATAATATAAATACATGAATTTTAGCCCTGTAACCACTAGATGGAAATTAGATGCAAAATAGACATTCAAACTCAAAACAAGTTGTACATAATCAAAGTTATCAATCCTTGTTCTACCTTAATTTTATATGCTACCATCTAAAATAGTCCTAGGCTCAGATTACCCAGATTTTCAATCTCAAGCACATTCCAAGAACTCAAGGCCACTATCATACTAGCTTCACTTGCACTTGTACCAGCACTTAGTTGGGGATAACTACATCGAGATTGATCCCTCCTCGAAGTATTGGTATGTAGTCAACTCTTTCACATCTAGGTGTTGAGGATGTCCAGCCTACCCTACTAAAAAATACTCTTTTAGATCATATCAAATAGACGCCCTAATTAAATGAAGGATTAGGGTATTCTCATAAAACTAGTCATAACATGAAAAATATAGGGTTTCAATATTTTTGTATGCAAGAATAAACCTCATAGATGTAGACATAGGTGTACCCAGATGCTTAGGACAGTCCTACATAGAGGACACTACCACCAATATTAGGGCACTACCACCACATTTCCAATAATGGCACTACTATATAATTGTGGTACTACTATGGATAAGAGAGGTTATAATACTGGGATCTAGTTTATGACATTTAGACTAGCTTCCACCTTGGTTTCAAGTACCCAAATCATTTGTCTCAGGTTTTTTCTAGCTAAGTTCTAACTTGCACTATTTATTACTATTTTTAGAAAGGTCAAAGTTAGTCAATTGTATAACAAATCATTAGATGTATTTATTGCATATTATTACCTGATTTAGTCTACTCAACTCTTTAACAAACATATGATTTATAGTTGTTAAGTTCTAAAAGGTTAAAACACCAAAATTGATCTAATTGCATCAAACTATGTGATGCTCCTACATCATGTGTGTTATACACACTTAGGTACATCTTATTTATAATCCATCAATTCCATTTCAAGAATAAAAGGGGTGTATTTGTAAATACTAAAATATGGTATTAAGTACTCATCAATGATAGACTTGACATACATTTATCATGCATGAGTTAAGCACACAAACATGATCCTAATCCATCAGTATATCACACTTACATGTTATCTTATGAGTTCTACCCTCCATTTTATTGTTACACACCCATAGGAACCTCACTACCTATTTTAAACATCTTTAATATCTTGCACACACATCTCTAGACCTTTAGTTCAATCTACACATACACATGTCAGTTCTATAAATTTTGGCTAGTATGATTAATCGATAATGACCTTATCTTATCATAATTGACCATCTCTCAATAAGGGATACTTTTTAAAATTAAACATTTCCTTAGGATTGACCCCTCTACCTAGTATGTCGATAGCATGAGAAATTACCTAATTAGACTCATATATAAACAAATCAAGCTCTCACTTTATGGGGAACTGGTACCTTATCTAGTACACATCTATAAATTATTCCTAAATTATGAATTTGTCACTAGGATCAATCACAAGCCAAGTTTGAAGCATACCAAATTAAATTCAAAGCAAACATTGTTAAGTATTAAAGCAAAATCATTAGCTACATATGTATAATAAAGGAACATAATTTCACAATCACACTAGGTGGGAAAACAATGTGTGGCTTGATTTCTCTCCTCAGAGTATCATATACATAGGTGGTTGTCAATCATAAAATGAGGGTGATTTAGTTCAGGTAAACCCATTACAATTTCTTGGTTTTTGTAGGTTTATATCCCTCATAAGCACACCTAGGGTTTCAAGGTGAGGGAGGCTAATTTTTGGAGTTACGTGCATTATCAGGTTTCAACATCACACATATAGATCTTTCAAATACAAACCAAGGTGATTATGTGAACATAACCCCTCATTTCTACATAAGTTAGTACCAACTAACATTGGTTAGTATCGATAATCAATACTATCATGGATTGATAAAACCAACCCTTCATAGACATAAATATAATCCCAAAACTATATGAATCACAAGCATGTTTTCATTTGATTTCCACTTCTATAATATAATCATATTCAAACAATCAACCATAAAATCCAAGTACCCATCCTTTGTTGTAATTATTATATTTAGCATATGCTACTGGTCAAATCATTGTAGTCAATTTTATTATGTTACATTTAGATGTATGCTTGAATGACATTTATCAATCTAAATTATTTTACTAGTGTCTATCATATTAAGGTTTCAAAACTAAATTATATTAAAACACTATATTATGGAATCTACTTGCATTGGGGCATAACTTATTTCCCCTTCACTTAGCTACATTAGGGGATATTGTTTCCCTAGATCCATCAAGTTTTACATGATGTTATCTCTTATATGTGATTTATCTTGTACATATTATTTAGATATCTATCTTTATTGTTGGGATTTACATGATGATGTTTTATGATGGTTGCATGCATGTGTTTTATATGATTGTCCAAGGATTCTAACAAGCTTTAGCATGTTATGTAATTACACATGGTGCATTCTACTCTTTATTTTGAGATGAGTGATTTTGGGAACATGTTTTGGAATCTCTCACCTCAAAAGGGGGGCATATATCTAGATAGTTAGATTGACCAAGAATGAGTGAAACTAAGAAAATATTGAGTGAAAATGAATGGAATTGAGGAAAAAATTGAGTGATATGAGCATAATACGATGATATTAAGGTGTCAAATATGGCTAGATGGCATGTATCTTCTTCTCTGATCAAGACATGGAATGAAATTAGTATTTACTTTGAAAGCTATAATCATTAGAAGAGTGTGATAAGGTTTTGTTTTTTCTAGTCAAGATAACATGGTTAGCATACAATTAGGTTTATTCATTCATATGCTCAGTTATTTCTATATATATTTTATAATTACCATGGCATGGTATGACATCATTTTATTTCACTTATTTGCAAGCATTCTATAGATTTTTTGAGAGCTCTCATTGCACATGGATTGAGTCATGATATATAACTACTTCATCCTTCCTTCCTTCGGGAAGTGCACTTGTATTTTTAGTTTTATCATTATTTTTAATTCAATACACACATGAATTCACATCATCACATATTCACATCAAGGTAGTGGCATTGTGTAGGTATCTAATTCTGGTATAAATCTTATTATTGTAAAGTTTTTAAGGCCGTTTTAGGCATTTAATCCATCAATTTGAATTAGGTCTTATTGGCACTTTTTTTATGATTTCATCCTTCTCTTTATTTTGTATGTGATGACATGGTTTGATGTTTATTTTATTTTCTCTTTATGTTTTGTTTGCTTTGTGCCTACAATCCTTTTTCTATTTTTTTATTTTTGTCTTTTAAGTCTTTTCCTGTTCGATCAAGCTTGACAACCTTCCAAATTTATCCCTTGTCTTTTTGTGGGCCCTTATAGCCTTATTTTAATACTTATAATTTTTGGATACATTTTTTTTATCCTTTTTATTTTCATTGGTCAACTTATGAGTCAATTAGCTATTAATTCAAACACAAGACATCTATATATTAAAAACCTCCTAGAGGTATTTTTGACCATTTTGACCACAAGTCAAAATGGGTCAACCCCCTATAGTCCAAAAATTGATATAGGGGTATAGTATAGTGTTATAGGGTGTTTTATAGTTCATTTTATGTCATTTAATGTCATATTATCCATGGTCATAGTCCATATTAGTCCTTATATCATTTTTAAGTCACTTAGGGGTCACTCTATGGGTCATAAATGAAGTGATGTGGTTTTATAAGCTAGACAAGTGTTATAATATCCTCATAAATTTTATTAATGTTATTACCTATCAGATCACTTGTCAATAATTTTATTACTAATAGAAACTTGTAGGTGTTAACTGAAAATCAAGAAAACAAGTGCAAAAGAGGGAGTTTCAAAGGTTGTATAGCCTATGTGAGAGAGTGGCATGTGATATAATATTTTTGGATGCCTCTTAAACTTATTTTGACTCATTTACATGATTTAAATTCCAAAATTGGGCTAAAACCATTCTAGCTTTCCATCGTTCCACTATGCAAGCAAAATTAGTTAACATGTTTTTGGATAGTACGATCAGTAGGAGGACTTTTAGGTCAAATAAACTTGGTGGTAGATAGTAAAATTGGTCATATTAATTTTCATGTTTTTATGTGGAGGAATGGTGGCCTATAATTTATGAACCATCCTTACTAAGTTGACTATTCATTTTTACTTATTATTTCCCATACCCTGCAGGTTTTGCTCTTGTGTGAGACAGTCCATATAGATCAATTGATGAAATTGATTATATATGATGTTTAATTACTTATATTATGTTTTCCATGTTTATTTTCATGATTGGAAGTGATTTTATGGGTCAAGTAGTTCAAATTATAGGTTGATGTCACCAACTAAGGCTACAATTAAGTTCCACCACATGCATAAGGTTTCTTTATCTACAATGGTTTCATGTAAATTTGATATGGTGTGATTCATGTTTCTCATGTCATTTAAATCACATTATTTCCATGATTGGTCTTACAAGTCCATGCTTTGATCAAACACACAATCACATGTGTCACAAAGTCAACTTTTTGTAAGTTGTAATCTATAGTCATGGTGTCTTAAAGTGTGAAAACATCCATATAAGGTAATGAACAGTTTAAGGAGTTTTTAAACATTATTATAATCATGAAAAATTAATTAAATTCCCTTATAAGTGACACAAGAAGGACTATGATAGTCAATGTTATATACATACACAGTGAACCCATTGAATGAGCATTTACATGTGCCTTAGAAGGAGCCCATCACATTGAGACAAGGCATTTGATTGTTTTCATATTCCTTATGATTTACTATTTTAATTTAAATATCTTGAAGGAGCTAGGATTGGTTTTAGGATCCTTCACCATGTGCATTGGTCATATCTCCACACTCATTACCTAGTCTGCAACTCAATGCATGCCTACAAGTGCATCATAAATGCTAATCATATTAAAGCAGAGTATTTGAATTGAATGAGGTTTTACACGGTGAAAATATTCCATTTGAAATTTTATGGAAGGTCCAAACTTCATTGAATGCTTATGCATCATACATGTTGTCAACTTTCTCATAGTCACTGCCTGCATATAGAAGTGCACACCTACAAGTAGACCCATAGAGAGTTGAAGGTGTTATATGGAAATGTTAAAGTATGTTTTGAGACCCTTACTAAGGTCATAAAATTTTGGAGATACCTTATTAAATTTATAGGCAAGCATTCAGGTTCTTGAAAGCCATCTTCAAGTTGATGACTGTATTCAAGGATAAGATCCCTAAAAATATCAAAACATAGTCTTAAGCCCTTTTGTTGATGCCAAATAATAATGTTGCATAAATTTTGATGCATAAAAATTTTATCCCTATCCTAAGGGAAAATCCATGAAAAAAGGAATGGGTGTGTGACTTGAGTAAAGTGGTATTTGAAGGCCTTCAAAGTACATATTTATTCATTGTAAGTTTTTAGTGACTTCTACAGGATTTAAACCTAAAAATAACTCCACAACCCAAAGTTACAATGCAAGATAATTTATATGTATGTAAAGTGGTATTATAATGGTGATTAAGGCACCAATTATTTAAAGGTCATCAAAAAAGGTTGAGACGTAGTGTTTTGACCCCATCAACACCTACAGGTGTGCTTCCCCTTGAGACAACTTGTCTATAGTTGACTGTAGACTCCTATAGATACTTAAAGTGAGCTTATACATGGAAACACAAACCCTTTCTAGTTGAATATACTTAAAAATGACCTCAAATGGATAATAAATTATGAAAAACAATTTTTAAGGATGATACTCACCTATGGGACCCCTTTTTTGCTCTAAGACGGTCAACTATAGCTGACAGTAATTGATGGCTAGCTAAAAGATGGTGTTCTTGATGTTTTTATTATAGGGACATGACATGGATAGATAAAAATGGATTTAAAATGGTCAATAACACTCCAATAATGTTTCTTAATATTGTATTCAAGGTCTAACCATGCAAATATATACCTATAGGTGTCACTCCCTAGGTAAGACAATACAGTCACAGTTGACTGTAACTGAGTATGACAAGGAAAGGTGGAGGCACCTTAAGTTGGAAATGGAACATGAATATTACGCATGTTTAAATATACTCACAAGTGATTGTGACTTCTCATTATCCACATATCATGAAAATAGGGGAAAAATATACTCCAATAAGGTAACCTACAGTCACAGTTAGTTTTCACCATAAGTTTGTCTTGCATTTTAGGGTGCTTGAAGATGTTATGAGTGTCAAATAACCATGAAAATTGATAAATAATATATTTTAAACTTGGATACACCCCTCATATATTCAATTTTGATGACACAATAGGGGAAGTACCCTCTATTTTGTCTCAGACAAAGGGTACTCCCCTAGGATGCAAACCTCCAGGCTTTGAAGAAAGGAGATGATAAAGTGGGATAGAGACTATTATAAACTTTCATGGAGTTATGGAGAAATGTGATATATGTGTAAAAACATGAGTAACAATGAATAATGGTGAATAATCAATCAAGATGGTCCAAACCTACAAACATACAAATAGACCTATTAGGTCTTAATTGGGCCTAGTGCCTAATAGGGTCCAAGTTTCACTTCTACCATTAAATGGGAATTATAACTCATTGTAACATGTTTTTAGGTATTTATAAGGTTTTTTAAAAATTATATTATGCTTAAGAGTCCATAGGAAAGCCACTTTTGGCTTAAGACCAACTAAAGCCTATGCAGAATGGAGAACAAAGCTTGAGAGGCTCATTTGAGATGCTCACAACTACTTGGATGTTGTGCATTGGAACCTAAGGAATTTTGGGATGTTATATAAGGTCCCTAAATTTAATTTTTAACAATTTTTTTAGCTTTTTAATTTTAGACCTTCACGAATAATCCTTAGAGGTCAAAATGGCCTAAAACCTTATATAACCCTTACTAAGGACCTGATTGGGAAAATGAATTAGGAGAGGAATCTAGATGGAATTTAAAAGATTATTAAATGATTATATGTTGTATAGGACTCTCTAAGGCTCCTCCCCATCATGCTTAGTTATACCCTACCTATATGGACAGGGTGAGAATTGGCTTTCTTTGACTATTTTTGGTGTCTTTCAAGTATGGAAGGATTTTAAAGGATGAAATAAACTTTAGGATAAATTTTGGGACTTAATATATCCTATAATATCCATTTATTGTATCAAAATATCTCACAAGTGTCTTTTCAAGTGCCTTCATCTTAGCCAGTCAATATGGCATAGTGAACAAGCTAGTGAGAGATTGAAAACTTTAAGTGGAAGGATTTTTAAGGACTACCTGAGGAATAAGGCCATGATGGGTCATAAAAAGTGTAATACACTCATTTATTTAAATTATATTTTAAAACTAAATAAAAATTTGGTGCCAAGTGTGGGAGGTGGATGAAAGATGAGTTATTTAGATTATAGGTAGTGATAACTCATCTCTAAAAGAATCCAGATGATTAGGGATAAAACCAATGAACATTGGATCCTTTATACCACCCCTTCCCCTCATTTAAATCATTACATTTATCCCTAGTTAGTTATGTATGTTCCAAGAAGGCCAAATGATGAAGGCAGTTTTCAAGCAAGCAATGAGGAATCATATGCCACATTTCATGAGTTTCATGTTTTGAGGGACATTTGTCTAAGTAGAACTTGTATGGTCTATTACGTAATCCTCTATCCTAAATTTTTAACTCTTTTTCTCAGCATGACACATGTCTTAGTGACTCTTGGACTTCATTATCTTCTCCTTTCTCTCTAATTCTATAAATAGTGGCCATTTTTGCTCTTGTAAGGTAACACCACACCATGTATGGTGAATCCATGCTAGAATAGCATTGTATTTTTCCTTTTAAAAATAAATACAAGTTTGGTTTTAAGTTCATGAACACTTTTCTAAGTGTGAAAAGTGATGTATGGTGGTGTTAAGTGATAATATTCTATCCTTACTTCCCTTATCCTCTCATGTTTATGCAAGAGTTCATATTCCAATAGGTCACATAGAGTGTATCTAGTGTGTTAGGATCCTCTAAAGTTTAAAATTGGTATTAGAGTGTGCATTTTTCCCTCTATTTCACTCACCTTATCTTATCTCATTCATATCACCTCTATGTTGAAGCACTTATGTTAGAACCTTCTAGGACTTAGAAGCTAGTTTGTATGCCTTGTTTATTAGTGAAAGAGGTATGATGGTCATGTGGAAATCATCTTGGTGTATTACCCCCTTGGAATAGTTTCATTTCATGCAAATTTATATCCCTTTTCCCACAAGCAAAAAATTAGTTAAGTGATTATCATTTCAAGGTATATTCAGGGAGCTAGCCCTTAAACCTAGAGGTCTACTTCTACCTATAAGTAAACCCAAATACCTAGAAGTATTCCCATATTGCCCAAATCTGAAAGAGGCTTAAACACCCTATTCTAGGTTTAAATATTTGGTGATAACAAGCATTTCAAGAAGAGGCAACAAGATGAATAATGAGGTATTCAAGTCTAAGCACACTCCACATTGTTATATATACCTAAATTTTGTCATAGGTACTTGTCAATGCTAAATATTGATAGATCCTAAAACATTCAACTTACATTTGAATACCTACCTTTTATTTTCTATTTCTCTAAGTTATTTATCTATATGTGGACTTGACCATTTGTTTGTCATCATTACTACATAAAAAATTTAAATTCAAATGCTCAAATTACCTTATACTACCCTCAGAATATCTTCAGCTCAAAACAATTGTCCTTTATTTTCTAGAAGAGGTTCACGCTAGGTAGACATGTTTGTTATCATAGCTACATCTGCCTATAGTGATCGCATCTTATTCCAAATGATAGCTAGTTTATGAATTTTAAAATATTCTTTTGGGTCTCCCCATATTTTTTATAAGGTCAGCTAAAGAAAACTGACAAAAGCTTCACTATATAAGAAAAACTAAAACCTCATTTCAAATGGACTTAATTTCTATTGGGCATCTAATATTTACACTATTACACATTGCACAAAGTTTCCATATTCTTACCAAATTTAATATCACTAAGAGTAGTCTCAAATGAAGTCTAGAGCACCTTAAATCAAGTCTAAAGCTATTATTGTCAACTATCAAATCTATATTTATAGCTACATATATTTAGTTAGTGAGCACAATTTCACATTCACTTTAGGTGGGAAACTACATGTTGCTTGATTTCTCTCTTCTAAGTATTTGATATGTAGGGGGTGGTCAATCACCAATGTGGTAATTAGGATTAGATTAACACATTACACCCCTTCTCTTTTTTTAGGTTTATATTTATCATTTAGAGCCCTAGGGTTTCCAAGGAAAAAGAAGGAAAATAATGAATTACACATAGCATAAATATATTTATGACATCTTATCCTACTCAATAGACACATGTGCAGAAGGTGTAATAGTCATATTTTCATCATAATCAACATGGATAAGTTGACAATCAAAAGATATGAGCAACCTGCATTAATGTCTAAGGGAGCACAGTCTTATCTAGGAATATGCTCAAATTCTTTTTTAATCTTACACTATCATATCTCTACTTTTTTGTCTTTCTCTATTATTCATCAATTTCAGTCACCTGGGACAAGTTCGTAGTCAACATACATAATCGACCTTTGTTGTTATCTAGGGAGAGTGGACTTGTCCAAAAATAATTTTAGATTTTCTTTGTGATTTTGAGCATACAAATCCAATCTCTTACTAATTTTCACTTCCAAATATTTGAAATAGTGAAAAAAAAAATCTTGATTTGAGCTAAGTACATTTATTCTTAGTGTTTTCCAACAAATAACATTTTTTCATAATTAACAAGTTTCAATAGTGATTTTTTTAATTATTATATATCTTTAGCACTCTCTTATATTTCAAGTTTTACACATATTAGAATACATATTTATTGATTTATTAAAAATAGGGTAAAATATATTGGTGAACCTATACATTTTTGAGCTTTTTCTTTTCTTCTAATTTGGTTTTCAATTTTAATTTGTTTTTCTTTCTCTCCCTTATTTTCTAGAAATTGTATTCTCACAGATTTAAAACTCATAGGAGTTGTCATTCTAGGAAAAACAATCTTTGGTTTTACTTGAGTCATGGTGTGAGGGGTATGGATCCAATAGTTAAGCATTAGATAGCATTATATGTGTATTTTATTTTTCATGTACCTCAAAATATATTAGAAACACCTAGGCTTTATTTTTCAACCATTGGAAGCCTTTTACCATTTATTCTTGTAGTGCACTAGTAATCGGTATACCCCAAGAAGTTGCTCTCAATACACCCTAAAAATGAGATACTGTAGCTATGGGAGGGTGTAATACTTTGTAGTTAGTTCCCTTTAGGCAATGTTAACTATTTATGCATGGGATCAATATATCTAAGAACCTACAAAGTAAACACACCTTGTCTAATTACGCCAATTTACTATTTTTCTTTTACAGATTTGCATGATTTCCTCTTATGCAGCTAAATAAAGTTACTTCATCTATTCCTATAAGGTATAACATTAGGTTAAGTGGAATTCCCATAGAACATACTCAGATTCCTTTGATCTCTTCTATAATGGATACTATAGATGTTTTTGATAAATATGATAATGCAATTATTCAAATTTATGTAGACCTTAAAGACATTGTTAGTGATGAACATGATAATCAAGATAATGAAATTATACAAGATAACCCTAAGAGTTATGTTAGAATTGATCCCATCGAGCTTAATAGAGTAGATCATGAGTAAGTCAAATAATTATCTAGTTTCTATCAAGGGCTTATTTAATGTCCCAAACATGTGGATAGGGTGTTCCAATTACTCCTAACATCTAATACTACACATCAAGTTAAGATTACATCATCTCAAGCACAACAATTAAATGTTCCCTTTATATTTATTCATACTCCCAATATAGGTGTTCCAATTTGTTGCTTCTATTCTTAAATCAATACCTTTAATTACATATGTGATCACCCCTTGATATTGAGGCATCACAAGGATTTCAATAGATACATATGCCTATTTCTACAAGGGCATCATACACACCTCCTTTGATTATTATGCATGGTCCACCACCAACCTCACCTAATGCACACTCTCTTGAACAAATTATTATAGACTTAAATGCTAAAGTTTTGTAATAGCTAAAAAACTATCTTATTTACAAATTTCCAAACTCAAGCAAGGGTCTAATGAACCAATCAATGAATATGTGTTTCGATATAAAATTATGTTAGCTAGGATGACAATTTATATGATAGATAATAAATTACAATATAACTTCACATAAAGATTACTATAACCACTCCATGAGAACATCGTGTTTGACAAATTTAAATATTTTGATGAGTTATGCCATACAGTCAAAGAAAAATAATTAAAGATCATGGCTTTGAACAATCTCAAGTATGTACCAAATGCTCTACCTACTTCAAATGTTAAGTTTCAAATAAAAACGAAGCTACAAATTCAAACCTACTAAAATCAAGAGTGAAGCAAAAATAATAGCCAATGTAGTATCAAAACCAACAAATAGGCTTTAATTAACAGCTTAACAAAAGAGGCAATTTTTAATGTTATTATAACCTCCTCGTGTCTTATTACATAAATTAATTGATTGCAAACTCATATCTCTCCCTCCACCATTAGAGGTTGATATGACCAAGCCTTAACATAGGGGCTTCGATAGTAATTTATATATGATTACTGTAGATGTATTAGACATTCTAAAAACAAGTGTTTTAGGCTAAGGCATAAGATATGAGATCATATTGATAATAATACCAATGAGATAAGCAAACCAATATAGGAAGCTAGACAAACAAAAATGACAATGTAAAGCTGAAAATCTTCAGTATTCCATTTTCAGACCATGGTACTATAAAAATGGTAAATAATTCATAGGTACATCATACTACAATGTGAATCCTCCTCCTTTAACATATGGGAATCCAATAGATGGAATTATTCGTATATTTATAACCGCATTAACACCATGTCCTAGGATCATATTTGACAACATCAAGATTGATGATGATGTTTTATATAGACAAACATTCTTTATTTGGGCCTATATCAATAAAAAACTATTCATAGCATCAAGATAGACATGGTTCAAGTGAAAATGCGTGTACAATGACACTTCTTCATACTCTCGGGTATACATAGAAGGATTTACAAGCTATATCAAAATTAGTAAAATCATTCGATGGTCTTACATAAAATATTCTTGGGAATATAGTGCTACATATTCAAGTTGGTTCAAAAACAATCGCTAATTCTTACCAAGCACATGGGTCTTTAATATGTTATTAGGAAACACTTGGATATAGAATTTCCACATAGTACCTTCTATAATGCATTGATGCCTTAAATACATACATAGTAATAAAGTGGTCAAAATTGAATACATTTAATAGAAGTACCTTCTACAGTCAATGGTATCTCCTCCTCCTCCCCCCCCCACCATCATAATTAGTTGGGACCTATTAAAAAGTGTAGTACAAATACATTTAGTGCACATATTTAAAATCATAGTGAAAAAAAAGTTTTTGCACCTATACATAATATTTCTACATAATTAGTTCTAATGAAATTGGTACACCCTCTTAGATAGAAATCTTCATATCAAAGAGTTACTCAAAATTCATATAAATCCAAAACCTCTATAGTGTGTCCTAAGGCAATCCAATAGAAAATTTAACATGTTACATAACGGACATAGCTAGTGAGACCTTATCTACCATACATCATAATCCACTAAGTCTTGCACCTTCTCAAGTTATGCATAATGTAAAGGATACTATGAGCAGTGATCATAATAGTTACATTACAACACAATGCATTTTTAGATTCTAATTCATTTCCATGTAGCAATTTTCATCTACAAAAATTCACCATCAAAATATATGATATAGGCATGTGTTATCTAGGAACAGTGTGCATAAAGGATGACCTAGAAGATCGTGTAGTCAGACTAGAAGACAAATGCGGAGAATGATAAGGATGAGAATCTTCCAGCTATTGCCAACTTGGAATATAAGTTTTTAAGATATAAGTTGTAATACAGTCGATGAACTATATATTTAGCTTGAACTATATGTTGTTTTGTGTATCTTAGATTAGATATAGTTAGTAACCATCCAGAGAAATATATGGACGTATGTAATCGATGAAACTGTTGTTAATTTTTTCAATGTTGAGATTCTTAGATGATGCAGTTGATCTTGAAATTGTTACTATTGATTGAGCTTATATTCTTCTACACTATGATTAATAAAGGTATTCTGAGTTATTTTAAATCTTTTGTGTTCATTGTGCATTCATATTCCTCCTCTATGAATTTATGTGTTTATGGATTCTACATTAGTTAGTTTCTATAAACCTCATCTCCCACTATCTATTCTCATAATTAGCCTAATTCAAAAGTTGAGTTGAATCATCGCTACAATGGTGTGGTGAGCATAGAACTACTTCCTCTAGTTGATCATGTTGATCATATGGTGGCTGGCCATTCAACCTGGCTATACTATCCACAGTCCCTAAGGAAGAAATTTCACTAATGTTATGATGGTTACCTAGACAAAGGAATGTTGAGGCATGGTTAGATGAGCAAATCGATGAATTTGCATTTGTAGAGGTGAGAAGAATAGGTTATGAACCTGAAAAGATTATCCAATACTACCTATATGGAGACATATATGAGATCTTCTGGTAAAAATTCCTTGAGCTTCTAGTGGCATGGATAGCACATGTAGAACATTTATGTTACTAGCAAGGAAGTACCTAGTAGATTACCTAAACTGAAGGAAACTTAGATTAGTATGCAATCTAGATAGTATGTGGGCTTGAGCTGTGGACTACTGGGTTCATCCACTATCGAAGTGTACATTATTGAATGTGTAGTTCAAGCATGCATTACATTAGAAGTGGCACAAGTCAAATTTCATAACGGCATACACCAAAAAAAATTAAACCTTCCTACTTTGATTAAGATGTTGATCTTTAAAAAGGGTGTTGTGCCAGGACCTACTGATATGGAGTAGTCATGTAGGGAAATATGGGGATGTGCATGTAAAGGTAAATGAGTGTGTGAGATGATACAAATTATGAGCTGGATGAAGGGATAGATCAATAAGGCCACGAAACACAGTCAAGAGCAAAAGCATGAACTATGATAGAAGAGAAGATGGGAGATTCCACCGACTGTTGCTAGTAGTAGAAGTACGCATAGTGTAGCAATTAAAGAAGAAAAGATTATCAAAGAAGAATTAAGAAGAAGAGCAAAGAGATTGAAGAAAGTGAAGTAGTTAAGCTCAGGCAGAGTATATAACAAGGACAGGAAGAAAAAGAGAAGATAAAGAGTGACTAATGAGGGAGTGCATAGCAAGGTAGAGCTTAGTTGTTTTCATGAAGTTGGTGGTCGATCCCCTAGTCAAAAAGTAGAGTGGATAGAGTGTATAATTAGTCGATGGTATAGTACTAGATCTATCTAGTTAGAAGGTAGAGTCTTTCACTAAGTTCCTATTCCCTTGCACTGCACATCCCCCATACCTATAATTCATTCATTGCAAGAAACAAGTAACCTAGCAGAAAAAGTTAACATACATGCTTTTCAAGATAAGCTTATAGAATTAGTTGAGGTAGATTTTGGTAAGAACACATACAAGTACAGCACTACACAAAATCAGTACATCAGGAGAGTAGCTACAACTATCATCGACCCTATCCTCTTAGCACAGATCAATGACTGGATCACACAAATTGAATTTTGGGGTAACATACCAGCTAGACTTGAATTCAAATTGGGATCATTGCCTAGCATTAGCTATGATGAAGAGAAGAAAGTTGCCTTTAAAAGAACTAGTAGGCATAGAACATGTGCCTTTCTACATTATATCCATTAGGTATCACTATAGAAGCTCTCAATATAATAACCACTAGATTTCTCAAGTATTGCACAGATAGCTAATCATCTTGAAGTATGAAATGAAGCAAGGAAGTGGGAATAACAAGCTATTAAACTAGATAAGGTGGAGATCTCAGATTGGGAAAGTGATTGAGAAACTTCCTCATCGAATAGTCTGAGCTTAAAATAACACAAACCAATTATGGGTCCTTTGGTTAATCCATCAACACCTCTAGTTCACACACTTATAAGTGTCTAGTAGAACTCTATCTAGTCATGAAGACAAAGGATGGACCTACCTAGAACATTTATTAATCTGGCTCCTTATGATGGGTCCACAGACCCTGAACAGTACCTATTAACTTATGAGATGAAATGACAAGCCAAAGGGATCACAAATAAAAACATTTATAAGTGCAAGTTGATTAGAGCACTAAATGGATGTACATTGGAATACGTCTTTTATCATAATACTTTAAAATAGAGAGTTTCTATATAGGATGTGAAGAATTAGGTAGACCATATAGGACCTAAAAGAAATTAGGCAAGAACCCTGAGAATTAGTAACTAAGTATGAAAAGAGGTTCTTAGATGTAATGAATTAGGTGGAGTTTACCTTAGCAGACCTTGATAAATTTGCATGGTTCATTGAAGGTTTATGACCATGAATTTGGTTTACCATTGTGCAAATGCAGTTCTTCATGAAAGTAGATGCCCATTTAACTGCAATATGGTAGAGTAGATCAAGGAATACGAAACTAATTCTGAGCTAAAATTCCAACTAGAAATCACACTTCAAATGCTCATCCAAAGGCTGGAAATACACTATGGAGTAGTATAAAGTCCAAAAATTAGTCTATGGTGTGTCGACTGTGACATAGAAGGACACCATCATAATGATTATCTATGTAATAAAGCTGAATCTTATGATTTGTGTAAGACTCTGGGTCATAGCACAGTCAAATTCCATCTACTACAACACTATCTCAAGAGCCCATAGAGC
The DNA here is from genome assembly GCA_037957365.1 of Torreya grandis. Classification (NCBI taxonomy): domain Eukaryota; kingdom Viridiplantae; phylum Streptophyta; class Pinopsida; order Cupressales; family Taxaceae; genus Torreya; species Torreya grandis. The sequence continues at coordinate 1,684,998 of JARHVA010003137.1, read as the reverse complement.
CTTTTCTATAAGTTTTAAAAATTTACAAATCATGAGGATAAAGATTATAGGGCCTTGCAGGAGCTAAAGGAAGACATCACTAAGAATGTCTTCATAGTTTTTACACAATAGATAACACCACCAGTCACTCCTAGGGTCAATGCATCTAGTGGAGCACCACCAAATAATGGGGTATGGGGAGCCTAACCTCCACCCTATTACTCCCAAGGAGCCATTGGGTGGATAACACCAACACAACTGAACCAATTTTTGTATCTTCAGTTGTGGAACTAGATGCCACCGTAATAAGGATACTTTGATTACAAACCTCCATAATAGCAACATAATGATTGGCGCTACCAATCCCAAAGAAGAGGATACCATGGTGGAGGAAAAGTTAGATTTTAGGGTGGCACCAAATGAGGAGGACCTGGATGTAGACCCCCAAGGTGTTATTTATGCAATAAATTGGGCCATGTATAGTGCAATTACCCTATAAACCCCTAGAGATAGTCTTACTATGCATAGTGTTGAACTTATGAGGAGCATAACATAATTGATTATCATGTCCTCAAAGCACAGTGAAGCGAGTGCACAATACACAATGTCAACATGGTAAATGCATAGTCTAAGGAAAATGCCTTTATGTAAGTTGTCATGTGCAGGTAACATCACAAGTAAGGGCTCCCACCATTGCAAGCACCACTTGACTTTGGGATTTAAACAGCTCACATAGATAAATACTAGATCCAACACTACAAAAGGACTTGGTGAGGTAGGCCATGTAGTTACTAAAGACTGCGCAGCAAGAGGAGATACTAGTTGGTGATGAAACCACCATCGATGCACAACTATATGGTAAGATAGTACACATAATGAAGCAAGATGGAGTTTTAACTGCACTCACAGAATTGATGCAGCTATTAATACCCTGATAAATGAGGACATTTCTCAAAATATTAATAATTTAGTACATCACTTGATGGATTGCATGTAGAAGGGCCAGTGTATAGTAGATAAAATGGTTTGGAATGTTAAGACCAAAAGACCATGGGACATAGATGTGTGCATAGACATCAAGTCAGTAGGGTAAAAGATACCCAATACCATGTTTAATTTTTATAGCACAATCAACATGATACCATGGTTGACTTGGGAAGCTATTGGATGGCCTCCACTGAGCTACAGCCTAGTTACATTGAGTCTGGCCAATTATGGTAAGGTAGAGCCCATGGGCAGGCTCGAATATGTTTAAATCATAGTAGCAAGACTGAGCCTATGAGGTGATTTTGAAGTGATAGATATGAAAACCATGGATACGCATTATCTGGCCTTGATAGGCAAAAAGAGGGCCTATGATGGGAAGATGACCATCAACACAGTTTTGAACCAGCTAGAGTCACAACATGAAGACCATCTTCAAATTATTCCTTTAGTTATGAACCCCACCAAGCCATATATCATTCCAAGGGAGCCACTAACTCTACATTATCAAGAATATAGCTGGTAGATGGTCCAAACCACTTTAAAAACAAAATAACAACCACAAGAGTGGCCCAAAACTACTCAATAGGAGGGTACACCAGAGCACAATGTACCAAGTAAGTTACCTATTATCTCTCTCCATGAATTATCTTTGAATAAAGAAGATGATAAAAGAACTCAGGTGGTGTACTCATTGACATAGTCCCAAAAAGACTTCATATATCAAGTTGCATATACAAACCAAGATTACATAAAGCCCAATCCAATAGGGACCATTCACTAGGAGGAGGAGTCCACAGTTAGTGGTGACTTGGATACATACCTCCTCAACTAGGAATGAGGCAACCATGAGATTCAACCTATGTGCATGGTATGCACAACCGAATGATAGATACCCATTATTTTCCCACTAAGAATGTTAGTGAGTTCATTATCCACTTCAAAGAGTATGTACCCAACATGGAGCAGAGGATTAGTGCACTACAATATGCACTAAAATGGATCATTGATAACTGGTGGGATATTCATAGCAAATAACCAGATTGGGAAAGTACTTGTGCATTCTTGATTGCTTGGTTTAATGTACCTAATATTGCACATAAACATTGGTTGGTGTTTAAAGAAGGGGAATGCCCCAAAGTATGTATACAAGAATACATATATAGTTGGGCTCAAGAGGGGATCCACCCAAAGTATTGAGTCCATAGCTTTATCTACACATTGGGACCACTCCTAATGACCTAGTATATCTAGCAGGAATGGAGATGAGAAATAGCCAACTAGACACAGGTCTAGAATGATTTTATTTATATTTTCATCTTCAAAAGCATGCAGCTAGACATACATCGCACATTAGAGAAGATAGAAACCTTCCTCTATGAAGGGGTCACTACAGATTTCATAGCTACGTATACCACAGATGACAAGATGACTCAAGCCTTACAACAATTTGAGTTGTTTAAGGAGAAGGGCAAAGGCTTGTTGGAGCCTTACTGGAAAATTTAAGGGGAAAGTGATGATGAGTCAATCGACTCAAGTGAATAAGATCTCGATCTGAATGATTTCTTTGAACCTTCTAGACTAGATGAACCACTTCCCCAACCATCTATCAAAGAGGAAGAGGATGAATGGTTGAGGCAAATAACTTTCCCAGAGATGGAAGGTGAACATGTTATCTACCAGATGTTAACTAAATAGGACTGCAAGTTGTATCATGAGCCATTAAAGGAGTAGGTTTCCAATATCGATACAAAGGATAACCCCAAAATGGTGCATTTGGGAGATTATTAGATAGAGGTAAAAGTCTCCAAAGTACTTGAGCTACTGCATGAGTTTGAGGATGTAATTCCCACCAAATTCTTTGAATTCAAGGGTGTGGATCCTTCACTTGGATAGATGCATATCAAACTAAAGCCTAGTGCAAGGCCAATTAAGAAGCACCCATATAAACTTAACTCAAATATGAAGGTTAAAGCCAAAGCTGAGTTACAGTACATGCAAGATGTAGGAATTATTTTTCCCATCAAGAAAGCTGATTGGGTTAGCCCAATCATAGTTCAACCAAAAAAGATAGGTGAGATTAGGATATGTGGAGAATATAGGATCCTAAATGAAGCCTACGTAAATGATTCATTTCCCATTTCATTTACAGATGACGTCTAAGAAGTTATGGTAAGACATGAAGTCTACTCCTTCATAGATGGTTTAAATGGATACCATCAAATTTCCATTGTAGTTGAGGATCAAAATAAAACTACATTCACAATCGAGTGGGGATCATTTGCATACAAGGTAATGCCATTCAGGCTTAAAAATGCACCTATGGTATTTTCCAGAGCAATTGTCATGGCATTTCATGACTTCATCCATAACTTCTTGGATGTTCTTTTAGATGATTAGGCTATCTTTTCCTTATATAAGGAACATCTATCAAAGTTGTGCCTCATGCTAGAAAGGTATAGATCACTATGGTTAGCGCTCAACTTTAAAAAGTGCCTCTTTTTCACACCATTTGGGGTACTTCTGGGCCATATGGTATGTAGCAAGTGCATCTTGGTCGATCATGCCAAGATCATAGTTATCATAGGAATGTCACCCTCTATGACCTCTAATGAAGTACGCTCAATCTTGGGTCATGCTAGGTAATATCGTAAATTCATCAAAGGATATGTAGTAAACTCGATGCCATTGGAAAATCTATTGTGCAAAGGTGTCCGATTTGAATAGATATAGCAGTGTCAAGAAGCTCTAGACCAATTAAAGCTCAAACTAGTAATTGCACCTATCTTGATATTTTTGGACTGGAACAAACCATTTCATGTACATGTAGATGCATCTAGAATAGTTATTGGCATGGTATTGACCCGATTAGGAGAAGGATTGGATAATCCAATCCATTTCATGAGCAAGAAGTTATTTGCTACAAAAAATAATTATACAATAAAGGAGCATGAATCCTTAGCCATTGTCTTCTCCCTCTAAAAATTTAGACACTACCTACTAGCTACTCTATTTGAGCTATTTAAAAACCATCAAGCACTACGCTACTTGGTGAATAAATCAATATTAGGAGGATGCATCTCACGATGGATGTTACTATTCTAAGAGTTTTAATTCCATATAAATGTAAAACAAAGAAGAGAGAATATGGGACCTGACCACTTGAGCTACATAAGTAATGGAGAGGAACCCAAGGAGTTTTAAGATGACTCCCCAAATGTGCACCTGTTCAAATTAGATGTCATTCCTGAACACCTGGAATAAATTGCACAGTTCTTGGAGAAGGGGATTCTTCCAAAACACTGCACAAAATAGGAGAAGAAGCTATTCACCCACACACTTCCCTTGAGCATTATAAATGGGTTCCTATATCATAAGGGCTAAGATGATATCATCCATTGAGTAGCATTGAAACATGAGCGTCCTTAGATATTGAAATAAACCCATCAAGATATTATGGGAGGCCACTTTGCAGGTGAGGCAATTGCACATAAAATCTTACAAAGTGGAATATGGTGGTCCAGTCTATTTTAGGATGCGTAGAGAGAATCCCAGTAGTGTAACATCTGTCAATAGATTGGAAAACCCAACCATAAGGACAAAATGTCATTACAACCAATGATGGAACAGTAGCCATTTGAGCAATGGGGAATCAACTTTGTCAGTCCTATCAACCCTCACAGTCATAAAACACATGTGAGATACATCATTATAGCTATGAATTACTTCACCAAGTGGATTAAAGCTATCATAATGCTAAGCTATGGTGTGTAAGACACAACCAAGTTCTTATATGAAAACATCATTACATAGTTTGGTTGTCCAATCTGGTTAGTCAGTGATAGAGGTACACATTTCCTTAATTGAACTATTTCTAAACTAACACAAGAGTTTATAATTATACACCACAAAAGTACTGCATATCATCTACAAATGAATGGACAGGCTAAAGCTACCAATAAAGTCATTATGTGCATACTAACTAAGATCTATGATGTTTAGTGAAATGATTGGGAAGATCGACTCTTAGTGGTACTATGGGCATACCACACACACTACAAGCACTCAACAGGATTCACCCTATTTCAATTAGTTTATGGATTGGAAGTTGTAATGCCCATAGAGTAGTTAGTACCTAGTTTGTAGATTGTTATTACGTTGTGCATGGGTGACAAGGAGTCCATGATAGCCCATCTGTTGTAGTTGAACAAGATGGATGAGCAATAGTAGAGAGCACAGTGGATGCAAGAGATAAACAAATGCAATTAGAAGGCCTAGCATGATAAATATCTATGCACTAAATTATTCTGGCAAGGCCAATTGGTTTTGCTCTATGAAATCAGATTTAAGGTGCATCCTGGAAAATTGTGCATTTTCTAGAAAGGACCTTATATTATCCATGGCATTGCATTATCTAGCATAGTTACCCTCCAAGACTTAAAGGGAAATGTATTACCTGGTAGTGTATATGGGTGCTGACTCAAACCTTACAATTATTAGTTTTTTTTTTTTTAGTATGAAGCTTGTATAATAATCAAGTGTATGTGCACCTTTAGTTGTTAGTAATAGTTTAGGCCAATGTGTATAAGTCTTCTAGTGCATTAGTAGCTGAGCTAACATATACAGTAAATCTAAACATTGCTTGAGAAGTGGAATGTAACAAATAAAAGAAGGTTATCTACCAAGCTGGAAGGATATGCCACATCACCATTACATGTTTAGTACCCCAGGGGGATATTATAGGTGGCTAGAAGGGAGAAACCCAAAGAAGATTCGTTTATGGATCTTGAGCATTAAAGGTATTCTTTGTTCATGATCCCCAAGAGATTTGATCAGAGTTGTTGAAAGGACATGATGCATGTACATAGAATTTAGTTACTTTGGCATTTACTAATTGGTGATAGGTCAGCCAACTTAGCCATATAAGATAAAAGAGTTAGAAGTGTATGAAGATGTGGAGATGATGTAGGGTTGAAGTCAACGTCTTCAAATACAACTTCATCATGCCATGGATGCAGACCCTAACATCAAAAGTCAAGACATTGAATGTATAAGATCATCTGGCATGAATCATATCCAAGGAATATTAAATGCATATCAATTGGCATAAAGAAACATGATCACATTACGCAGAGAATAGAGGAATGATAGCTATGCTAAATATTTGTTCTGATAGATCTAACTATTACCTACCAGCTTGTTGCATGCCTAAATTTATCACCACATGCACCAACTTTCTCATACCAATGCTATAAGAGAATTTAGGGCCATGACATTTTCACTTTGCATTTTTCATTCAAAATATTCCAAGAATATGTGCATTCTTAGTAGTTTCCCATGACACCACTTAGCATTCTCTTCCCTCAAGCATAGCAATGGTAGTCAAGGAAACCATGGAAGAAGTGACTCAAAGGATTAGGGCCAATTTCATGGCATAAAATGTTGATTTGGGCATAAAAGTGGAACTCCAACAAACAAAGTTCTCTGATTACCATAGAGTCACTCTCAAGGGCTCTACCATGGATGGTTATTTGAAGATAGGGGCCTTGTTTCATAGAAGAAAGGTTATGACATTGAACAGCTTCTTAGGTTTCCTACATTTGGTCAGATCTTCTTGAGCTAGGATGTCACGATTGTTATTAACACAGAGGCCATTGTGTATGCTACTAGTCTATGCCAATGAGGGTAATCTTTGACCCCTTGTAATTCTACCAAGTCACCCATATCTGATGTTATTAAATAACAAGCTAAATGGGGAAACAAAGGTATTCTACTGGATACCTTCCTAAATGAACTAGTGTGCCTATTCATATATTGTTTAAAGCTCTGGTACTAACAGACGACTAAGCTCACCAAAGAGGTAACCAAAGTTGTTATGGACATTTTTCACAAAATGGTGAATGAGGATGCAAATTTAATTGGCTGGATTTCCTATACCATAAGCTTATCACGAACATCAAAAAGGTGTTGTGGGAGCCAAAACACACCTTTTAATACCAATTCCTTATTTTGTTGCTAATTTTTACATAGTGGTGAGCACCTGAAGACACTACACATCCACACATTGATTATTGGCCCGATGACCACTTCAGCTCATTGCTTATCATGCACTCCATAGGAACTTCCTACTTATAGTAGTTGGTCAAATTTTCATAGTAGCATGAGGACATTATACAAATGGTGGCCACACATCTATACATTCCTTTGGATGTTATGAAGTATCTCGAATAGCATATCATAGTCACTAGACTTCCTTTAGGCACAATGATTTAGATCCATGAGCTACCAATACTGCCAGACAAGCCCTATCTAATCTTTATCAATATTGAAATCACATAAGAAGTAGTGGCAAGGCAAAAATAGATGGCCACTATGTGCACAACACCATTACAAGTTTGCACATCTTCTGCACAACCCCTCTAGGAACTTGGTTGACCCATAGGAGCTTGTGCTAAGAGGAAGGCTCCACAGACAATCCCTGAGCCAGCATAAGGGGAAATTTCCCAAAAAACTAGAAGCCAAACTCCCTAGCTCAATGATCCCCAGGTTCCGTACATCATGCAATTCTACAATTTGCACACCTTTGGCATTGATGAGGACAAGGTTTATAAGATCCTGTAGGATGACATGAAGGATGACTACTATGATAAAGAGGAAGAGAAGGAATTTTTATTTTGGAAGGTAGTGCGCACTATCTAGATTTAGAATGATGTCATCGATGACTTGTTGGTTCTTATACCCCCTATCCTCCATCTAGTGTAGTTGATACAGTCCAATAAGAGACACAATATAATTCAAGCTTAGTTGAGTTCCTGGTAAAGATGAAGTAGGTATCCCCCAAGGTAGAGCTAAGTGAGGAACATAGTGGGTAGGATGTGATTTCTTTGGTGTACCATCCTTGCACCAAGCACACATCATCAGAGCTTGCAGAATAACTAGTAGAGGAGTAACCCCAGTTCAAATGAAGAAAATTAAACATGAAAAAGAATGAGTTTCTCAAGCTAAGGTCCTACCATCTAAGGAATTAGAGAGTGATCTAGAAACTCCAACTGTTGAAGACAATCATATGGCCAAAGAGGAGGTGCAAAGATAGTGTCGATGGAGGCAATTTTTACAATAGGAAGAGGAGATGGAAACCATTTCATCGCATGATGAGTAACCCCTGTAAGCACCAAGTATAATGACCTCTAGGGATCAAGTTAAACAACTTAAAGATTCTAGCATATAGTAGAAAGATGAGGAACCAATCCAGGTGAAGATGGCCTCCAATCAATATCCAGTTTCAATATAGGAGCCGAAGGATACTATGCTACAATAATAGATTCTCAATCAGTAAGTGATACATGTCGAACTCCCAATGTAAGAAACACTATCAACCACATCTACGTAAGCTGAGATAGGTGAGGTGCCTAGTAAAACAAATTTCATAGGATAATAACCATAGGCCACAGAGCAACCATAATTGGAGGTATCTAAAATGTATGAGGAATCAGAGAAGGATGACTTTTCAAGTCTCTAGTTCTAGGATGAGTCAGATGAGGACGTGAAGCACACAACCTTCCACCTCCCAGTTCAACCACTCAAGAATGCACCACCCACTACCACTATAAATAACTCTTACATAGTTCCTATGATTATAAAGGTTTCCTTAGATGTTTCCAAGTTGTCTTTGGAAACTCAATTGGAAGGTGCCTCTGCCTTCCATGAGGTTATTCAATAGTTGGTAGTTAATCTTAAGCAACACATCCAACAACTCTCTACCAAGAATTCAAAACTCTAGAATGAGGCCAAGGAAGCACAACAACATAATCCCATGTCAAGCTACTTGAAGGTATCCTAGAGAAAGCCTGTAAAATAATTGAAGTTAAGAGCCTTGCAATCATCCCACAAGTTTTGCCATAGAATGATATCAAAGATTTTATAAAGCTGCCATCATTGGTGGAAAAGTTATTGCAAGAGTGGAATCTATTGAAGGATTAGCCTAACACATCAATGGAGGGTAAGAAAGTGAAGCAAGAAATGGTTTTCCTATTTTAGGTGATAGCTGAGTACCAAAAGATTATGGACACTACATCTGTGTAGGCTACTGAATTACCAAGTCCATCCTAGACTAGAACACATGACTCGACACAGTTACGGCCAAGGTGAAACGTTAATTCAACATGGCCAAACAAGCAACTTCTATCTATAATGATCCCTAGGCTACTCCCACCACTATGGACTAGGCTTTACAAACATCAATTAATGCACAAATGGCCTTTCTGCAATAGATGTAGGAATGGTAAAATCAAGTCATTCATGATACCTTTGTAGCCATTCAAGCTCAATGTTATGATGACCAGTATGTGGACATAGCTAAAGAGAACTAGTAGAAGGTTAAAAAATCTCAATAGTCTTTGTTTACTATGCCAAACATAGACTTGCACCGCTTATATTTTATTTGAGCACCAATCATGGGAATCTTGCACACCATTCATCATATTTTGTTGGGGTGGACATCATACAAGGCTGATTTGGCACAGATAGATCCTTCAGTCACTATGGAGATCAATGAGCCAAAGTTTATCAATCTGGTCACACTAGTAAAGTAGATTAAAGACAAATCAATGCCACCACCCAAAGACACCAACATCCTACCTACAACATAGTCTAATACAACCAAGCATTCTCCCCCATAACCATGATCATGTGATTGCACCAATTTTGAAATTTGGTTCCACTATTTTGTCATAGGACTTACAGTCAACTAATTGAAAACTTGTAAAGGTCAGTCAGTTAGAACATTACTTCACTAAAAACCAAAAATGGTGGTTAAGTAGTGCACTCAAGTGAAAAACCAATAATGATGCTTTGGTGCTCTTCAGGACATTATATAGTTCTCATATTCATGTCACACAACTAGGTCAATGCTTTATCTTGAGATGAGACAAAATATTAAGTTTTAAGAAATTGTTAGTTAGGAATAGTGCACATAAAGGATGACCTAGAAGACTGTGCAATCAGAGTAGAAGACAAACATGGAGAATGACAAGGATGAGAATCTTCTAGCTATTACCAACTTGAAATATAAGCTGTTAAGAAATAAGTTTTAATACAGTCGATGAACTGTATATTTAGCTCAAACTATATATTATTTTGTGTATCTTAGATTATATATAGTTAGTAACCATCCAAAGATATATATGGATGTATGTAATCAGTGAAACTATTGTTAAGTTGTTCAATGTTGAGTTTCTTAGATGATGCTAGTTGATCTTGAAATTGTTACTATTGACTGAGCTTATATTCCTTTGCACTATGATTAAGAAAGGTATTTTGAGTTGTTCTGAATCTTTTGTGTTCATTGCACATTCATATTCCTCCTCTATGAATCTGTGTGTTTATGGATTTTTCATTAATTAGTTTATGTAAATCCTGTCTCCCACTGTCTATTCTCGTAATTAGCCTGATTCAATAGTCGAGTTGAATCATCGCTAACAGCATGTAATATGGTCCTCCCATTGATGGGATCATGGGTTAGGTCAATTCAAGTTTGTAAAAAATACAAAAACATTTGAAAATATACAAAAATACAAAAAATATATATATCAAAAATACAAAAACATTTTAAAAATCATCAGAAAAATTAAAAATTAGGACCTAAGCATGAATGGGTTATTAATTTACTTATTTGCATCTATTATTTATCACATATTTAGAATATAACATTTTTTTTTTCATACACATTCATTTCATGAGGTATATGAGTTTGATGTAGGACATACATTTCTACATGGATTCTTACATGTTGGGTTTCCCTTCTACCTAGTGGTCATGCATATGCTAGGGACATAATATTCTACATGTTACATTATCAATAAGTTATATCTATCTATGACCTCAAATTCCATGCCAAACTACATATTTTATAAATGTCCTACTAATTACTCATATCTTACATTAAGCTACATGGATATGCTACTTGTGACAATGTGAAATTGATGCATATGGATGGAATGGACTAGTTTTCATTTGTTCTATGATCCTTAGATGTTTAATTTCTTCCATGGTAGGCTAGACATTATTTGTTTATTGTGTGTGGCCTTTAGCTCTTATGTGCAACAATCATTTGATCATCTTTATGAGATTTTTTCTTGGTATGTGCGACATTTGAACATGTCCATTGCTTGTGGCCATTGGCCCTACATTGTATGTGACATTTAAACATGTCCCCTATTTAAGACATTATTAGTATCCTTTACATGTGGCCCTTGGCCTTGTTTTTTATGACCTATTCATGTCCATTATATATGGCCCTTATCCTTATTGTATGACATTATGTGTTGGGGTTGTTGAGCTTGACTATTTGTGTCATGATACATATCATGAACTTTTGCTATAGAGTCTAATTCAAATATGGACACTTTATTACATGCCTCATTGCTATATCTATCTATACGTGGCACTCATATTCCTTATAATCAATATGTTACATACATACTTAAATGATAATTACATTACTATGATGACACACTCTCCACATGATGACATAATGCTACATAATTATATCTTTATGTAGATGCTTGAATCTAGATTTATATGTAAACAAGTCTTGTACATTTGAAAAATATCATTCAAGGATCTACACTTCATTTCTAGATCTTCCTTGCAGTCAATAGGTTCCTCTTCGCCATACCACTGGACCTAAATATTTATCTTATACTTTGACCCTGATGTTCTATTTACCTAGATCACTTATAGCCCATAATATGCCTGAATTATGATATATCCTTCACTATCAATTATAAAGCTCCAATAATCTTCTATCTTCCTAGATAGTTACATTAAAACTTGGATAATAGCATTGATGTTACTACCCCTATCCTAACACAAGTGGCCTTGCATTTTAAACACTCAAAATTTCAAATATTTTGATATGTATGGGTCAGCCTAATAATTTTCATTAACCCTTTCATGGGAATATTTTTAAAATGTGTTGTATAAATACAAGTAAAAGTCAATTCATTATAATCAAGTACAAATCAAGTCATATTCAAGAGCTTACCAAGAAAACATCTAGTAAATTAACCTTCCAAGTATTCAAAACTAATATATTCTTCCCTATTTCTATATCAGTAATAGCAGCAGTCATATTATAGGTCTAAAGCATTTAAAGAGCATCTCATAGGCCATATTTGTCAAGTTATAAGCTAGATCATTTACATGCACTTGCATATAGGATATTTCACCTTTCTGCACATACAATCCAACACATAGGAGAGAGTTACATATGTTTGAGGTCATCTTCGTAGTAGTGACTACGTAGGCAGCACTCATTGATAAAGGGGTTTTTTAGCTCAGTTCAAAACTGTGAACCCACTAAACCATTTTTGGTAAGGTAACCTAACCTAGGGTGAAGAGCTAGGGTTTGAGTTATATTTAGATATCGATATTTTGTGTACATGATCTAAAGACACAATTTGAAAGGTAACAGAAAACCCAAAAAGATCTAGGTGGAAGTTTTAGTCAATAATCAATATTCTATCTAGGAGAGATGCATTAAAGCATTGACACAAGTATCCCCAAGGAAACACAAGTGTCTATGTTGGCCAAAAGCTAATTTTTAGAATTTGATGAGTAGATAATAATATTCAGATAGTCTATTTTTACACCTATCTTACTCATATTTGCATGCACATTAGTGTACAAACTAAGTATAATTTATCCTCCATATTTTTATTATTAGAATATTGAATGTTATATTTTTTATACTTAGAACATGCTTAGATTAAATATTTCTTATCAAAACATATGTAGAATATAAATTCATTAACTGGCCTACTTTAAATAGTAGCTTATTCCATGTTTGATTAGTCTAGTCTCTCTTATTTAATGCTTATTTCCAAAAAGGGTTAAACTTTTGGTGAACTTGACCTCTAAGTCTTCTCATGCAACTACTAGCTAGCTCTAGGGTTTTCATGATTCTAAGGTTTTTTCTTGTTGTATTTATTTAGATTTGTTCTTTTTTTTACAAATAACCTAGGCATAGTCCTATATTAGGTGGTGTTCCTATATAATATCTTTTTTTACTCTTTGGGCCACCTAAAATGTGTTAAGCTAATACCATGTCAAATTATGCTAATAATGAGTGTCAATAATGACAATGAAAAAAATCTTATAGAAGATGAATCTAATCATGATAATAATAAAACATATGAAAATGATGAGCATAAACAAGTAGATCAAGAGCAAAAGAATGCATTCATGATCCTGAAGATCTCCACAAGATCCTTAATACTATATTGGAAGCTAAAAAAGAAAAAGGTGTTAGCGAACAACTATTGTTATTTATTAATACAAATATTGGGGATATTGGATGTGCATATTATACATCCATTCTAATATCCCTCCCCTCAAGCATAATATCACATACTACATCTAGTGGGGGCACATGATATGTTTTCAAACCATTATTCCCCGAAGATCAAATAACTATTACTACATCCTCCATGGGAGCAATTAAGACTTTAACTCAATTATCGGTTTCAATGCCTACATCAACATAAGTGGTGTTTTCATCCTCTTTCGTGACTTCTCAATTTTTAAATAAAAATTCCAATGGGTCTACTATGCACACTCTTTTATAAGATACACAGCTTTGGAAGCTAAGGTTACCAATTGAGTAAAATGCTATGAAATTAACTCATGCTATTGATTCAAAATTTGTATTGCATAGTCCTCTAGCACTCAAGATATATTTGCACCCTTTTCCAATTAGTTTTGTTTCACCCAAGCTCATACTTTATGATGGCAAGGGTGATATTGAACATCATCTTTGCTCTTTTTATGCAACATGCCTTGATTATAATTCAAATGATAAACTTTTGACCAAATTATTTCCAAGACGTTTAAAGGATTATGCTTTGAGAAGTTTATATGATTTACCAATATAATCTATAAAATCATTAAAGCCTTTAGTAGATCAATTTTTAGCATATTTTTCAATTAACATTACAAAAAAGAAATCATATGCACAAATTTCCAAGATCAAACAACGAACCAATGAGCCTATTAATGGATATGTCTTGAGGTATAAAACAATGTTGGCCAAAATGACAAATCCAATGGAAGATAAAGCTTCAAGATATATTTAATTTTTTTTTCTCCCTTACACGAGACTATTTTTTTAATAAAAAGGGTAAAAATATATTAATAAAACAACAAGAGCATTACAAGAAGAATGGGGGACCGAAATCCCCAAAGGAAAACAAGCGCAGAAAAACTAGGGATGAACCCACCTATATGTTGATATGAGCCTTCCTATCTTCCTCCAAAATACGTTCTAGATTAAAGCAAAGCTCTGGGGAGAGAGACTCCCAATCCTCAGAATTACCACCATCTAAATGCTCGGACACCCATTTTTCCAAACAATCTACTGATCTATTCCATTCACGGGGAATATGAACAAACCTAATTGTATCCATGAGCGAGCTAATCCTCAAAATCTGCTGCACAATCCCAGCCAATTACCAATTGATATCCAACACTTTCCTCTTAACAAGCAGGTTGATCCCTTACATGAGACTATTATTTTCAAGAAGTTCAAATATTTTAATGACTGATGTCATATTGTTTGAGATAGAGAAATCAAACTTATTTCATTGAACAAGCTTAAGTATGTAGCAAACACATCAACTACATCCAATACAAAGTTTCATAGCAAACCAAGCTATAAGGCCAAACCTATTGAGGCTAAAAAGGAAACAAACACTATGGTTAATATAGTCTCACAATAACCTAATCGGCTTATCTTGTTCAATGCACCAAAGAGATCATTTACATGATTACATGAATCTATAGCTTCACTACTTTCAAAGCTTGTGGAGTGTCATCTCATATCTCTCCCTCCTCCTATGGTGATTGATATGAGTCGACCTCTACTAAAAGTACATGATGCTAATACTTATTATGATTATCACTAATGTGTGGGCCATTCTATGAACATATGTTTTAAATTAAAGCACAAGATATAGACGTTATCGATAGTGAACAACTCACCTTTGAGGATTATCCAAAGGACTCAGGTTCACAACCTAATGATTATCAAAACCAAAATATTTTCAACAATCCATTACAATATAATTTTAAGGAAACACCAAAATTTCAAATGCCATATCATGCACATCCTCCTCCACCACATTATGGGCACCCATTAGATGGGATTATTAGTATAATTACATATGAGATTCCAACTATGGTTCAGAGGCCTTCCATTTCATTTGATGATAATGAGATTGTGGATGATGACAAAGATCTTCATTATGTATTTATCAAGGTACATATTTATTATCAACCTATACATAGTGTTATGGTTGATAATAGTTATAGTGAGAATGTTGTACCATGGCATTACTCACACATTTGAGATACACATAAGATTATTTATTTCCTTCGACTAAAATGATAAAATCATTCAATAGAAAGACAACATTTTTTTGTGAGATTGATTTACCTTTATAGTTTAGTCTAGCTCATGTGACCACAACATTTTTATTTATACCACATATGAGAGTCTTTAATATGTTATTGGAATGACCTTGGATTCATAAACTCTATGGGTGTCTTAAGTATATTCATGCCAACAAGGTAATTATAGTTTCAGGGATTCAATATTAATATCCTTTGCAATAATAAAAATTTGTTCCACAATAGGTAATTATACAACCTAATAAGGTTAATCATACTTGAGAGTCCATAGATATCTATAGTGGACTCTTTAAGATCTTAATTTACACCTTTATGGCCTAGCCAGTTATTGACAACAAAGCACCACATTTTAGAATGGGTACAAAGACTCAATATTACACCAAAGAAATCATAGACCATTAAATAATGGGTTACACAAACCACCACACCTTATACTACTACTTCACAACCATAGAGTCCTATAAGGCATACATAGAGTATAAAGATTCTCTAGTTTTAGATTTGGCACATATACATGATCCTTGGTAGAATGACAAGTTTACTATACCATATGCACAATATAGAGCACCTTATAAACATCCCTTATATATGATCATTGGATATCACTCTCTTTTCAAAACATATCAAAAAAAATCAAAATTTCAAAAAAAAATTAAGAAAATATAAAAACATTCAAATAAATCAAAAATACAAAAATATTTAGCATTTCATATGTTTACTAGCCTTATGCATATGTTTTTTTTATTTATGTTAGTACATATCATATCATTTATTTATACACATATGTTTCATGGGTACTTGAATGTGATATAGGCATACATTAGATCCATGATACATACGTGTGTAGATGTTAGACCTTTCATATTCTGGCATGACACATTATGTTCGGGCATCTTGCTTCTATATGATCATGATTGACACAGGTTCTATTATTTTATGATAATTTCTATTTGAACTTATATACTAAAACTTACACATGCCTATACTCATGTTACTATATTACATAATGTCTTTTGATATGTTATTCTACACAATAATTTTTGCTAACACATGTATATAGGGACTAGCATGGCATGCTATCCTAGTTTATTCTATTTCATTTACTTAATCTCTTCACATGGCTTACTTGAGTGTACTTATTATTTACTTCTTTGTATTACTTGTTCAACATTTGAACATGTTCATTGCTTATTGTCCACAATGCCCTAAATGTTGCTTATTTCTTTAGTGTGTGAACATTTGCATAAGTTTTCATCTTGAGTGTGGGGAATTTAAGCATGCCCCTTGTTTGTATTCTCTTTAAGCCCCTCTTTGTGTGACTTTTGAGTGCTTTTGTGTGTGTGCTTGATTGTATTTTTAAATTTCTATCTTCTTTACATTGATATGATCCATATCATGCATCTTAGGGCTTGTATGCATACTGCAAGCTTCATTGATATATATACTTCAACATGATACTACTATATGCTTCTTTAATACATGTTTCACATAGATACAACATAGTCATTTTATACTTTTGAGATAATGTGACTCACTTTTTCATTCCCCTCACCTCAAAAGGGGGTATATCAGTGGGGGCATGTCATAGAGATAGAAATCCTCATACATAAAGTTGACATAATTGATAGAATTTGATTCAATTTATATGATTTAAATATACACTTGAAACAAAAATTTATGCATTTGAAACTGATTTAGGATAAAGTTTTTAGATTTGTTATACACATTATACATATTTTACAAATAGAGGTTACATTTTGACACATAATTCAACTTGAGACACATTTTAAGGTGTATATGCCATGTAAATGCACCAAATTATAGATAGATTATTCACATTTTACCAATATTCATGCACCATTTTATCTTCATTTGATGTAAGAGTTAGCTTCTTTGATTAGTGTGATCGATATTTCATGTTTTCAATAGACTTAACACTACTTCTATTATTGTGGGTTGATATAATTATTAATAGATTAATTGTCAAGATCGTATAATAACATTGAAATAAAAAGGCAAAAGAATGCAAAATGAATCAATATCACCTTGAGAGAGAATCAAGCCATAAAATTGAGATGTGAGTTGATAAGTGGGGAAACCATCAAATAGAGATAAACCCCAAAATATATTAGTAGCCATGAAAATAATGAAATCCAAGTACAATAATAATAATAAGCCAAGAAAATGAGAGAAGATTGGCCTCAAGCCAAAAGAAGCATCATACGAGTGTAAGAGAAATATTATACGTGGAAGAGAGGAGGAAATCGCTCTTAAAATATAATGAGAGGAAGGATGAGGGAGTTACAAGAATCCCATCATGACCTTACAAGGCCTCCTTGGTGTGTGCCACATGGCCTATTTTAAAAGAGAGTTGGGGGAAGTGTGTGACATGTGTAGGGAGGAATTACTTGTGTAAGTAACTCCAAAATCCAACAAGTGGACAAGAGAGGTGATAGACACCTCATATATATAGGATAAAGTGTATTTCACATAAAAGATACCTAGTATAAGCTTAAAAAGCCTAAATGAACCCAAATAAGGTTAATCTCCAACACTTTATTTTAAGCTTAATTTGAGGTTAAAAAAAGGCAAAAAACATTTACAAACAAGGAAGAGAGCTGAAATTACATAATACTCCCCCTTAATAGAAACTTTCTTCAAGAGGAATTACAATAGATTGAGAAAGAAAGAATAAGAAGAGAAGGTGTCGCCAAAATTTGTAAAGATTAAGGTGTGATCATCAATAATCTCCAAGAAGCCTCTTCAGACAAGATGGTTAATATGAAATGGAATAAATACCAACAAGGAAAAATGATCCATTGGAACTTGAAAAATAAATAAGCTAACACCGACCTTTCAAGTGAAGTAACCCATATGCCATAAAAATATGATCTACATACATAATGTAATAAAAGTAAATGGACAATAAAATAAATGGAGTAAAGATAACTTCCATCACAAAGTGCAAAACCCTACACAAAAAATAAATTAGTCAAAAATAGAGAGCTCCAATCAAAGCATAAAAAGTAAGGAATGCATAAAAGAGTTTGAGTTTATCAAAACAGAGACAAAGAAGATATCTCACTGGAAAAAGATATTTGACTTGAAGCAATAGAAGAAATATCATAAAAAGACATGTCAAAGTCTCTAGAATATGTATTGTTTTTAGGCATAAAAATAGTTTTAACCTTAGATGTAGGATATTTAGTCATTTTCCAACAATGAAAAGTGTCATGAGTGGATTTACCACAAGATTTGTACGGATGCAATTTCCAACATTTAGAGAGATGATGCCTATGTTTTCCAGAATGCACATAAGGTTTATCATTTTTAACCAAATCAAAATAATTAAAAACATTATAATTAAAATGAGTTGCATTATAAGGCATTTGGTGAGGACAATATAATTTTGAATTCACATGAGAAGTAATTAAATCATTAAAACTAGTTTCACACTTACAGAGTCCCCCACCCAAGTAACCCATACTTTGTATGACATTAAATCTAGGGTTAGTGGGTGGAGTGTTCAAAGAGGTTTGTTGAGAATCACATTTTATATTGTCACTAGAGACATTACCATGAGCCAAAAACACAAATTTAGCATGTAAAGTGTCAAAAAAATCTAGTATTTTCTCTACGTGAGCATCAAAAGAGTGTTGAAAGCAGAAATAATCAAGTTTCACCAATACACTTAATGTTTAAGAGAAATAATTTCATAATTTTTTAAATAAATAGTTTGTTTACACTTCTTAAAAGCTAAAAAAATAATTTATTAAAAATTCATTTGAATAACAATTGATAACGTAAGAACAAACAAGTGACAAAATACAAATAATCATTGATGAATATTCAATTTTAAATCAAGAATTCCTAATAATGTCAAATATTATTAATTTTTTGTTTACTAGAATATTAAAAAAACTAAATTTTAATTATAAAAAAAAATTGCATATACTTAAGCAAACCATAATACTTTTTTTAGAAAACGTAAAAAAATTGTCAATTTGATTGTATAGTGAAAGTATATAAAGATTTTACAAAATTTGATATATATGAAAAATCAAAATGCATAAATATAAGGTTTTTATTAATTTTATTCTTTTTAGGAAATCAAATTTTTGAAAAAAAATCAATCTACGTAACTATAATGGTTTGTCTTTTTCTTTTTAATCTATCCTCATACTAGCATAGATATCTTAAATACATTTATCTAAAATACACCAAGAGATATCAATATTGAGGTGCCTATATTGTGAAATAGGTTACATAGGCACCTTGATATTGATATCTCTCAATGTATTTTAGATTGATACATTTAAGATATCTATGCTAGTAGCACTTGCATGTTTGGCATGCACATTTAATAATAAATACCAATTAATGCATCATTTCATGTTCATCCAAATAAGAAATATATATCACATTCAATGATAATTAAAGAAAATAATTTCATATACATCAAAACATGAAAATAATTATAATATATGTGATATTAAATATGTAACATTATTGTAGTTCTAAGGACATAAGTCTCTCTTCCTCAGCGTTTAGTATGGAAAGTTATTTTCCTGTTTTCAACTTCTCATATCTATGGTATGAAAATGGAGACCAAATTTTGAGTCCTTCCAAAGATTTTACATGCAATATGTCCACAAATTTTGATCCTAGTCTTTTTATATTCCCTATGTCAAATTTTTCTTTATAAAGAGTCAATCCTTATGATTTGTGTATGGATAATCCCCAAGCCATTCTTAAGGGTAGTTGTCATGTGTGTCCCCTTTGTATTGGTGTAATTGGAATTGTATGCAGAGTTGCATCTACAAATGACATTCTAGAGTAACTATAAAATTCCACCATAACATATGTAGGTGGATCTAGTGGGGAACTTCTAGGTTTGCATACTATATTTTGAATATATCCTAGAGATCCATTTTTTATCTCACCTTCACTTAGGATTATATGACCACAATCTAGTTGCCTCTATAAGTGAAAAACTTTCCATTTCATAAGGTATGTTCATGTATCCATCAATGAAAGCTTGTAAGGGTCTATCATTTTCTAGTTTTATAGTATGTGTCACCTATTTGAACACTTCGCATGAAACATTCAAAGTGACAAACACTATATTGTTTCTACCAATAGAAGCGCCAACAACATATGACATGTCTCTTGTGACCCAATGTCTCTTTTGACAAGGGTTTCTGTTAGGAGTCTTCTATATGCTATAGATGCTAATTCATTAGGGTTTTTAATGTTTTCAAGTTGCATTAACATTTGATGATAAGTTTTAGATCTATTCTCAGTTTTTGCCACATATTTGGTAATGTAATTGATTATCGCATGTTTTGAAAGCATAGGTTTCCAATCTATATTTTCTCTCCACAATTATAATATGTTTTAGTTATTTGTATTTACACAATCATCATTTCTTGCAGGATTATGTTTTTAATCTCCTATTTTTGGGTCTTGATAGAATTTTGATCTATTCAGATTTAATGGCCATGGTGCATTGTACCTATAAAAATAATAAAAATATTAGTTTTTGTAAGCACATTATGTTATATTTATATATATATAAAAAATGGACGTATAAATATCTTACCTACAAAATATATTTGCTCTTTTCTTAGTAGGTAGGCACCCTCTCTACACATTGTATAATGCTCTACACAATTGAGTAACTCTTCATAGTCATGGTCAAGATCTACCTATGTTAGTTGATGCATATTTCAAAGACATGGATGTTGCATAAAATTTTGTAATACCTATATTGAATCATATATAAAATTTTATCTATTATTATGAGATAACTTAATTATTATGTAAAAAATAGATATGAAAAATATTGATAGCATACCTATATGTTTTATTGATGTGGATCACCATGCAGATTCCATGCATGGACAATAGAATCAAATTTTTTTTTAGCATTTTGTAGATCATGATTATTTATCCAATAAAGATTCTTCATGTTTTGTTCTCACTCTAACCATATGAACCCATGCACATGTGGTAAACCTCTATGTTGCCATTCATATCTAGACCAATGATTTTTCACTTTCATTCCTTTTTGTGGTATCTCTTTTCAAAAAATTATATGTCGCAAGTGCATGTAGTATGTCACTATATGAAGATAGTCAATAATATTTTATCGACACCATTTTTGTGATTCTTGGGGATTGGTTGGTGGTGTTCCTAGCATTAGCACAGGTAGATCTAGACAATACATATCAATTGTACTCAACGTGACGAAAATTATCTATGTACCAATTTGATGTAATATATCACTTAATTTTGCACAACATTTTGCCCAATAAGACCTTATACCCCTTAATGTGGTACCAAAACACATCAAATGATCAGCTAGATGAGAGTGGGGCACATTGTCCATATGCTCATACAATTCACTGATGGTGATTGGCATGTTTTGTAGACTCTTTTCACAAACATTGCAGATGAATTTTGTGAACAATGTCTCATAATCATAGTCATCATGTAATATATGAATCATGGGTGTCATCCAAAATGGTGATCCCTGTATTGAATCAAATGTTTAACAAATTCATGTAGATGCACTCATTTCATTCTCGATTCTAACCAATCACATCTTCCATCTAGAAATAATTTGGGGAAGACCATATCAATTAACCCTTATGTGACATACTCATTTATAGGGGATGCACTAATTCCTAGCCAATCATTAGATCTCCAAGTTCTAAATTAGGATTATTCACCCATGCATGGATTAATTCCATATCTCTCATGGCATTTGGGTGTTTGGAGGCCATTGAATTCATATGATTGATGATATTTACTTCATCCATTTCCATCATTAGACCCTAAAATACATATTCATTCACATTTGAATCAAACTCTATACGTACAAAGTTCAATTGGTCAAATATATTTTTCTCGGAATTGGGTGGAAGTTTGATAAATGCATTTTCATCAATTTGAACATCTCTATATAACTTATTATG
This sequence comes from Torreya grandis, assembly GCA_037957365.1. NCBI lineage: Eukaryota > Viridiplantae > Streptophyta > Pinopsida > Cupressales > Taxaceae > Torreya > Torreya grandis. Next base: position 1,662,589 of record JARHVA010003137.1, on the reverse strand, counting down.
TTCTATTTTATATTTTAGTGCCCTATATACTCTCTAACTCTATTAACTATAAATTTGTATTTTGTTTTGCGTTGATTTCTTGTTTGAACAATAATGATCAACAAATATTTTATTTGATATGGTAAAACCTTAACAATTTCTTTCACTTCTTGTTGACCACTTTATATTTATACTAACCTCAGTTATATGTGTGACTTGTAGGATTGGATTGACTCGTGCTATCAACATTTTTTCTACTTGGGTTAATCTTGCAAGTTCTAGTAGTTGTGGACTAGGATCCATATTGTTCGATGATGAAAATTGATGATCATACTTATCTTATTAATACATGTGTCAAATGGTACCTTTAGGTGTTCATGAGATAATTATGTTGAGGTAACTTTCTTGACAAACATAACACATACTTGACGAAGCCAATTTTTCTAAACGATGACGAAATATGATCTATAATGTCTTCAAATCTAACTCAATATTTCCATTGTTATTATGTGTATTTTATATATTATTTTCAACATTATTATCCATGGCATTTATTTATCTATTGTTTGGCATATCTAACACACATTCTATAGTCATGGAATTCACTTCTTCAAAGTTAGCATCAATATTAGCATTCATTCAATGATGTCTTTAAACTAATTCATGATTAAGTTCTTATACTTGGTTTCTTTCTTCCATTGTAAATTGCTTCAAATGCATTTCTTTGAATTGTTATTCTTAATCTCTGTTGATCATCTTGTGATATTCATCTATGATATGCTATCAGTTTTTGGGCATGTTGTCTCATTTCTGCTTCTAGCTCTTTAGCTACTAATTCAGACCTGTGTTTTGCACATCTTTCCATTTCATTCTCATTACGTTGTTATCTTTATTCCTCTATCATTTGTTCACGTTGTTGTCTTAGATATTGTCAAGCATATTCACTTCAATATTATCTTCGCTACTCTTCAATTTCAAAATTCAATCTTGGGTGAGCCATACCTATAAAAGATAGACATAAAACATTCAAAATTTTATCCAACAATTTTAAAATAAAATAGACTTAATTAGTTATTAAATAATGAAAATAATTTATCCACAAGTTTCAATAAAATTATATCAGATACTAATAATTATATAATATATGTATAGTTATATTTTAATTTTAAGTAGAATTTTCCCATCTTAAAAAAAAAATTAATGGATTTTATTGAATTTTATATTTATAAAGCAGACATGTGAAAATAAAAGTTAAATTTATTACAAATTTATGAATACCTTTTTCATATTACTATTATTTTAATTTTATTTAGAATTTACACATATTAAAAAGAAAAATAAATTTAAACCGTAAAACTAACCTAAACCATAAAACTATTGACTTATAAACCAAAGTCAAAACCCTAAAATGATGATACTTAAAAAGTGACAAATAAATAAAAGAAATAAAATCACTTTTTCTCATACCACAGCTAAAAGAAATAGTGGTGGGAAGGACAACTTGGAGGTAGATGACTGAGCAGAGAAGAAATTTTGCCCAAAGGGAAAACATTGCAGAATATATGATATTTATGTTGGGGTATTCTAAATAAGTTTGTTATTATGGCTCGGGATAGGAAGATCTGTTCACTATTTTTATTGTTATATGTGTTGTGTTTTTGTTTGTATTTATATTTTTTTGTTGAATCTTTTCTCATATTAATTTTATATATATATATCTGTCTGTGTGTGTATTCAAATGACATGTCAGTTGATTGTATTTTTTTTTGTTGGCTAATTTTTTTTATTTTATTGATTTGGCAGCCCACTAAAACTAGCAGTGAACCACTCATGCCATTACACTCCTTAGCTACCATCATAGGTTATGCCTCTTGGCATAATAAGATGTACTAATAGAACAACAATTAATTTGTAAATGTAAATCCACACCAAAATACCAAATTGTCTTTTAGTTAAAAATAATTGAAATCATCTAATTAAAAAAAAAACTTAAAAAAATTTAGAAGTGGATTAAAAAGTTTTGAAGTCTCTTGTTAGTAATTGTTGCAAAGGTATCTATTGGAATCAATTTCACCAATTAATCTTCATTGAAAAATGTACCCACTAAATATTTTCTTCTTTTCTAAAATCTTCACAATAATTTTATTATTTAAATTATATTTTATAAAATAAAAAATTGAAAATGATTATTTCTTAACTTTTTATTGGTTAAAAGATGATGACAAAACAATTTTTTTGACGAAATTCCCCATTTTCAAATTTAAAAAAGAAAAATTTTGATTGTTCAATAAAATCATTGTGATTAACAAAATTACATGATTTATGTTTTGCTGAAAATAAAAAGAAACAATAACAATGATAAGTAATTGTGCCTTGCATGTGCTACATGGAAAACAAATTAAATATCCACAACAACCCATCGCACGTATTGAATAGATGTTGTGTGTCATGCACATTAATTTTGTTCAACTCCATCAATTAACATGGCAGCTACCAACTAAAATTCACTGTCAATGAGAAATGCAATCAAATTGAATATTAGATGGTTTCAGAGGATCATATGCCTTACAATAGCTACGATCTTGGACTTAATCTAGTTTTTCAACAACTCTAGAGGATTCCTAAAAAAAACTGGCATCTTCAAAGTAGGGATTAGTTGATACATTTCCATGTCTAATTTATATATTTCGCACCCACGAAAGCAAATGGATCGTTATTTTTTACAAGATATTATGGTAGATGTTATAAACATCAACTAAAAATTAAAACAAAATATAAGGCAAACTTGTGTTTCTTATTCCACCCTCTGAAAAGTGGAACTTCAAATTCTTCAAAGTGACAAAATAATATTATTAATTATCATGTTCAAAGTTACTTATGTGGATTATATGCTAGGAATCCTTCTTAAAAAATAATTGGAAAATATCCAACATGTGAATGGCATGGCCTATATTGTCTCCAGAATGATCGAGACTGCATATAATGGTGGAAGTTCACCTAACCCTAACCAAGTATTGTAATTCCCTTCTTATTTATCCTATGGTTCACTTATTCAATGCAAAATATAGGTTAGTTAATGTGAAGATACAAGGGCCTAAGTAGAGTGAACCATATTGAAAAATATTTAGTATTTAGTGAGTTTGATTGTCATGTAAGAAGGAGACTAAGAAATCCATGGGTTGATTCATGTGATAACCCTAAAAGCTTGTCCGAAGCTTCTTGAAAACAAAGTCACAAATTCATAGTCAAACTAAATTCACCAAGAATAAAATGCAGTAATTAATAATGGTTATGGTAAGCACTCAAGCATACATGGTTTCATTGTTAATTATTCAAATAAACATCCATAGTAAATTATGAAGATGCCTTTTCCTAGTGTACATCCATTCAAATAAAAGGTACATATTTAACCTACCCATGGAGGTTGTAACACATGCATGTTTAAGCAGTTATCTTGGAGCTACAATGATTGTAAATACATACAAGAAAAAAAATTACATGCTTTAGATGGATTGATAGATTATTTAGAAGTCAACATTCATCATGGCTTCATCAGGGGGAAAAATATTGTGTCAGTTTATAGTATAATTCGTTCCCATTAAAATCCCCATTAATTGGATGCGGTAATCTAAGATTTAAAAAAGCATTATCAGGAGTTTCAATTCATTATGATGAAATATTAGTTTTAGAGGAAGCTTTCCAATTCAAAGTAAAACCATGCTACAAAGAGGTAGAACTTGACCAGACCTTGGGAGTACTTCCATAATCATATGAGAAGCTTAGATCAGAACAATGTAGAGTACCTCAGAATACCAATTTAGAGTTTATTTTTCATGTATTTTTTTCTTGAGGGCTTCAAGAGAAATACCCACATAATATTTAAAGATACACCAACATTTCAGCATCAGCAAATAAATCCCAAAATTCAATTATGTTTACATATAAGGATTGATTAAAGCTCCCAAAATGTATAGCATTAGAAGTGTATATGTAAGAAGTGTAGTTGTGTTTGTAACTTCCTTTTCTGTCACCACTTTTCACCATTGTGCTATGTGTTAACCACTGCTTTCAACTTGTCTTCCTTCCAACTATTAATTTCCACTTGGGATAATATTAATATTAGCTCCTTTTCTACTTAGTAATGCACTTTCATTAAAAAAATTAATCATGCCCTACCTCCCTCAATCAAATATTTATTTTTATTTTTTTAATATAATATTATATATATATATAATCTATTATGAACATGGGGATTGTGGAGTATGGATAGTGGAGGCTTCTATATGGATTCTTTATCACTAGAGGAAGACAATTTGAGTTGTTCTTATAATAAATATGGTTCTGGTTCATTTTCCACTATTAGGTGGTCAATATGAAGGTTGTCAAAACATCAATGCCATGAAGAATTATTGGAAGTCCCAAGCCCCGAGCATAATAAAATTATTCTAGAAGAAAAAATTGTGCATCATATAGACCAGATCATGTAAATATGTTGAAGGAAAGGTTTTCAAAGCTATTATTTGGAGAATATATGCTTGGTAAGACTTGAAAATGTGAAGTGAAGGCTTTGATTTAGGTGTTGTTGCTATCAAACCACAAATAATTAAGTGGTTGTTTCAATAAACGAGATAGTTAAATTAGACTTATACACAAAGAGAGATTTAAAACACCAAAAACAAGATTTGTCCCTTCACCATAGAAGACAAGTGTCAGCTACTTACAAGGCATGTGTTGTGCAAAATAAGCCAACATAATCACTAATTTAGTTAGCCAAGAAGGAACCCAAAAACATGATAACTCCAGAATCAAAATAGGTTGAACTTTGTCCCCGCTTAGTGCGAGTGCACAAGTATTTTATTAATAATTCAAAAAATCAAGTACATAAGGGTGCCTTTACTCCGTTAACCCTTTTACAATGCAAACATGGATTTATATAGTTTTTACCAATGACCAATAAAAACAACTAATCATATAACCAACTAAATACGGGAAAACAACCCGTAAAGTAATTCTAATTAATAAACATAAAACATTAAAACTACCTAAGAATTAAACTAAGTTTATTTTATGGGGGTGTCTTTATAAAAGATGCATGCCCCATTTACAATAATTATTTATTTCCTACCAAAAATCTAACCTAACGTTAAGACTTTGGAACAAGTCCTAACAAACCCCCCTATGATCCAAAGTCAGGTCTTTGGACACATACCAAGCATTTTTCTGAATTTTTCAAATTTGATTCTGTCAAGGGGTTTTGTGAAGATATCAGCTGTCTGATCGGCAGTTGGGCAATATATTGGATCAAGAGTTTTCTTTGCCACCAGCATTTGCAGATAATGGTATTTGACATCCATATGTTTTGTTTTGGCATGAAACACTGGATTCTTGGACATCTTGATTGCACTTTGATTATCAATGTATAACTGTGTAGGAGCAAACTGAGAAACCTGAAGATCTTCAAGAATACAATGAAGGTAAACAATTTCTTTAGAAGCATCCCATGCTACAATATACTCTGATTCTACTGATGAATTTGCCACTGTATCCTACTTCTTACAACACCAAGCAATGGCAGTTGAACCCATATGCATAGTGTATCCTGTGGTTGACACTCTGTCATTCACACATCCACCAAAATCTGCATCACAATATCCAACAAGTTTGAAGTTCTTGTTGTGGAGGTATTCAAAGCCATATGTTTTCATTCCCTGAAGGTAACGAAGTACTCGTTCTACTGCATGCCAATGAATTTCTCTAGGCTCATGCATAAACCTAGATAAAATTCCAACTAAAAATGAAATATCGGGCCTGGTAGTCATCAAGTATATCAAACCTCCCACCAATTGTCTATATGTGGTGCCATCAAAAAAGGCACTGCTATCATCCTTAGACAATTTAAAGTTACTTTCCATGGGAGTGAGGGTAGGTTTGCAATCACTCATGCCAAACCTCTCTAATAACTTAGAAATATACTTAGTTTGTGAAATGAAAATACTATGCTCTTTCTGAGTTACCTCTATGCCTAGATAGTAGTGAATAAGTCCAAGATCTATCATCTCAAACCCATCTTTTAATTCCTTCTTCATAGACTTGTTATGGTTTTCATCATTACCTATAATAAACAAGTCATCAACATAAAGAACTAGTATCACCATTTTCTTACCCTGCACTCGAAAATAGAGAGTATCATCTGATTCACTGTGATGAAAACCACTGGATTTCAAGTATGAATCCATTTTCTCATACCAAGCCCTGGGTGCCTGTTTGAGCCCATACAAAGCTTTTGTCAATTTACACACTTTGTGTTCAGCACCCACCTGTTCAAAACCCTGAGGTTATTTCATATAGACTTATTCCTATAAATCACCATTTAAAAAAGCACTTTTAACATCCAATTGATGTACTTTCCAACCATTTTGTGATGCTAAGGCAAGTACCATACGAATAGTGTGCCATTTGGCAGTTGGTGCAAATGTTTCCTCATAATCAATACCTTCTTGTTCTGCATATCCTTTGGCAACAAGTCATGCTTTATGTTTATCAATGGAGCCATCTGATTTATACTTAGTCCTATTAACCCATTTACATCCGATGGGTTTAACATGTGGAGGAGGATCAACTAAAACCCATGTATTATTGTTAAGTATGGAATCATACTCACATTTCATTGCCTATTGCCAAACATGTTCAGTAGATGCCTCCTCAAAATTGGATGGCTCAGTAGAAGAAGTAGTAACAACCATAGCATAGTTCACCTATTTTCGAGAATTCTTGGGCCCTATTAAACCAACTTCATCTACTGTCAAGTCAAAAAAAGTACTTGGAGCCCATTTTGGATACTTAGACAAATTATTCAAATCAGGGACTCCAGAATTCTCATTAGGTGCATTATTCGAAGGGGGACTTAGAGAATTTTCAACAATTTCTAAGTCATCAACCTGTGAACTTGTAGATGAAGGAGAGGAAAGTGAAGGAATTTGAGTCTCATACCATAACTTCAAAGAGTTACCCCCATTATTCAAACCCTTATCTCTTTTTGCATTTTTTCTCTCTAATCTATCAAGTTAAGAATCAATCTCTGCAGTGTTCATAGTCCCAAACTCATCAAATATTACATCTCGACTCACTATGAATTTGCCTAAATCCTGTGCAAGAAAATGAAACCCCTTTTTATCTTCAGAATAACCAAGAAAGATGCATTTTTGACTTCGTGGTTCCAACTTAGTTCTATGTTTAATAGGAACCAAAGCAAAACAAACACATCCAAACACTTTCAAGTGTTTAACTTTGGGTTTAAACCCATACCATGCCTCATATGGAGTTTGTCCCAAAAGTGCAACTGTGGGGGACTTGTTTCTCAAATACACTGTAGTACCAATAGCTTCGGCCCAAAATTTATCATCAAGATGTTTATAGTGCAACATGGCACGTGATGTGCCCTCTAAAGTTCTATTCATTCGTTCAAATACTCCATTATGTTGTGGAGTATAAGCATTACCATATTGTCGATGAATTACATGTTCTCAACAATAGTCTAAAAATTCATTTGAGGTATACTCACCTCCATTATCTGAACGAAGAGTGCCCAAATGTGAACCTGTTTCTTTTTTGACTAAGTGTAACCAATCAACAAACTTAGCGAAAACTTCAGATTTGTTTTTCATAAAGAATACCCAAGTCATCCAAGAAAAGTCATCAATAAACAAGACAAAGTATCTACACCCACCAATGGATGACTTTTTCATGTCGCATACATCACTATGAACTAACTGTAAACATCTGTTAGCTCTTCAAGATGATTGTTTAAGAAATTTTTCTCGATTTTGTTTGTCCAAAACACATGACTCACAAAGAATACTATCTTTGCAAAAAGTGGGCAACCCATTCACCAGACCATATCTTTGCAAATCCACTAAAGAGTGGATATTCAAATGTCCATAGCGGAGATGCCATAACCACTGTGTAGACATAGTACTTGTACCTGTGTCAATGACTGCTGCAAGTTCTATATTGGGAGGAAGCACCTTACAATGCAATCTAACCAAGTTTCCATCTTCATATCCTGTATACATTGTTTTATAATTATCCTTCACTGAATTGGTGTAAATGAGCCCATTTTCAAGCACAATTTGATAACCTTTCTTTCGAATAGTTACCAAAGAAAGTAAGTGTTTCTTCAATGTGGGAACATACCAAACATCCTCCAAGTATTTTATAGACCCATTAGGAAGAAGAATTCGAATAGAACCAAGTCTTAGTGGTGTATGCATAGACTTATCTGCTAAGGCAACTGGAGAGAAAGAAGCTTCCTTATAAGACCAAAAGAAATCTCTCCTAAATGTCATGTGTTTGGTTGCTCCTGTGTCTAAAACCCATACATTTGTGAGCTCATCTCTAGCCTCATATTCAAGATAATCAATGTGCCCCAAAGTAGTGAATGCAAATTCATGGACAACATTACTAGATTCATCATAGTCATGATCGGCATACTGAGCAGAGTTAGTCTTAGTCACTTTTTGTGGCCTTTGAATTATATCAAAAGAAATCCTACATTGTGAGGCAATGTGACCAAATTTTCCACATCTATGACACTGAATGTCTGATCTACCTCGACCTCTGCCCCTATATGAACTGTGACCATGTCCTCAATCACTTGTTTCATGTGAATGTGATTAATTATATTGTTGATTATTTGAATGACCCATACCTCTGTTTTGATATATGCCTCCTCTGTAACCTCGACCCCCTCTAGAACTGTTTCCTCTATTGTTTTGATGCCCAGATGAAGATGAACTAGGCTTTGACTCTAAAACACGGGCTTCTTCAGTTTTCTTGGATTTCTTGGGTAGAGAGAGGTCATGTTGGATGAGCAACTCAGCCAACTTATCAAAGGTGATGCATGTGATCTTGTCAGAGACATGTAACATTTCAACAAAATTCCTATAGGACCCTGGTAGTCCTTTCAAAGCAGCAGTAACTATGAGGTCATCATCTAGTTTTCCAAAACCAGCTTTAGTGTACTCAGTAGTGATATTTTTCAACTTAGACATATATTCTCCCATATCCCCATCCTCATCTAATGACAAAGTAAACATCTGCATATGAATATCTAGCTTCTTATGCTTAGGTTTCTTATCATACAAATTTGATAATGTTTTCCATGCAGTATAACTATGAGGAGAATTTTCAATATGAACATACGTATCACGAGTACAACAACATTTAATGAGAGCTAAGGCCTTAGAATCACGCAAATTGAAAATATCTAACTTAGCCTGCTCTGTTGGCAATGTGGGATTTTCATTCTTAACAATATCCCATAATTCATTAAACACTAGTGAAGCCTCCATCAATCGTTTCCAATCTGAATAATTGGAAATTGTTAATCTATCACCATCTGAAAGTAAATTCTAAATTTTTGGCATTTTGAAATGAAAGCAAGTGCAGTAGAGAAACGTGTGACAAATGTGAAAGAAATGAAATAAATATCACACTCACTACACAAGACACTGCTTCTATGGGGTTTTGCAGTTAACCTCCGCATAGAGCGTAAAAGAAAAAACAAGTATTTTTTATGGGTTTTGCACTTAACCACACCAAAAATCAATGATTACACCCTTATTTCGCCAAATTACAACCTTATTCCACCAATTACACCCTTACTCACCACAACAATGCAAAAGAAAAAAATGATTGAATTCTGCCCCTTTTTCAAAAAATTAAATAACACAATACAATAAGTATGTGTTTTACAATACTCTGATTTAAAAGGGAATATTCCTTTTTTTAAAAGCATATTCCAAAGCAAAAAGAAACTTTCTCCAAAAAGAAGGGATTTGAACCCTTGACCTCCTCCTTTGCAAGCTTTTAACAAAATAAGCTTAACCAATTGCTCTAAGAGCATTTGCAAAACACTACACTCAGAAATTTATACTTATTCCAGATTTTGTGTATGAGGGAAAATTTAAAAAAATTACATATGAGTAAATAAATTCAAATTTTTCCCTTTGTTTACAGCCTTTCTTTCAACCTTCTCCCGTGGGACCCAGCCACAGCAAATATTTGAAACAAAACTATAGAAACATCAAAAAAATAATTTCTGAATTTTATTCCAGTGCCATTCTTCCCTGGGATGCCATGGCAGCTGCTGGAGATTTTTTTTTACCTATTCTCTCACCTACAGGCCGTACAAGCATGCTAAAATAGATTTTGACTGTGTTTTTGCAAATTTTTTGAAGTGTATTTGCAGGAAATGAGATTAAAATGAAGCTGGGCGTTGGAAGGCCGTACAAATGCAAAAAAATTCTAGATTTTCAATTTGGATGCAAAAATAGGAGTTTAATACCAATTACAAATGATTTGGAAAATAAGAAGCCTGAGAATGAATGGAAATAACAAAGACAGCCATGTATGGAAATTTTCAGAGGTTTTCAACAGAAAATAGGCCGTACAAATCTGATTTTGGCCAAAAAAACAATGAATTTAATAACATTAAATGCTAAAATTCATTTTTTATGCCAAATGAGGAGGTTTAACAGAGGAAAAATAGAGTATGAATAATCAAAAAAGATCAGACTGTGGTATATGGAAATATACAGGTTTAAATATAAATAATATTTGAAAAATTAAAATAATTTAATAATTTTTCAAAATATTTAAACCAAGACTATATGGCATACCTTATTTCATGCCAAATAATATCACGTGAAATGATTTTTCACCTTGCTCCTTCGAATTCACCGTGCTCCCAAAATAACCATACTCTGATACAACTAATAACTCCAGAATCAAAATAAGTTGAACCTTGTCCCCGCTTAGTGCGAGTGCACAAATATTTTATTAATAATTCAAAAAATCAAGTACATAAGGGTGCCTTTACTCCATTAACCCTTTTACAATGCAAACATGGATTTATATAGTTTTTACCAATGACCGGTAAAAACAACTAATCATATAACCAACTAAATACGGGAAAACAACCTGTAAAGTAATTCTAATTAATAAACATAAAACATTAAAACTACCTAATAATTAAACTAAGTTTATTTTATGGGGGTGTCTTTATAAAAGATGCATGCCCCATTTACAATAATTTTATTTCCTACCAAAAATCTAACCTAACGTTAAGACTTTGGAACAAGTCCTAACAAAACAAACTAGAGGAATAAGTTTAACTTGTTAGTTAGCAGGCATATCTTGTAGGCAAAAAATCTCCACTGCATTTAGGGAATCTACTAGTTTGGTATAAGGATCACCTATCAATAGTATTAAGAGAGCATGAGAAAGAGAGAGACAAATAAGTTAGTCCCTTTGTACTATGCATTCCCTACGAGCATTGGTGATTGTTTTTATTTGATTTTATGCATGTTTAATTCATTGGTCCTTTTTCTACCTTCAAATTATTTTCTTGAGGTTAATAAAGAAAATCACAACACTCCACCCAAGCATTTTATATATACTTGTTAGCTCATGGGATCTATTAATCTCTATGACTATAATCAAAGTCTTAATTACTAATGAAATCTAAATATTTCTCTTAACAACAAGTATTAAAACCACATCATAACACTTATTTTGAAAAGATAACTATATATATATATATAATAGCACTATTATTTTACTCAAGTGTGTCAAACTAAAATATAAACTTGATTTTTGTTTGTTTTGAGATTGATAAAACTAAAAACAGAGAACACTGATTAAAATATGAGAAAAATGAGCCCACACTTTTTGTTTTTTTATTTTTGCTTATAAAAAATAATTATCACTAAAATATGAATTAGCATTAATAAATTAATTAATGATAAGTGAGTTAATTAAAAAAAACTCTAAATTGATTTTTTTAGTTGAAAGACCATTAATAAAAAATTGGCTTGAAAGTATTAATGAAGCATTCCACTATAGAAAAAAAAAGTGCCTCATGCAACTCCTCAATGAGAAAAAAAACATGGTTAATATTAAAGTGTGATCAAGACTAAGAAAGAAGGAATAGTGACATAGATATCAATTATTCCACCACCAACCAGATATGCCACCAACCATGTGCTAAGAAGACATAAATGAATGAAGAGAAAATAAAAATGTTACTTAGTGTTTGTGAGTGACATGCAGAGCAAGGTGCCGAATGGAAAGGCATGAAGCCAAAGGTGAATAGTTATCACATATAAACATAATTAATACTGAGGAAAATTCCAAACTCAGAGGTGTGAAGAGGACTACATAGCTCACTACTAAGAGGACAAAACTCATAAATAAAATTAAGAAAAACTCATTAAAAACCCTAAACATAAGTTAATAAAGGCACTACATTGAGTTGTTTTTTTTTTTTTTTTTAATAATAAACGAGGGTGTGAATGTAAACAAATTCTTTGTGCATCTATTAGGGTTAAATAGATTTAACTTGCTATGATGATAGATTTCCTTAGTCTAAGATTTATGGGACTTTGGCAGATGGTTTTAATAAAAATAACAATTAAGTTTTATTTTAGAAAGTGTATTATATATATACATATATATATATATATATATATATATATATATATATATATATATATATATATATATATATATATATATATATTCAGTTAAGATGTAGGTCCAAGTTCTGAGCATATAGATATACTATACATGTCTTGTTTATGTTTTGATTGAAATGATGTTTAAGTTGACTATATGTATGAATGAGTTTACAAAGAAATTATGAATAATTGTTAGTTATGAAGTTGATTAAGGTTAACATATATAAATGATGATTGTTGAATCAGGGTTAGCATATATACGTTGATTGTGTGTTTTTGTATTAAATCCTATTTTTTTGCTAAGTAAATTTACCTGATTATCTATGGATTTTTATGGTTGATTTGATTATTATTAACTATGTTATAAGCCATATGTTGTTATGGGACAGATGTATGTTGCTTTGATTTCATGATCATATTGTTATGATTTAGTTTTATTATATATTCTTTACATTGTAATTATGTTGATTTATTATTTCAGTAGTATTTTATGATATATATGTCATGATATTATAGATTAACTACCTTCTCATCGTGAGTTTGATGCAAGAGAGATTCATTCTTTAGAGAATTATGGAGGGAGAGCATCATTGGAGAGGGTGGTTTAGATGGAAGTGTCAGGGGATGAAAGAGGAACATCTAGAACCCATGCACACACCATGTTAAATAGCACTCATTATATGCATAATCTGAATAGTTAGTGTTAGTGCATTTTTTATGTTCTTTGTATTTAGATAATTCCATATGTGTGTGTTAGTTCATATTTATGCTTAGGTGAATTAATCTTATGTTATTGTGTTTATGTCATGCTAATGTGTTCATGACTATTAATATTTTCAAAAATTCAAATTTGTATGAATAGTGTTTGGTACTATTGTGGGTGGACTAACCAACATGCCTTAGTAATGATGAGAGCATAATCTAGTTATCTTTATGATACTTTGAGAATGCCAATTACTATTGAAAAGACATTAGATGATTGATATAACGTAACTATAATAACCATCTTATTTTGGTATTATATTTGTGGATTTACCATTTTAGATTTAAAAGAATGTGATTCACTTTATATTATTCATATTGTCCTTTAGTTATGATGTTTGAATGAAATTATATTTTAATGGATTCTTTACAATTAAGAAATAAAACAATTGTGTTAAAATTATGGAATAAAGAAAAGAAAGGAAAAAACACCAAAAAGAAAAGGGGTTGGGTTATAAAGAAAAGAATGGAAAGTTTTTAAAAGAATATATAATTAGAATAAAACTAAAGCTTTAAAAAAAAGAGACTATGCATGGTACAAGGGGAATTTGACCAAATAATAAATGGACGATGAATTAGTTTGGATAAGAAGATGGCAAAGAATCATGGACATGCAAGATATAAGGCTCAGACGAGCATGAAAAAGTGAGATGCAATGCAAATGTCAGCTTTATATGCATAGGAATGAAATATAGTGCACATGGGATCGAATGATAGAAGATCTAATTGACTGTAGATTGTACAAGTAGGTTGTTGAAGAAATGAAACTTATCAAAAATAGATGCAAATAAGTATGACAGAGAGGCATATATGGATGGATTTGGAGTCTGGGATTAGTTTGAATGAATGACACAATAGATAACACAAATAGTTCAAATGGATGGCACCATGAATTGTCAGGGAAGTCCAAGAACAAACACACCTCTGTTCTGATTCCTCTTGTCAGATCTTGCTCCTCAGAAAGAGCACAGTATGATTACCAAATATAAGCAATTATAAATGCGGAAATAACCAGAAGCACAAATAGCTAGAATTCACCAATAGCACAGAATATGAGAGATAATACACTATCTTGTATTAACACTTTACAAAAAAGAATACAACAAAGAGCCGCCACACTCTTTCACCTTACAGAGGTTTGCCACACCTCAAGTGTATAGTAATTCTTCTCACACAACACTCTCCTACACAAAAAATGGTCCCAACAACCAACTCACAAACAGAATTGGTGTTCACCTCTCCAACTAGTCAGTAATAACCCTGCCAGTTCACCAAGCACTCAAAAGTACTTCAAGTTGATCTCCCATGAACCTGCAACCTACAATTCAACAGACCATACTCACATGTAGATCCCCTATGAGCTTGCAACAACCTACAACTCAATGATCTTACAATGGAAGAAACTTACTTGCCTTCCTTTCTATCTCATGCCTTAATTACAATACATGCCAATGGGTCTATAAATAGATCCCTAACTCAAACACTAACTTAAACTCTTAATTTAGACAATTATCCTCGCAACCAAAGACTCTAACTGGCCTTTACATGCAAACACTTCGTTCACTTAACTAACTGTCCGTGTAACGAGTAGTTTTGGAACACACAGGCGACCGACGTCGGTCCCTGCTAGTCTAGTTCTGTCGACGTCGGCCGACTCCCTGCCGTCGCCGGTGACCTTCTGCACTGGGTCACAACCGACGTCGATCCTGCTGCCGACGCCGGTGCTCCTGGATCTCAGCAACCTTCTTGTTCCACCTGTTTGCAAAGAGTTGAAGCTTTTAGCTCCACAACTCAACAATCTCCCACTTGGAGATAAATAGCTGCAACCTGTACCTGTACCTGTACTTAGTCTAGTTTGTTCCCTTGGCTTTGTATCCCTCCTCAAGACCACTCTTGAAGACCAACCACCACAAACCTGTAGTGTAAAACCTGTCATCCAAATCACCTGCCACATCCACATCTACAACCATGTAGAAAATAACCTGAACCTGCATAGCATGTGCACCTGCTGCTAGTCCCTGTAAGAATCCACTGAACTGCCCTCCAATGGTTCTCTCTCAGATTGGCTCCAACTTGTGACAACTCCCACTGCTTGGGAAAACTCAGGTTTAGTACATACCATGCACTCAACCTCATTATGTGAATCAAGACGCCTGTTCATAGAACTGTCCAACCATCGGCGTGCTAACCGGTTTCACACAATCATCCTGAAACAAAGTCAACAAATGACCTACCATGTCTCTAGAACACACTCATGCCAAAGAATCTTGTTGCTCCCAGATTCTCCATGACAAACACCTGAACTAGCTTTACCTTTAGTTCAGCAATACCTGTATATGTAACCCTGCAACAAACACATCATACAGAAATAGGATAGTGTAGCTAATACTATCCAACCTGGTAAAGAGAAACACAATGATCAAACCTCCATTGCCCTGCAGCTAATACAAGACCATATACCCTGATCTTCCATCTCACGTATCCATTTCCGCTCTTCTTTATCCTGAACATCCATTCGTCTCTCAGTGGTTACTTTTAGCTGGCCACTCTACTCAAAACACCTGTTTGGTTCTCCTCCAAGGAATCACATCCTCATCCATGCCTAGCTCCCACTATTTCCTAGATCTACCTGTTCTGCTTCTTCAACAACTTTTTGGTCCTATGCCATAAGTGAGCAACAAGTAGTGTAAAGAAGGGAAATGACAAATTTAAGAACTTACTTACACCTTCAGTCCTCCATATGGGCGCTTGAGACTCCATGACAGCTTGCTATCCACCCAAAATTTGTCTCAGTAACCGATGTCGATCACATCTCAGTCTGCAAATGACCGAAGTCAGTTTCCTGCGACTGCCACCTTGCCGACGTTGGTTTCCCCTGGCTGACACCGGTCAATATCTGCCCTGAGTCACCGACGTCAGTCTGCACATAGCCGACGTCGGTCCCTGTCTGGACGCCGACGCCGGTTTTCCTGCCGACGTCGGTCTCTATGTTTTTCTTGTGAGACCTGACTTTTTCCCGCGAGCTCTTTTTGGATCAAATCCTTGTCCAAATCATCCTTGCTCTGCTCAGAATTCTTCTGCATCTTGTGCTGAACTCTGTCCGTCACCTTCTCCTTGAAAACCAAGGCTTTTCTGTTCTTGTCACTAACATCGGATTCCTCAAGAAACGTTACCTTCTTCTTCTGCATACAGAAACCATGATCCATACCTTCCAAATCCAAAAGCATATCCTTTGACTCAAGAACAAGCATCTCCTTCTTATCTATGTGACCAAGCCTATCAAGCCACATCTCTGAATCTACAGTTGAAGTAGAAAACCCAGAAAGAGAATCAGTAGTACAAGTAGATAGATAAAGCGTACCTACTTTCTTACCTCTAGCTACAACAAGTGTACCCTTGGTAACCTTCCAAGAGTCTGCTGTGAGAGTTATTGTGCAACCCTCATCACCCAAACTTCTAACAGAGATTAAATTCTGCTCCAGAACTGGGACATGCATGACTTCTTTTAACACCCATGTGTTACCTGTCTGCAGTTTCAGCTTCACTTTCCCTTTGCCAACGATCTGACAAGGCTTACCATCCCCTACGTAAATTTCTCCAAAATCTCCCTGGACATACTCATGAAAAAATTCCCTATGTGGGGATGCATGAAAAGAGGCACCAAAATCTAAAACCCAAGATTCTACTTTATCCAAAGAACATACCAGAGCATCCCGTGTAGCATAATCTGCAACGTCTGCTTCTTCTTCATGTTCTTCATGCTGATCTGTACCTGATCTGCAATCTCTCTTTAAGTGCCCTTACTTTCCACACTTCCAGCAGGTTATTCTGCCATACCTGGACTTGGATCTTCTTCCTGTCTTGGACCTTGATCTCCCATGCTCTATCTTTTCTCTTTGCCTTCCTCTGCCTTCAACACTCAAAGCATTTCCTGATGATTCACCTGTGCTATTCCTGCATATCTCTTCATTCAAGATCACACTTACAACATCATCCACTTTTAAGACTTTTGAAGGAGACACAGTATTAAAAACTGCCATTACCAAAGCTTCCCAACTTTCAGGTAATGAACACAAGATTAAGAGAGCTCTAATTTCATCATCAAATACAATATTGACTGAACTTAGCTGGTTTACTAAACCATGGAAATCACTAAGATGGCTATGAACAGATCCACCTTCCAACATTTACAAATTAAATAAACGCTTCATAAGAAATACCTTATTAGAAGCTGAGGGTTTTTCATATAAATTTGCCAAAGATTCCATCAACTCCACCGTTGTCTTACACTGTGATAAGCTGGAAATCACAGATGATGCAAGACTTAATCTAATATATCCCAGAGCCTTCCGATCAAGAACCTCCCATTCTTCATCTTTCATATCTGAGGGTTTGCAAGTAACCCCTCCCAACGGTAAGTACAAATCTTTTTGATACAGATAATCCTCAATCTGCATCCTCCATAATTGGTAGTTCTTGCCATTAAACTTTTCCATTCGTAGCTTACTGTCTTCTGTCATTGCTCAACTCCCACTCAAACAGAAACCCTGTGAGTACCTGTAATCAAAGCACACTAACCAGATCTAATCCAATCTGTTAGTATCCCAACCAAAAGCTCTGATACCACTTGTCAGGGAAGTCCAAGAACAAACACACCTCTGTTTTGATTCCTCTTGTTGGATCTTGCTCCTCAGAAAGAACACAGTATGATTACCAAATATAAGCAATTATAAATGCGGAAATAACCAGAAGCACAAATAGCTAGAATTCACCAATAGCACATAATATGAGAGACAATACACTATCTTGTATTAACACTTTACAGAAAAGAATACAACAAAGAGCCGCCACACTCTTTCACCTTACATAGGTTTGCCACACCTCAAGTGTACAGTAATTCTTCTCACACAACACTCTCCAACACAAAAAATGGTCCCAACAACCAACTCACAAATAGAATTGGTGTTCACCTCTCCAACTAGTCAGTAATAACCCTGCCAGTTCACCAAGCACTCAAAAGTACTTCAAGTTGATCTCCCATGAACCTGCAACCTGCAATTCAACAGACCATACTCACATGTAGATCCCCTATGAGCTTGCAACAACCTGCAACTCAATGATCTTACAATGGAAGCAACTTACTTGCCTTCCTTTCTATCTCATGCCTTAATTACAATACATGCCAATGGGTCTATAAATATATCCCTAACTCAAACACTAACTTAGACTCTTAATTTAGACAATTATCCTCGCAACCAAAGACTCTAACTGGCCTTTACATGCAAACACTTCGTTCACTTAACTAATTGTCCGTGTAACGAGCAGTTCTAGAACACACAGGCGACCGACGTCGGTCCCTGCTAGTCTAGTTCTGCCGACGTCGGCCGACTCCCTGCCGTCGCCGGTGGCCTTCTGCACTGGGTCACGACCGACGTCGGTCCTGCTGCCGACGCTGGTGCTCCTGGATCTCAGCAACCTTCTTGTTCCACCTGTTTGCAAAGAGTTGAAGCTTTTAACTCCACAACTCAACATGAATGAACAGCTAATCATCTGGAGCTTATGGATGACGTGTGCATATGAGAACCAAAATAATGTGTGGAAAATAGTCCAAATCTAAATGTGAGTTGAAGAACATGGAGTGAGAAAGTATTGCCAGCCCATAAGACTAACTTATCCATTTAGAGTGGAAGATGGATAGCTACATAATGATTTAAAAATGTGAATAAGGTAATGAAATCTTTAGACAAAATGGGGACAGTTGGAGTGGTAATGAATGTTTTTTATAGGTTGGTAGAAAAGACAACTTTGGAAGAAGTTTTATCGACTATTCCCAGGTAGTCAGTGGGTCAAAGACATTTGAATTCAAATAGATGTCTATTATTCTCCACAACATGGTCATGAAGCTCCAAAATTCCAAACTCATCAATATTTTATTTTGTTGAGCCAAGAAATTCAGAATAAGAAACACTTAAAGCCAAGAAAAATAAAAAAGGTTTTATTGATTTGATTTCTATAGTGATTGACAAATTCCATGACAGAAAACTTCTTTCAAAGGTTCAAAGAATGTCAAATGCAATCAAGTATACAACGGTCTTCTCTCTTTCAATTTAAGTTATGACTAGTCTTTAGTTATTTTGGATCCCAATTTCAAATTATGTAGAATAGTTATAGTGGCTAACTGCATATCGATCTAAGAAAACATAGTTTTTAGCATATATATGGTGATTTGACAATTATAAGAGAATATAAATATAATTTAAACCCATAATTATATACACCAACTATGATTCTTGTGTGTGTTAAAAATAAAGTTATGGTGAATTGCATAATATTATATATAGTGAATATATATAGACAACAAACTATTGCGATTGTATAGATGTAGCGATATGCATAGATGTCTAACTAAAAAACATAAGGTGCATCATTTTAGGATCTAAATCAAAAAATGTGAGTAGAGGCTGTGACTTGTCCTTTTATGTGAATTTATTGGATTTATTATTATATCAGAGAATTCCATACTATCCATACTCTCTTCTTTTGAATTGAGATTGGATGTCACATGTGGACTTAATGGATTCAATGTCTATAACTTGGACTTGTATGATTCTTAATTGTAAAATTTACATTTAGAATCTGTATAGATTGAAAAAGTTGTGATGATTGGATGCTTATACTCTAGGGCGATTCTACATAACTTGAGATTTTGTGCTTATGATTGTATAGTGAAGATTTGGATTGAAGGCTCTATGTCATGATTACATTAGTAGATATATGTGAAATGAGTTTAGTTATTAGTTTTATTAGATGATACAATATATATACACAATAATCCCAATAGAGTAATAGTTAAGTTTGAGATTAACTTGAATATCCATAGCCCTGAGGTTATTATTGTAGTCCATTTTAATTAACCCTGAGTGAGCATGACATGAGGAAAATGTTAAGTTATATTTATAATTTTTATAGACCACATGCTTAAATTAAATAAGGTGAGTCAATTTCAATGGTGGATTATTCTTTATTGCTCTTAATCATTTTGATGATTTCCTTTATTCTTCTTGAGACTGTCAAGGTCGACTCTGCATTTTAAGTCCACATATCAATGCTTGCTAGTGCATTTTGAATGTTGGGATGAGTTAATGCTATTTGATTGACTTGAGTTTCCTTTACATATTTGATCTATTTAGAGGTGCTTGATATCATTAAATATTCCATGTACTTGTCTTATATCTTTTAGAAGGTGTTGGCCATCATGAAATGTATCCGCTATTTGTCATAAATGGATTCATGACTTGGAAATAATTGAATAGGAATAAGAGTTTGGAAAATGTTAAATTTTGGTGATAGACCCTGATTGTTGATTTATGAATAAAACATAGAAGTTACTATTAGTGTGATGAAAAAATATTTTTATATTGTTTGAGTACTTATATATAGTACATGTTATGAATATAATTAGAATGTACAAGTGCTCATGAAAAATATTGATATGAAGACCTAGATACTCATATGCATATACAACAAAGAGAAATGTGCCGATATCTATATAAATAATAATAAGTCATAGGATTATAAGGGATAAAAAACTATAAATACATGAACATAATCTCCTAGAAACATAATAAGTTGTTTAAATGAAAGATTATGTTCACATGAGGTCTAACTTGGATTATGAGTTATTTATTTCTCTAAAATCATTATGACAAGTTGTTTGAAATTGAGTAGAGTGTACATAAGATGATAGACTTTGATATTATTGCTTTCCATATAATATATTATGTATTCAAATCTACTTCCATAAATCAAATTATGTACTCCAAAATATAGATTATATCCGGTTGGTATAAACTGTACATGTTTACTTATTATTTATGTGATAAATAATATTATGGAGATTCATTCATACGTTTGACAAACTAAATGTATGAATTTTGATTATTTATATGTTTATCATGCTATATGCCTTCTAATAGGAAGTAATCTATATGAATCTATTAGTTATATATATGTTAACCAAATCTTGTATTGTTGGTAATGAGTAAGTAGTGAGACGAACTTCATTAGCTTATTAGCATCATCAATATCAGATGAAGGTAATCTGATCAAGTAGTATGTATGAAATTGAATAATCTTATAGATCAATAATAATTGAAAACTTTGATCAAAGTAATGCTAGTTAGACATTGTCATTTCGTATGTATGATTTACATGTTTATGTGATATCATGTTAGAATGGATTTCTTTATAGTATAATGCATGTTCTTAGAAATCATACAACACATGGGTACTTGCTTGTCTCTTTGGACTCTCACACCGTCACTATCTACTTATCCATGAAGGGAGGGCCATTCCCCAATGGGGGATTGTGTGGAGGATCGATGGTTCATGGTTGGTTTGAAAAAGTGTTCGAATGATGCTTTGCCTTTTTATAGTAATACTTTTTTGGAGATGACACTTGAGATTGCCATAGCTACTGGAGTTCATAGAACTCATACTCCATGGAGCCTTGTATCTTGTA
The DNA here is from genome assembly GCA_037957365.1 of Torreya grandis. Classification (NCBI taxonomy): domain Eukaryota; kingdom Viridiplantae; phylum Streptophyta; class Pinopsida; order Cupressales; family Taxaceae; genus Torreya; species Torreya grandis. Next base: position 1,640,809 of record JARHVA010003137.1, on the reverse strand, counting down.
CATTGTATTGTATTTATGATTATGAAAAAAATTATACCTAATGAGATGTAATGATTTACTTATTGTACCATGACAATAGTGGCTGAGAATTTATAATTACTTTATATATTCAGTTATGTTGTGTTCAATCTGATGATAGTGATTAGTAATAAATAAATTTCACATGTTTATTTTATAGTTATCATTCTTAAAGTGTTTTATCTAGATCACTAATTAGATTTTCATGGTGTAATCCAATGAACGAATAAGTTGATTAAATTTTAAAAAAATCATGTTATTCTAAGTAGATCTCAGTGGGGATGTCACATGTGGTATCAGAGTTACAATTTGAACTCTAGGACCTAACGAGTCCACTAACGTTTTCATATCCATCTATTTACCAGAAAGGATAATGGTGCAAACTAGAGTATCTAGTGAGGTTCCTTAAATGTCAATGATAATAACCCTCCGTTTGATCCTAACCAATTTACCATTGAGCAAGCAACAAAGTTAGATCATATTATCGAAACCAAGGACCAAATTTTAGCCCTAAAATAGGAAGTTCATGGCCATGAAGAGAAAGTACACCAAGATGTATCTAAATATAATTTCATTGAGAAAAAAACCCTTAGGATGCAAGATCACAGGTAGTTACAATGTTGGCTAGAGATATGAAAAAGGTGTAATAAGGTAGTAGATGTACCAATTTTCACTAGAAGTCTTATTAATCAAAATTAAAATAACATATATTGATGTTGTTTAACTCAAAAACTTAAATTTCTCCTTTCGTGGTGATTGTTACATCATTGGATAGGATATGTTGTACCCATATATGGATAACCTAGTGACATGTAGTATTGTATTGGTTAAGTGAAGTATATTTTGGAATTATAGTGTCTTAGTGTAGAATAATGCTACACCATGATTAGAGTTGTGAGATTTAGTAGATCCTCATGTATGGCTAGATGACTATTGTAGGTAATAGACATCCATGATTCATGAAAGTTATTTTTACCTATTTTTTATCAAATAACTTAATCTTTTAGGAGTGTATTTTATATTTTGACTCCTTGAGCAAGGTCTTTCCTCCTCCTTTGCTAGGTAGGTATTGATTTTTTTTATACGAGTTGTAATGAAAATTAACTAGCCTCTATTAAAGATCCTAGGTCTAATTTGCTTAGGAACCTATCTAATTGAATCATATGATGTGTGGAACATCAAGATAACATAAGGGAATTCTGGAAAGGATAAGGCATAATCATATGCGACCTATTTTATAAGTGACAAAGATTGATATTTGATTCCATGAAACGTTGTGTGGTACATTGAGTGTGTACCCTTAGGGGTACTCATACCCTCTTAGAATTGTTAAAGGGTTAGTTTATCGAGTGTCTTTATGGTGATGGTTGTATATGATGTTTGGGTAGGTGAGTGCATAGAATAGTTCATAAGTCATGAACAAGATATTCCTACAATATTTTTGATCACTTAGATTGAACACCTCAAGAATTATTACATTCTTAATTGGTAATCAAGTACCTTCACCACTTGTGTTTTGTATTGTGAGTGTTCAAAAATCATGGGATGCTTCTCACTTAAGAATATGTGCATTTTAGATAGATTTTTGTGTCTTATATACATTAATCCTAGGGGATGGAATCCTAAAACACCACTTATGGATTGGCACCACCTAGTGTGGTGGGAATTCTCCTTGTAGTGGAGTCTAGTTATCTTTGTTGAGGATTCCTATGTGTTAGGAGTTTTCTCATAGATTGGCACCCCATATGTTTTTATGGATTGGGAAGAGGTGTCATATCGCATAGTTATCAGAGAGGTGATTTGTTACTCTCTCACCCTCCTTTGATATCATTATAAGCCCACCAAGTGGATTCATATTTATAGGATGTTGATTAATTATTCCCTTAATCGAAAACATGTTTCTGAAATGTTGTTTTGATAATATAGAGTTTGTGGGATAGAGTCTTCTACTTCTTGTTAATAGAGAAGTTGTAGGAATGGAATGGATTGATGCATCTATGTGGTTAATATTTTCCTTTCCTTTTGTGGAAACAGGTTGTGACACTACACATACATGTTTGGTAAGTGTGTATAGATTTTGGAAAATTGGGTTGCAATGTTTTCTTCATACCAAGTGAGGGTATTTAAGATTTTTGTTGTTGTGATGTTAGTTCACTACTTTCCCCTTATGGCTGTTTAGAGTCACACTTTCTTGTGTTACTTTATCTATACTTGTGAAATTTGACCACGTGAAGTGGCAAACCTTGAATTTATATTGGTTTTAAATTAAGATTTATAAGTTGATTATATTTATTATGTTATGATTCACCCTTGATTAGATTAGCGTTATTCTCATCTTGCTTAAAACATGTTGTTTTGGTGAGACATTTATATACCTTTCTCCTAGAGCGAGTATGTAATAAGATGTGCAAAACATCTTGTTGGTATAAGGGATTGAGATAAGCTTATAATTTGTTAAGTAACTAGCTAAACAAGCGAGGAGGCATTGTCTCACTTGTTCCCTTTATAAGGTTGTAAGGATGATGTGATCCATGGCCTTTATTTGTTATGTTAATTTTAACATTATTTCCTCTTAACTATGAATATAATAGATATGGGTTAAGCTGTAAAATTTGATACAAATTATGTTTGGATAAGGGAAACTTATATTTTATGATTTTTTCTATGATGGATATTGATACATCTTGAATTATTTAGCGTATATCATTGCACTTTTAGGATATGTTAGTATGCATTTATGATTCATTGAACCATGTGCACATTTTGGAGATCATTAGGTCATGAAGACCTAAGAGACAAGTGGTGAATTAAGAATGCGAGTAATAAGAGATGGGAGTGGATCCTAGTTAGTCTCACATTGACTCGATACTTACTGAATTAGGATATGACAAGGGAATCTTATCGAATCTAGGATTTGACAAGGGGAACTTGTCAAATTCAATTTTATGGCCATATGCATGTATACTTAGGAATGTTTATTCTTTAATTTTTTATACATTAGAAATTTATTATTCCAGTTCTTATTTATTGTCATAGTTGTCAGGGGCTACGTGGAGTAGAGACATTATTGACATGTCATACTTATTATAAGTTATGCAGAGTACAGATGGTATTGATTTATACATATCATTATTGCTAGGTTCTCTAAACACTTTTCTCAAGAATGAGAAAAATACTCTTTAGGTTAGAGAGGCATGTAGAAGAGATAGGAGGTTTTTTGGAACTCTCCCTAGCCATTTATTTTGTCTTTTATGATCATTTCATGTACTTATGGTTGAAGATTACATTTGGAAAGTCGGTAAAACTATTAACGAGATATGTGGGACCCTTTGAGGTGTTGAAAGTGGTCAATCTTGTAGTGTATATGCTTGCATTACCACCAATCTTAGCTCTATTATATAATGCTTTCCATATATTTTTTTCTTAAAAATTATATAGTTGATTCTTCACATGTGTTAGATTAGAATTATTTGTAGGTTCTAGACCTCGAAGTGGTCATGGTAGAACCAATCAAAGTAATTGACACTCCCAAACTTTGTTTACATAATAGAGAGATGTCATAGTGCAAGGCCTTGTGACACCAATGCTCTAAGGATAGTGCTACTTGGGAGGACTGTGATTATTTTCACAAGTAATTTTCACATTTATTTACTTGATTTGATGCTTCATATTATGTTATCTTTCTGCTAAATAATGTTTTTAATTCAGAACTTATGTCTGAATAAGTGTTATCAAGATGATGACCAATTTTAGGGGGGAAGGATGTTACATCCTGATTCTTCGTTAAACAAATTTACCTGATTATTCATGAATTTTTATGGTTGATTTATTATTATTAACTAAGTTGTAAGTCATATGTTGTTATGGGACAGATGTATGTTTCTTTGATTTCATGATCACATTGTTATGAGTTAGTTGTATTGTATATTATTTATATTATGACCATGTTGATTTATTATTTTATCAGTATTTTATGATATATATGTCATGATGTTATAGACTAACTACCTTCTTATCATGAGTTGGATGCATGAGAGATTCATCCCTTAGAGTATGATGGAGGGAGAGCATCATCGGAGAGGGTGGCATAAATGGAGGTGTTGGGGGATGACAGAGGAATGACTATAACCCATACATACACCACATTAAATAACACTCATTATATGCATAATTTAAATGGTTAATATTAGTACACTTTTGATGTTATCTACATTTAGATAATTGCATGTGTGTGTTAGCTCAGATTTATGTTTGTGTGAATTAATCTTGTGTGATTGTGTTTATGTCATGTTAATATGTTCATGACTATTAATGTTTTTGAAAATATGAATTTATGTGAATAGTGTTTGGTGCTACCATGTGTGGACTAACCAACATGGCTTAGTAATGATGAGAATATAAGTTAGTTATCTTTATGATACTTTGGGAATGCCAATTACTATTGAAAAGACATTAGATGATCGATATAACGTAACTATAATAACCATCTTATTTTTGTATAATATTTATGGATTTACCATTTTAGATTTAAAAGAATATGATTGAGTTTATACTAGTCATATTGTCCTTAAGTTATGATGTTTAAACAAAATTATTTTTTAATGGATTCTTTATAATTAGGAAATAAGATAATTGTGTTAGAATTATGGAATAAAGAGAAAAAAGAAAAAAACACAAAAAAGAAAAGGGGTCAAGCTTTTAAAAAAAGAATGGAAAGTTTTTAGAAGAATATATAATTAAAATAAAATTGAATCTTTAAAAAAAGGGATAATATGCATGGTACAAGGGGAATTTGACCAAAGAATAAATGGACGATGAATTATTTTGGATAGGACAATGGCAAAGAATCATGGACATGCAAGATGTAATGCTCAAATGGGCATGGAAAAGTTAGATGCAGTAAAAATGTCAATTTTAGATGTGTATGAATGAAATATAGCATGCATGTGCTCGACAAATAATAGAGCTAATTAACTGTAGACTACACAAGTGGGTTATTGAAGAAAGGAAACTTATCATAAATAAATGCAAAGAAGTATGACAGAGAGGTAGATATGGATGGATTTGGACTCTAGTATAAATTTGGATAGATGACATAATAGATAACACATAGTTTGAATGAATGACACTATAAATTAGCAGTTAATCAGCTAGATCTTATGGATGATGTGTGCATATGAGAACCAAAATAATGCATGGAAGATATGAGAACCAAAATAATATAGGTGAATTGAAGAATGTGGAGTGAGAAAGTATTCCTACCTCACAAGACTGACTTATCCATTTAGATTAGAAGATGGACATCTACATAATGATTAAAAAAAATGTGAGTAAGGTAATGAAATCTTTAGACAAAATGGGGACATGTGGAGTGGAAATGAATGATTTTGATAGGTTGGTATAAGAGAGCCGTGGAAGAAGTTTTGTCAACTATTCCCAAGGAGTTGATGTGTTGAAGCCATATGAATTCAAACAAACTTCTATTGTTCTCCACGGCATGGTCATGAAGCTCTGTAATTCCTAACACATAAATATATTCTTTCGTTGAGCCAAGAACTTTAGAAGAAGAAACACTTAAAGCCAAGAAAAATAAAAAAATGGTTTTATTGATCAGATATATATAGTGATTGACAAATTCCATGATAGAGGACATCCTCCAAAGGTTGGAAGAATGTCAAATGCAATCAGGGATGCATTGATCTTCTCTCTTTTAATTTAAGTTATGACTAATATTTAGTTATTTTGGATCCCAATTTCAAATTATGTAAAATAGTTATAGTGGCAAACTGCA
>JARHVA010003137.1:842500-912500 GCA_037957365.1 Torreya grandis | reverse complement strand
AGTTCAATCAGAAGGAATAAAAGGATATCTTTCGGAAAGATTTTCCACAGCAAAATTTCACAAGAAAAATCCTTCAGACAAAATGTCTAAAGGAATTCCTTCAGAAATTTTATTTGAAGGAATGTTTAAAGGCCCAACAAAAAGTGGCAAAGGTAGAGGAAAGATTTCCTTCAGACATTTTGTCTGAAGGATTTGAAGAACAAGGCCACCTGAAGGACCCCAAAGGGTAGGTACCCTTGCGAGGGACTCTTAGTGACCATGAAATGGACCATTCTCAAGGCCCGAAGGAACACCTTCCCTTTGGGGGGTTCCAAAGATAGAAAGCCAAAGGAATTTCAAAGTTCGAAGGGAAGCTTAAACTGAAGAGGAAAAAAATGATTGAACCAAGGAGCTGATAGGACCGCTCAAACCATTGAACCAATGAAATCTCATGGTTCAAAGGTTCAAGGTTCAATGTGGTTCAAGTGACAAGCAACTAGTGACGTCCTTGTGGATGTCAAATTTAAGGTAATGAAATGCCCATTTATTTTCAAATATGGCACGGAACTTGAAGAACAAAACTTAGCAAATAGCTAAAGAAAGAAGCTAAAAGAGCCTGCTGAAGGTAAGAAGATAGCCCAAGAGCCCAAATTATAATAAGAAAGAGGGAAAACTACATGAGATACTGAAATATCTATAGGGGAGTTATTCCAGTAGGTGGAATAGTCCACCAAGTAGACATCTGAATGTGCAAACATTAAAAGGCATAGCCTATTTTTCTCCCTTTGAATAAAAGTGAGTAGACAACTGCATACATATCTAGAGACAGACCAGATGACCCATGTCGAGGAGAAGACATTTGAGATGTTTCTATATGCCAAAGTCAAGGCCGATGCCCTATTTTAGCATGGCCCCTTGATTAAACTAAAAATACATTCAAGGCATTGAATGTAGCATGGGCCTTTCCATGAAATAAAGTGCCAAGTCTTTCTTGGCTGCTATATATTGTAATCTCTTATTTTATGTAGGGGAGATCTTTTTATTATTAGAAGCAAAACTCTGCCCAAATTGAAAGGCATTATTAAGACTTTGAGCTTAGACTATTAGTCATATTTCATTATTTGAAAAAGAAAGCAAGTGAACTTTCAGACTTTGTGCTGGAATAGCTTGTGTTGTTGAGGAAATTGTTCTTATGTCTATTTCTTGAATGCATTCTTGTACATTTAATTAAATAAGTAGAATTAGTGGAAGTAATTAGGAACATGTCCTAAAGCCAACTGTGGAGAGATTTTGTGCTGCCACAATTGTCTTTAGTGTGTTTATTTTTTATTTTTGTTTAAAGGATATTGGGATGACTTTGTGCCCCCATTTTCCTTTGTATATTTCACTGTTTAGAAGCTGAGGTGGAAACTTTGTGCTACACCACATTCTACCAGTTATTGCGCCCTGTTACATTTACTTATCACCCGCTGAAAGAATTCTTGCTATTTGCTGCAGACCACTTCTGAAAGAAGAAAAGTGCCTTTAGTGTTTTCACCAAGATTCTCCTTGATCTGTGAACATCATCTCTAAAAAAAGAGAAATGGATAGTGTTATCCTGCCCCTGAGTGTTATTTTCAGCTTATATGTATAGTATATAACACCTCATATTTATAGGGAACCTCCCCTTGATGAGAGGAGATATTTGTCCCCTTTTGATGTGGTAAACCTGCACATTTAGCTAATCAATCTTCTTATGCTATGTTTGAAACAACCTATTTTGACCATCAGTTAGCTGGTGACAAAATATTCACCCAATAATTTTTGGCAACTCCACTAGGGATAAAACACGCAGTTTGAATCCTCAAGCTTCAAATTAAAGCAATTCCAATTCTTTTCATTTCAATTTTACACTCTAGTAGATCCATGATATACTCAAAGTTAGAGAGCTAAAGGTATTTTTGAACCTATATTCAAGTTGGTACAACAAAGTGTTTTTGATCCTTTCCCTTCACCATCTCATCTTCAGCGAACCAGGAGTTTTCCTCCTATAAAAGTCAAGTCTCCATTACCAGGTAAAGCATCCATTTCTGTTGTTAGCAAAGCTTTATCAATACATACCCCTTAGACATTTGTTATCTCTCCCTTCAATAATAAAATCATGGTGGTTCAAGGCCCCTAGGGTAACTCTTTTGGCCCACTCAATTTAACTCCACCTCTACATGAGCTACCACACAGTTCAAGGAAGAATTTCCCCAAATTCTTTGGTGATGGGAGAGTTCATCATGATGAACATATTGCAACCTTCAACATAGCCTATGGTGTGATAGGAATGGAGTATGAGGATGTGGCAATCAAGTTGTTTATGGAGACATTACAAGGCACTACTACAAACTAGTTCTACCATCTGCAAGCTCGATTAGTGACTGACTGGAACACTCTCAAAGCTAAATTTGAAGCCAGGTTCAAGCCTACAGAAGATGCACATGCCCTACTGGCCATCTCACACAAATGAAGAAGGAGCCTCATGAACCTATGAGGGAATTTATTGCCAAATTTAACAAGCTAAGGAACATGATTCCTACCATCACTTAGCCAACAACTGAGAACCTTAAATGTTTTTTCATCAATTCTTAGCTACCTAAAATGAGTTTTCTGCTAAGATGGGCTAGTTGCATAAACCTCACTACTACTCAAGATTTAGCCACTAAGGTGGAAGATGATCTTATCTCAGTAGAAAAGATAAGAAGAGATCCTAATAGAGGCAAATCTTATTCAACCTCTGAATATCTATTTATAGGCACCACTGATCTAATAGTGCAAAAGCTAGCAAATGAATTGTTAACTCTTAGAAAGAAAATGGTGCGAGAAATGTCTACTCCTTCTTTGTACCAAGATATACCAAGAAGGACATTCCCCAATCAGTCATACCAAGGCAATGCTGCTAGGAATCAAGGGAAGCCAAATCATCTTCCTCCCCCTCAGGGGAAACTTGCTATTGAAGTAGCTCCAACCAATTCAACAATTGGATATCTTGAAATAGAGTATGATTTCTCATTCCAACTTGAGTTAAGCCTAGAAGATGACGCTAATATCTTCATAGAAAACTAGGAAGAATTAGCTAGTGACTCTAACATTGGTTTCTTAAATTACCAGGATGAACCCACATGTAAAGGTAAAGTAGTTGATGGATCATACATTGTATTCACCTAATCCCAAAACCAGTTAGCCCAGCAATTTGATAAGGAAAAAATAGAGGAATGCTCTCAACCAACAATTTTAATTGCTAAGTGAGGAACCACTCTACCTTTTCAATCAAAGGACCCCGTGATCGCTAAAAAGGTAAGTACATCAAATATGCCTTCACCTTCAACTTCAAATTTTTAGATCAGTAAACCCCCTCCTAAAAACCAAAGGATGAACTACCTTCCCCTATTCCTAATTCATTTCAGACATTTGATATAATTGACCATGTCAAGAAAACTAAAATTCAAATGTTGGAATTTGAATTCTTGCAATCTAACCCTGAGCAGTTGGATAAGTTAGTTCAATGTGTAAAAAATAAAACTGTCCCTACATGACCAACTGTTCCAAAGGTGAATCCCACATGCACCCCGAATAACCTTTTCATTGCTCCTCCTACTAATCTTGGGAAGACAGAACCATTTTATGTCTCCCTGCTAATAAATGGATACCAGCTGAATAATTGTATCATAGACTCAAGTGTATCTGACAATGTCATGCTTGCCAAGGTGGTAGAATCTCTTGGACTCACACTAACCAAGACCTTTGGGTGATGTTTCTCCATAGAAAACAAATAAGTACCATTACTGAGACAAATCAAGGATGCTCAATTTACATTTGTGGCATTCTTGGATAAGAGGATTAAGATGACAGTCATGGTGGCCAATGTCTTAGCCTCATATGGCATTCTTTTTGGACAAAATTTTTGCAAGGATGTTGGTGTCAAGTTAAGTATGGACCTATTTGAAGTGAGGATCCCATTCAAAAGCATGATGTAGAGATTGCTCCCTGAGAAGGAGGTAAAATATGTTGTCACTCAAACATCAGTGCTTGAAGCTTAAATTTTGTTTGAGTCTTTAGGCATGGGTAATTACTTTTTGACTAAAAAGGATGTTCCTATCTGAGTTGATAAAACTTCTAAAAATGACAATCTCAAAATTGGTTCAAATGAAACAATAGAAGGATTTGTAGAATGTAGTATAAGCATAGAAGAATCCTCCCCTCCATTTAAAAAGAAATCTAAAAAAATCAGTTTTTGATGATGTATAGTTTCTAGAATTTAATGGTAGCTATTCTTCTACTAGTTCAAGCACTGAGATTGTGTTGATATCTCCTCAAGGAGATATTTTCCTCTTTTCTTATAAATTACAGTTCAATAATACCAACAATACTGCTGAATATGAATCGATGTTTCTTGGATTGAAGGTCACTAAAGACAGGGGCATCAAACTCCTTCATGCCAAAGGAGATGCTGAGCTAGTAGTTTGCCAGGTCAAGAACATGTACCAAACCAAAAATGAGAGATTGAACCATTACCACAATCTAGTTTGGGATCAAATTTAAAGTTTTGATGCTTTTAACATCTCTACAATACCTAGGGAATTCAATGACCGAGCTAATGCATTAGCCATTTCTACAACTCTTTTGGTTCCTCACTCAAATTTTAAGGGAGATAGGTACACTATCAAACTAGTCTTTCAATTGAGTGAGCCTAACAATGCCAATCATTGGCAAGTGTTTAATAGTGACCACCAAATCATTGCCTTTCTGGAACCAAAAGACAGCTTTGAACAACTTCACTTCGAAGGTAGTGGGCCTTAGAAACTTGAATTAACCTCTGAAGCAAGTTTAGATGTAGGTGAGGAATTCCTAAAGCTAAAGGGGAATAAAATTCTCAAAAGATTGGTTTCCCTTGAGAAGCTATTTGACAAGCACGATAGGTTCATCGAACAACAATAAATGGATTGAAGCTCCTCCCAGGAGTTTGATCAAATAGATTTTGGTACCAAGGAAAATCCCAAAATGGTGAACATTGAGAAGTGCTGCACTTTGGAGGAGAAACTCAAATTTACTGACCTGCTTTGCCATAACATGGATGTTTTGGCATACTCTTATGATGATTTGAAGTCACTCAAGCCTAAAAAAATTTTCCATGAAATTCCTCTCAAAAGTGATTTGGTGCCTTTCAAGCAGAAATTTCAGTAGTATAATCCAAAGATATCAGGTACTATTCTATCTAAAATACAAAAAATGCTAAATTCTAGGATAATTTTCCCAATCCATCATTCCACATGGATTGCAAACATAGTTCTTGTGAGAAAAAAAATGGCAAAATTTGCCTTTGCATGGATTTTAGGAATTTGAATCAATCCTCCCTAAAGGATAATTACCCTCTACCCATCATGGATCAAGTCCTTCAGACTGTGACTGGTTCAAAGATGTTATCAATGTTAGACAGTTTCTTGGGGTACAATCAAGTTGAAGTTGGTGAAGCAGACCAGCATAAGACTGCCTTCACCATGTCTTGGGGCACCTTTACATATCAAAGGATGTCATTTGGCCTGATAAATGCTGGCACCACTTTTTAGAGAGCAATGGACCTTGCTTTCAAACATGAAATGGGTAAGTTCATTATTGTGTACCTTGATGATTTAATAGTCTTTTTTAAGCATCATCTTGATCATGTGTGCCATTTGCAACAAGTGCTAGAATGATGTCACTAGAATGGCATTTCTCTAAATCCCAAAAAGTCTATTTTTGGGGTAATAGAAGAGAAACTTCTCAGACACATTGTCTCTTGAGAAGGCATAAATATCGACTTAGAAAGAGTCAAATCTATTCAGGAGCTTACTTTGCCCACAAGTAAGATTGCAGTTCACTCTTTCTTTGGAAAGGTGAATTTTTTACGAAGGTTCATCCCCAAGTTCATAGAGAAGACTCACCATATTGTAAACATGATGAAGGGAAATACCACTTTTAGCTAGACTAAAAAAAAAAATTGGTATTTCAAGACATCAAGACAGCTATTGCCCACGCCCCAATTCTGGTTTGTCTAGATTATACCAAAGATTTCACAATGTACAGTTATGCTTTTGAGCACACACTTTTAACAATTCTAGTTCAACTGAACAAAGAAGGTGTGGAATCTCTCATATCTTTCATGAGCCATCCTCTCAAAGATCATGAACTAAAATATTCAAATCTAGAGAAGCATGCTTATGCAGTGGTAAAGGCAGTAAAGCACTTCCATTTTTACATCCTAAATTCACCCATTATTACCCTCATTTCTGATGACATAGTCAAATCCATATTAACTTAGTAGGAGTTTGGAACCAAAATGGGCAATTGGATTGCTAAAATCTAGGAGTTTGATCTTGTTATCCAACCAATGAAGCTTGTGTAGGAAGGGGTCTCTGCCAATTGATTGCTGATAACAAACCAGAAGAAGTAAAAATTGAAGACACGCCAATAGTCCTCTTTGTCTCCACCACAAATGAGTGGTATTCGAGTATTGCTCATTTCCTTACTTATGGTGAGTGTCCTACTCACCTGTCTCATAAAGAAAAGAGTACTTTCAAGTTAAAAGTTACCAATTTTGTCCTATGGGACAATGGTTTGTATAAGAGAAACCTCGATGGAGTGTTCCTTCGCTACTTGGATAAAGAGCAGCAGAACCAACTTTTGGAGTCCTTTCATAATCTAGCATATAGAGGACATTTTTATGCACCTGTAACTACCCATAAGATTTTGTGAGCTAGGTATTACTAGCCTACTCTATTTCAAGATGCATACAAATAGGTACAAATATGTGAACTGTGCCAATAGTTCATTGGAAGACCCAAGTTAGCTGCTTTGCCTCTTAAGCCAGTGGTAATAAGAGAGCCATTTCAGTAATGGGGAATCAATTTCATTGGTGTTGTAAATGCATCTTCAAGTGCTAGACATAATTATGTCCTCACAGCCATAGATTATTTCACCAAATGGGTGGAAGCTATTCGAACCAAGCATGCTACTTCAGATGTAGTATGCAATTTCCTTAAAGAAAACATCATTTCCAAGTTTGGGGTCCCAACCAAGATTATGACAGATAATGCACCTATTTATCTTCTCATGATATTACTCAGTTATGTTTTTATTATGGGATTACCCTATCCCACTCATCTGATTATTTTCCACAAGGGAATGGCCAAGTAGAATTGAGCAACAAGAACATGGTGACCATCATTAGGAAGCTAGTGGATGACAACCAATGAACCTAGCATAAAGTATTGGTTGATGCTTTATGGGAAGATAGAATTAAACCCAAGAGGGTGATAGGTATGTCAACATTCCAAATTTTGTATGTTCTTAATGCAGAGATACCAATCACCCTAGAATTGCCAGCACTAAAATTGGCAAAAGCAGTCAAAGATTAGACATATAAAAGATCCATCGACAAAAGGATCACGTGCCTAACTAAACTAGATGAGCAATGAATTGTGGTGGTGGATTGAATCACTGTGCATCAAAGCCTAGTGAAGAAGCTCTTTGACCAGAAAGCAAAAACCCATAATTTCTAGATTGGAGATCAAGTTCTGTTATGGGACAAGAGAAGAGAACCAAAGGGAATGCATGGGAAATTCGATCCCTATGGAGAGGTCCATTTTATATTCATCATCTCAATGGTGAAAATAGTTTCTTGTTGAAATATAAAGATGGCATGCCCTTTTCTCTGCCTCATAATGGGCAGCATCTGAAGCACTTCAATTCTTAAAGTATTAGATAAGATCATTTGTATATATGTATATTTTTAGTATAGTCTTTAATTTTGTTTTGTACTTTTTTTTTTGGCATCTTTATTTTTTTGGGTATCATGACGTTGTAGCCTAATGGCATACTTGAAGGCATTGGAGATTCTATTTTCTACTCCCTTCGATTGTTTTTTCAATTGATGGAAGTTCCCCAACTGGAGCCAACTGTTGTTCCCAAAATCTGTCACTTATCTTTGGGGGCAACATATCAACTATTTTGGGTCTTGCAGACCAAAATTATCTCTTCCCTTCTCAAAAAATGTTCTAAGTATTCAAAGTCTTCAATTATTTGAGTTTTCTCAGCTAGAGAACTCATAGGTTTAATGGGTTTAACAACTTCAACAGGGGGCTCTCACAAAGGAACAATTTCCAAACGCTTAGGCAATTTCAAAGTTAGTTCAACGTCGAGGTTTAACCAAAAGGTCTATCGGCAGGCTTCAAACAAATGGAATGAACCATTGAACTATTAAACCATTGAACCTCACCTCCAAAGGTTCAAAGGTTCAATGACATCAGTAGACTTAAAGAGTTAAGCGCTTCAGCAAGTTCAAAGTTCAACTGCTTCAGAAAGTTCAACGGCTTCGAAGGACTTAACGAAAAGAAGGCTTCAAAAAGTAAAGTTTGAATGGTTTAACTATTGAACCTTGAACCAAAATGGTTCAATTGGTTCAAAGGTTCAATGAGTTCGATAAGATCAAAAGACTTAAATGAAAGAAGACTTTGAAGAAAAAATATTTAACCTGTTGAACCGTTGAACCTTGAACCAAAATGGTTTAAAGGTTCAAGGTTCAATGAGTTCAATAAAAGTTCAAATGAATGGTTCAAAGCAGTTGGTTCAAGCAGTCAATTGAATGAGCAGAACACAGTATTGAATCATTGAACCATTGAATTGTTGAACCATTATTGGTTCAATCGATTGGTTCAATCAAATGGTTTAATTAGTCGATTCAATCAGAAGGAACAAAAAGATATATTTTGGAAAGATTTTATAAAGAAAAATTTTACAAGAGAAATTCTTTTGGACAGAATGTTTGAAGGAATTCCTTCAGACATTTTATCTGAAGGAATGTTGAAAGCCCTGATAGAAAGTGGCAAAGGCAGAGGAAAGATTTCCTTTGGACAAAATGTCTGAAGGATTTCCTTTAGACATTTTGTCTAAAGGATTTGAAGAACAAGGCTGCCCAAAGGACCCCGAAGGGCAGGTACCCTTGCAAGGGACTCTCATTGACCATGAAATGGACCATTCTCAAGGCTTGAAGGGACACCTTCCCTTCGGGGGGTTCTAAAGATAAAAAGCTGAAGGAATTTCAAAGTTTGAAGGGAAGATTCAACTGAAGAGGAAAGAAAGCAATTGAACCAAGGAGATGATAGGACCACCTGAATTGTTGAACCATTGAACCAATAAACTTTCATGGTTCAAAGGTTCAAGGTTCAATGTGGTTCAAGTGACCACCAACCAGTGACATCCCCACATATTTCAAATTTAAGGTAATGAAATGCCTATTTATTTTCAAATATGGCACAGAACTTGAAGAACAAAACTCAGTGAATAGCTAAAGAAAGAAGCTAAAAGAACCTGATGAAGGTAAGAAGATAGCTTGAGAGCTCAAATTGTAATAGGGAAGAGGGAAAGCTACAGGATATACTGAAATAGCTATAGGGGAGTTATTCCAGTAGGTGGAATAGTCCACCAAGTAGACATCTGAGCGTGCAAACATTAAAAGTCATGGCCTATTTTTCTCCCTTTGAATAAAATTGAGTGGACAACTGCATACATATCTGGAGATAGACTAGATGACCCATGCCAAGGAGAAGACATTTGAGATGTTTTTGTACACCAAAGTCAACGCTGATGGCCTGTTTCAGCATGGCCCCTTGACTGAACTAAAAATACATTCAAGGCATTGAATGCAGCATGGGCCTTTCCATGAAACAAAGTGCCAAGTCTTTCTTGGCTGCTATATATTGTAATCTCTTATTTTATGCAGGGGAGATCTTTTTGTTATCAGAAGCAAAACTCTACCCAAATTGAAAGGCATTACTGAGACTTTGAGTTCAGACTGTTATTCATATTTCATTATTTGAAAAAAAAGCAAGTGACCTTTCAAAATTTGTACTGGAATAGCTTGTGTTGTTGAGGAAATTGTTCTTATGTCTATTTCCTGAATGTGTTCTTGTCCATTTCATTAAATAAGTATAACTAGTGGAAGTAATCAGGAAGGTGTCTTGAAGCCAACTATGGAGAGACTTTGTGCTGCCATAATTATCTTTAGTGTGTTTATTTTTTATTTTTATTTAAAAGATTTTGGGATGAATTTTTGCCCCCATTGTCCTTCATATATTTCACTCTTTGGTAGTTGAGGTGGATACTTTGTGCTACACATCATTCTACTAGTTACTATGCCCTGTTACATTTACTTATCACTACCTGAAAGAATTCCTGTTGTTTATTGCAGACCACTTTTGAAAGAGGAGAAGTGCCTTTAGTGTTTTCACTAGGATTCTCCTTAATCTATGAACATCATCTCTAGAAAAAGAGAGATGGATGGTGTTGTCTTACCCCTGAGTGTTATTTTCAGCTTATATGTATAGTATATAGCACCTCATATTTATAGGGAACCTCCCCTTGATGAGAAAAGAGATTTGTCCCCTTTTGATGTGGTAAACCTGCACATTTGGCCAATCAATCTCCTTATGCTATGGTTGAAACAACCTATTTTTCCCATCAGTTAGCTGGTGATGAAATATTCACCCAACACATCATATGCCTATCATCATACTTCTACTAGTTTTATGCCTGATACATATTCTCCTTGAGATCTCTCATGATGTCTTGATTATCTTCAATCTAATCATGATATTTGGGAGCTATACTATCTACTATCACGATATCAACAATTGAGGAGGCATCATACCCATAAATTATCCTAAATGGTGTCATTCCAATGTTCATATGATGGTTTGTATTATAGAAATACTCACCCAAGTATAACCACTTAACCCATGATTTTTGATGGCTTGCTACATAACTCCATAAATAGCCATCTATCCATTTGTTCACAATATCAGTGTGACCATCAATATGTGGATGATAATTAATAATCGATGTCAACTCTATACTTGCTAACTTGAATAACTCCTACCAAAATATACTCATGAATCGGCTATCCTGATCACTATGTTCTTAGGCAATCTATGTAGCCTAAAAACCTCCTCAAAGAATAATGTTGCTACCTGAGATGCATTATAATCATTTGATATTGAAAATAAATGAGCATACTTAGTCAATCTATCAACCACCACATAAATTCAATTCTTACCCTAAGTCTTAGGCAAGATTGTAATGAAATCCATTGAAATACTCTCCCATTTTTGGTTCAAAATGGGCAATGGATGAAGTAACCCTATAGGGAATGAATGCTCAGATTTGATCTACTAAAAAACCACACACTCTTTAATATGATTAAGGGAATCACCCTTTAATCATCTCTATGAAAATCTTTCCTGCACATATATGTAAGTCTTAAAGTACCATGGATGTTCTGCCAATAGGGTGTCATGTACAACACTCAAGATCTTCTTCATCATTCACGACTCTGACACAAGTTATACCCTACCCTTGTATAATATTACATCATACACAACCTTATACCTATCATCATGTATCAATCCATCCATGATCTCACAAGCAAATTGGTACTTGGAATACTCAACCAAGATATGATCCTTCTAAACTACTAAAATCTCTATCATAGAGAAAAGGGAGGGCTACCTAGATAATGCATCAACTACTACACTATTCTTTCCCTTCACATATTGTATATCAAAATCATAAGCTTGTATCTTACTTACCCATTTTTTTTGGTGATCATTGAGGTCTTTTTATCCATAAAATACTTCAAACTATTATGATCTATTTAGACCACAAACCTGTTGCCCACCAAGTACCATCATAATTTGACCAAGGCATGCAAAAAATATAGCATCTCCTTGTCATAAGTTAAGTAACCATGCTCTACCATACTCACCTTCCAACTCTCATAGGCAATGGGGTGCCTATTCTACATCAATACCACACTGATACCCATACCCAAAACATCACATTTGAGAATGAATGGTTGTGAAAAATCTGGTAATGCTAACATTGGGCATGTGCTCATCACCTTCTTAAGGTGATAAAATAATTGTTGAGAAGATTTTGACCAAGAAAATCCCCCCTTATTGGTCAAATATATCAATAGTGTTGTCATTTGAGAGTACCCATTCATGAACCTCCTATAATATAAATAAAGTCTTGAGAAGCCTCTCAAATGAGTTAGGGTCCTTGGTGGTGGCTAATCAATGATCACCTAAATCTTAACCTAATCCACTTTGAATCCTATTGCTCCAATCACAAATCCCAAATAGAGAACCTCTTTCACACTAAATTCACACTTAGAAGCCTTTGCATAAAGTGACTATGCTCCTGCAATAGACAAGACCTCATCCAAGTGTCTAAGGTGTTCTTCCCATGTTCTACTATATATCAAGATGTCATCAAAGAATACTAGAACACATAACACATGGTTCATACATTAATAAAAAGTATCTACATAATTATTCAACCTGAATGACATCACCAAGAACTCATAGTGCCCATAATGACACTTGAAAGCTATCTTATGCACATCCTGATCTTGCACTCTAATATGATGATATCCTAAGTGTAGATCAATCTTGGAGAAGAACTCTACTCCATGTATCTCATCAAGAAAATCACTGATATTTAGAATGGGATACCAATTCTTGATCATTTTTTATTGTTAACATAATAGTCAATACACATCCTCAAAGTCCCATCTTTCTTGATCACTAGCACCAATGAAGAAAAAATTAGACTAAAACTAGGTTAGATATATCCCATATCAAGTAGCTCTCTGATAGCCTTCTTTATATCTTCCTTAAAATTTTGAGGATGATGATAAGGAGTAGAGATAATTGGTCTATCCCCTTCCTCGAACTATATCACATGTTCAAACCCTTTGTTAGGAGGTCTCCCTGGAGGCGTCTTACCAAGAAATACACTATGCTTATCCAATGAGGACTGAATATAGTGTGGTAATATTGCTTACCACCTCCTATATTTTTTTTTGAAATGAAGCAATGAAATTCCTGATTTATATCATTATTCATGAATGTCTTCTCTATAATTTTGGTCGTAACCACCCTCAGAGCTCTATTGTACATTCCCCTTAACACCACATGCTTCTGATTCACTTTGAATTTTAGATCTATAGTTTATAAATTCTAAGTGAACTCCCCAAGTGCATACAACCCATAAACACCTAGCATAATTTTGGTATTCCCAATACTAACCACATAAAAATCATCAATCATCGTATGGATGACTAATGCAATACTGATCTCTAGGACACACTTGGTGCATGTTAGAGTAAATCCATCCACTAAAACCATGTTGAAGCCTTTAAAGTCTTCAACATGTAGTGCCTAATATATTATTAGTGCCTTGTTAAAGAAGATATAGGTTTCCCCACTATCAATCGACATTGACATCCGCTACCCCTAAAGCACATCATGAACCTTGAATGTATTATACCTAGTAATAACATATATTCTAGCAATGGTACCTCATGCTGTGGGCTCATATGTCTATATAGGGTCCAACTCTTCATGCTCATCATGCTCACTATGATCATTAGACACATTACTATCTAAAGTCTTGCTATCCTCTTCTAGAAGCACCTCAATGTAGTGTATATTTCCCTTTCCCTTACATTAATGTCTTGGTTCTCATGGGTCCTTACATATAAAACATAAGTTCATCCTCCGTAACTCACCCTAGCCTCATTTAGGATGTAAGAATTCTTTATCAATTTTGGTTCCTTATCTTTCTTCTATGAAAAAGGTTTCGTAGGAAACTTTGATGGAAACTTTGACTTAGGAATGGATAAATCCAAGTCCTGAGCTTATCTCAAATAGTTTCTTGTAGGGAAGGTGGATAAAATGCCTTCACCCAACCTCAAAATGGATCCATTAGTCCCTTGATAAATAATTTAGCCATTCTTATTTTAGAAACACCTATAACCATGACTAACAAAATTTTAAATTCTAAAATGTAGGCATCAAGCATGCTAAATTACCTCAAGTGTGTCAGCTCTCTAAAAATAATTCAAGATCCTTCTTATTGAACCTATCTATCAACCTTTGTGTGAAAATTTGTATGTATCAATGATCATGTGTCCTTGGGTTAATATCCTAAAGTTCCACTAATCATGTGCCTTACCTTCTAAGTGCAAAGAAGTAATTTGGATGGCATCCATCTAGAACATGGGGTATAAACTGAAATAGTTATCCAACTTCTATATCCATGTATGAGTATTACATTTTCATTGACCATCAAAAGGTGAAAGAGTCACCTTCCCCATATTCTGTTGCAACTCAAGTTGTTCCATATATCTCCTCTAGTCTTATTTCTTAATCTCAATTGATAGAAATCATTCAATGACATGGTTCTTTTAATTCCTCTTCCCAAGATTGCCACTCAGGGATATAATCAATAACATTTTCTTTGGTATCTTGCTACCTATCACCTTGTGGCCTATATTGATCTAGAAAAATAGGCATGTTAGGCCTAGCTATGGATGCCTAAGTGGCTCTAGTATGACTATGTACCTAGAAAAGGTTGCCCAAATTGCTTGTCTCACCATTAAATTCACCATTTTGATTGGTATTATTATTGACCATAAGCCACTCCAAAAGTTGGTACGCATCCTGATGGTAGTTAATCATATTATTGATGCCATATGCAAGGTAAGATTACTTATAATGTCTATCTCCCATGTTCTCCTCTACCATCTCATCATTATCCTCTATCTTCTCAACCTCAGACTCAGGATCGAGGTCTCCTAGATCACCAACTCTGCTTCTCAAATTGTATCTAAAATTGACTTCTCTAGGCTGCATGAGTAAGATATAACTTTTTTATAGATGATCTATAAAATATTAGTTTCCAAACAAGCTAGCAATATCTCCTAGTTTGATACCACTAAAAATCCTAGATAAGGATTTATACTAAATACACATAAAACTCTAAAACCCAATACTCAAAAACTTTATTGATCCAAACTAAATAGATAAAATCTGATACTAACTATGTCCTAAATCACCTATGACCCAATAACTTTCAGATTTATATAAAAATGATCACCCATATATCACATACCATTATCTTATCAAATTGATACTATAAAACATATTAAAATGTACACATAGAGAAATTTACATAATACCAAATACCATAGACATATTCTTTCATTATGTAGAAAAGACTACATATATAATAGTGGTGGTAACAACACATACTACTCTCAATACTCTCTTATTACAATGACATATTTATCAACTCTTACAATGGACTGTAAAAACTATGACAAACTTACAACCACAATGAAGCATAATCTAATGAAGTCCAAGTTTGGATCATGTATGAAACTAACATAAGCTATCTAGCGAAGAATCTTTCACCACCGAAGACTATCATTCTTGTGAAGATCTCTTCCAAGATTTAAAGTTGAACCAATGTTCAAGATCACAAAATAAGGCGGGGGGGGGGGGGTTATGTTTTCAAAAGATGCATTTACAATGGACAAGAGTCATACTTATAGAATTACAAGAGAGAAGGAGAAAGAGAAGGAAAACCACAAGAGAGAAAAAAAATTGCACCCAAGTTTGAAGTGATAGAATTATTCATCAATAGTGTTTTTTGTCTCTCACGTGTGCAAGGGGTTTTTACTCACATGTTCAAGATATCTCCTATTGACTTTTCCTATGTGCCCCCATGTGGTTATCAATCATTTTTTCTCTCACATGTGCAAGTAGTCTTCACTCACATGTGCAAAGGATCTTCTTTTGACTTTCCCATGTGCCCCCATGTGATTTTACATCATCTTGTCTCTTCACATGCTCTTACTATTCCTCCATGTGGCCAAGTGGGAAAATTGCACCCCACTTTTCACTCCTTGATTTTTAACATTAAAAAATGCTATGTGGGCCAAGCCACATCACCCCAAGACACCTCATCACTATGCCACCTCAAAACTATGCCATCTCACCATGAATAGTGACATGTGAATAGCGATCCATGAATAGTACCAATGAATAGTACTTGGTGAATAGTGATCCCCACACTACTATTCCCTTATATTACTTGACTTAGCCTATGGGAATAAAATAGGCTATCGGTCCTCCACCAAAAGATCTATTAGGAAGTAGTGGACATTACATAATCATATATATATATGATTAATAATATATATAGCACAAAATTATATATATATATATATATATATATATATATATATAAGATAACATACTATATATATTATTAATAATATATATAGTATGTTATATATATATATATATTTTAATAATATATATAAAATAAAAAATAATAATATATATAATTATAAATATATATTATACTTATTTAAAAAATATATTATATATTATTAGAAAATATTATAGCTATAATTAGTATATAAAAATATAGATTTTAGAACCTTAATATTTTGTCCTACATCATTGGTATTGTAGTACTGATTCAAGCCACACATCGGATGTGAATCCTTGTTGTAATAAAAAAACTTCAATGACGTCCTCGCCTACCCTTGAAAATAGAAAGTGGCTAACAAAATATGGGATCACCTTCCAAGTTGTGGATCCATTTGTAATGGGTATAGGTTGTGTAAATTCACTATTATGTTCTATATGGCCTTTCTCTTATCCATTACTTCACCATTTCATAATCTCATCATGAAAATAAATAATATATATAGTATGTTATATATATAGTTAATAATATATATAATTAATAACATATATTTTATTAATGATATATAGTATGTTATTTATATATATTTTAATAATATATATAAAATAAATAATAATAATATATATAATTATAAATATATATTATACTTATTTAAAAAATATATTATATATTATTAGAAAATATTATAGCTATAATTAGTATATAAAAATATAGATTTCAGAACCTTAATATCTTGTCCTACATCAGTGGTATTGTAGTACTAATTCAAGCCACACATCGGATGCGAATCCTTGTTATAATAAAAAAAATTCAATGATGTCCTCGCCTACCCCTGAAAATAGAAAGTGGCTAACAAAATATGGGATCACCTTCCAAGTTGTGGATCCATTTGTAATGGGTATAGGTTGTGTAAATTCACTATTATGTTCTATATGGCCTTTCCCTTATCCATTACTTCACCATTTCATAATCTCATCATGAAAATAAATAATATATATAGTATGTTATATATATAATTAATAATATATATAATTAATAACATATATTTTATTAATGATACATAGTATGTTATTTATATATATTTTAATAATATATATAAAATAAAAAATAATAATATATATAATTATAAATATATATTATACTTATTTAAAAAATATATTATATATTATTAGAAAATATTATAGCTATAATTAGTATATAAAAATATAGATTTCAGAACCTTAATATCTTGTCCTACATCAGTGGTATTGTAGTACTGATTCAAGCCACACATCGGATGTGAATCCTTGTTGTAATAAAAAAACTTCAATGACATCCTTGCCTACCCCTGAAAATAGAAAGTGGCTAACAAAATATGGGATCACCTTCCAAGTTGTGGATCCATTTGTAATGGGTATAGGTTGTGTAAATTCACTATTATGTTCTATACGGCCTTTCCCTTATTTATTACTTCACCATTTCATAATCTCATCATGAAAATAAATAATATATATAGTATGTTATATATATAATTAATAACATATATTTTATTAATGATATATAGTATGTTATTTATATATATTTTAATAATATATATAAAATAAAAAATTATAATATATATATATAATTATAAATATATATTATACTTATTTAAAAAATATATTATATATTATTAGAAAATATTATAGCTATAATTAGTATATAAAAATATAGATTTCAGAACCTTAATATCTTGTCCTACATCAGTGGTATTGTAGTACTGATTCAAGCCACACATCGGATGTGAATCCTTGTTGTAATAATAAAAACTTCAATGACATCCTCGCCTACCCCTGAAAATAGAAAGTGGCTAACAAAATATGGGATCACCTTCCAAGTTGTGGATCCATTTGTAATGGGTATAGGTTGTGTAAATTCACTATTATGTTCTATATGGCCTTTCCCTTATCCATTACTTCACCATTTCATAATCTCATCATGAAAATAAACGTCTCATCCCTACATAGCTCATTACCATGGCATATAAAGAAACAAAACCTCATTTCACACTATCACCTCCACAATAGATATAAGATTATTGTTTCTTAATGTTTCATGTACAAAAGGTGATACAAGTTCAACAATCATGGGTTCCTAGTTAGGTACAAATATGAATTTACACTATTTTGCTTTACATAACCCCCCTTTACCAAAATATAAAATTACATACCTTCCAACATAACTTGTACCTTTGGGAAAACTAGTAGTATTCTAATATTTATCAAAAGTTAAGATTAATTTATAAGCCTCCAAAAGATACAATTTAAAAAATATAAGAAGAATTTAGTCCATGATTAAATTTGATGATTGACCATAACTTTGATTAAAAAAAATATTATTATAATTTTAATGATGGTTATTTATTTAACATTACCATTCAACTTATGTATAGTTCATAGATAAGAAAGAAACATTAAAGATAATCTATATATTTATCATAATCATTTAGATTTTTATAGTTAAAAAACATATGTACAATCTTATGACAATAAAATTTAGTTCCCATACAATAACTTACTCCAAATTAATAAAAATAAAAATTAAATTTAAAATAAATAAATGGAAAACAAAAATAAAATAAAATTACATAATAAAATGAACCATATTATTCTAGAAAAAACACTTTTAATATTCAATAACATGAATCCAATTTCAATACTGAATCAAAACCAAAACATGAACTCATTTATGTAATTATCATATACTATTATTATTATTATTTTTTTAATCTCACTTTTAATTAAACAATTACAAGTATAATTTCATATTCACTTTGAAATTGTAACTAATTAAATAACTATTAATTTTAAAATTGAAATCAAATAGTTATAGTTAAAATATATTGGTACATACTTGTTATTGATTGTCTAAGAGATTAATGTCAATGTTATGAACCATTAACATATGAGGCCAAACAATATCATTCTTACCATACACATTTTATAAAGCCAATCACTTCCCATAAATATGTTGAGCCAAAGAACATGCAACTTCCCTCCTTTTCACCTTATCTTCAAAAACCCTAACAAGTTTATGGTGCTACCTTCTATTCCAAGAATTTGTAGCCTTGGCATGATTTATAAATCTTTTCATACCCTTATAAATATAATTATCCCTTGAACCTCATTTTATGGTAGGACACCCCAATTCCTTATTATTTATAACTTTGGGGTTCAAGGGTTAAAGAATCTAAAAGCCCCTTAAAAACCTTATTGTTCTTTATAACTTGGTGGGTATCTGGAGACTTATTATCATCTTCATCTTCATTGTTCCCCTCCAAAATAAATGGCTTGTAAATAATTTTTACTTCTTCCATGGATGTTATACTATGAATCATAGCTCCTCTTAAGCCCCCATTTTGCACAGGTTTTGAAATAGTGAACACGAGGGACTTATTTTTCAACTACTAAGGGGTAAGATGAACTAGTAGTACCTACAAATATACAAAAAATGTAGGCAATGCAAATTTGTCATTAATAGTTTATGAAGGAATAAAAAATATTTTTTTTTCTTATTTTTCCTTATTTGTTGTGGAACTTTGTATGGATGGCTTGTTTTACATAGGATTCCTCATGTATTGATGTTTTATTCAAATGAAGATAACGGGGTCCAATGTTTACTATTTGTAATGATATTCTACACATTTAAGTGAAAAACCATGATAATATTTTTTTATACCTCTATTATATTCCAAAAGTGTATATTTATTAGTATTAAATATTAAAAAAATATATTTTTCCCTAAGCAATGATGAATCTGTGGACTAGTAAAGTAAAATATCAATAGACACAATACTAAAAATTATCAAAATAATAATATTAATTTATTCTCCTTGAATTAATAAAGTGTTATATAAATGTCTTTAAAAAACCTCAACTCAAAATTGGAGTTGACATGTAAACTTAAAAATCTAAATAACATAATAAAATACCTAGACTTAACTGCCCTAGCTATAAATAACAACTTGATTTTCATAATAAAATTTTCATGCACATTATGATGGGCCTAAAAATTTAAAAATATCCTATAAATACCAAATTCATGATGTAGGAGTCATTTTAACCCAATTTCATATCTAGTTACAAATTTATCTAATTTACAATATTTTTAACATGACTAAAAATACAAGAATGTAATGTAATATTGATCTTGAGCCACTCCTACTTGGTACTTACCTAATTGTAGCTAAGAAATAGGCTTATTTATAACTATTAAAAGGGTACTAATATATTTTAGCTTGGTCTTATCTAGATTTGAGATTATACAAGGAGGGTTTTTTCAACACATCGTCCTATCATAACCTATCAAAAATACCATCAGGTAAATGTAGAGATTGGTTTACTTCATCTTGGCCATCAAGTTGCTATAAAAGTTCAAAAAATTATGGTATGATGAGATAACAAACATGCCAGTTAATGGCAAAAATTTGAAACATTTCCTTGACTGAGTCCATGACTATGTACAATATTATATAGTGTATAGTTTCATAGCTTTGTTGATTTATTGCCCCTTTTATTTGGGATTTATTTGTACAATTATTTTTCATGTTTTTTGTTAGGTATTCATTTTAAAATATTTTTGATCTATTTTTATCCATCTACCTTGATTTGTTGAGCTTTCATGGGTGTTTTCTATAACTTGACTAAATTTTGACTCTATGGCCCAATGGATTAGCACCTGGTCTTATTTTTTGGGGTTCTTTGCACACCCACAAGGTGTGTACATCCCTGAGTGAGAGCTAGTGTTAGTGCTTGGATTTTCACCAAGAATTTGAGATATATTTTTGAGTAAACAATGGCCAATTGCTGCCCACATAGAAACATAGTTTGAAACTCAACCATGTTACATAAGCTAGTCATGTTGGAAAATTGAAAATAGTTCCACTATTTCATATGTTGGCTAGTAAATAGGGAAGCCATATGGAAATACTCGAGGAGTAAAATAATTTTTTAGTGTTATTTAGGCTCAGGAAGACACATGGATGCAAGGAGAAACTTGGAAATGATGTTCCCCTTTGACTATAGTTTGATAGAGGGGTAAATTACAATTCACACCATGATGTTCCACTAGAGGTTTGGGGGTCAAAATGTGAATTGCATTTTAAGACATCAAATTTCATGGTAGAATTACCTCAAGAATGCAAGGAATTTTGTAATTGATAAATTTCTAATTGTCTCTATGGTTATGGATCCCATGGTGGTAGAGGAGATAAGAAGATAAGATAGCAGATAATAGGAGCCCAAAAGTAATTTGACAATTTGCTAAATTACAAATTAAATGTGCATCTCTAGATCTCGTGGATAGAAGTAAAAAGGAAGAGGTGGGAAAAGTCAAAAATTTTGAATGCCTAATTGGCTAGCATGAAGGACACACTCATCATGAACCTAGTCAGGTATATCTATTATCTATGCATTGTCCTTTTATATAGTTTATTATGCCCTTTAAATACTCCTGTCTTATTTATCTAGAATCCTATCATTTTGATAAGATATTGTGCATATTGCTAAAGATGTATGTGGTGCACTTAACATATTTTTTAAACTTACAAAAATAATGAAATATAGATGCCTTAGAGCCAATATGTGTAGCATTATCTTTAGAAGGCATTTATTGTGAAGATACCGTTGGCACAAAACTATGCATTCTAGTTTTGGAAAGCTTAAGTTCAATGCTTTATGACTCTCAAGATATTATAGTGTAGGATCTAATATTTCAATGTTTGATAACTCTATTTAATAGTGATGTTGGATCTATTTGTAATGAAATACTTGAGCAAGAGGAGGCTTTAATAGCTTCCCACAAGAAGGAAGTTGAAGACAATGGAATTAGTGTGTGAGGAAATGAAGCTTATCATAGAAGTGGATCAGCCTGGTATCCATATAGATCACTATGTGTCTCAAATAAGTTCTATTCTCTCATGAAAATAAATAAGGTTGGTTAACCTACATGCATGTCTTGCAAGGTTTTAATAGAAAATGAAGGAACATGAGATTTTGAGGACAAGGGAATAGTGCATTTGGTAGATAGATATCCCAATATTGTCAACCTACAACCCTCAAATGCACCCTCAATTGTAATATTACTATGGAATTAAATTCAAAGAAAATCCCACAAGGAAATAAAAACGCTCAAATTTACCCTTAGTTGTAATCTTACTATGGAATTAAATTCAAAGAAAATCCCGCAAGGAAATAAAAATACACTTTCTAGCCCTAGGATGGATGCTTACATTTAAAACTCACCCTAGTGAGGGAAAATGAGGATACAATGTTTGATATGTTTCACCCAGAACTCACATTTATTATTCTCTCTTCCATGATTTTGTGGGATGGAAGAATGAGCAAAACGTTCAGGAACTGGGTCTACTATGGATATTTTTATAGACCTTGTTACAATTACTGAGGCCATCCTTCTCTCACTTATTTTATGTCAATTTAGGTTATTATTATTTCTGAGTGAACCGGAATCTACAATTTATCTTTTTCTTGTAATGCAAGGGGTGAAATATATAAATAGGAAAGTACTCTTACCTCTGAGATATGAAATGGTGATGATATCTAAAGGGTTTCATTTGTCCTCCACATGACATTGGTATGATAGTTGAGATAAATGTATGAGTGGCATTTTTAGCTGTAGGGTTATTTCTAGAGGTAATATTTATTTTGGTGATAGTTCTACAATCTGGGAAGGAATTAGAGCCATTGAAAACAAATAGTGGTACTAGCCCATTGAGCCATGCAATTTTCCATGCTTCAGTAGAATTATTGGAAGTTATGGTGAATAATTCAACTGCTTGCAGTTTAAGATCTTGGATTCCACATGAATTTGATCTTCATAAAGCTTTACATTCCTATTTTCCTAGATCACCTAAGAAGGATAGCTCCAGGCCATTCATGGAAAGTTTATCTCAAAGCTTGAGTGTGGATTGCTTCAGACTTTGTAGTAGGGTCATGGCCATTTAAAGTTTGGTTTTGGAATGGTAGTCTACATATTTTCTTAGCCTAGTTTTAATGGCTAAAGGATTATTTGAGAATGTGGTATCTCATTGTGCACAAAGTATTGATTTTTATGTTAAGGCATTAAATAGAGAAAAAGTTAAGTTTATAGAAAAATCTTCTATAGGGTACTCTATTAATCAGGATGGAGTGGAGTTAGGATAAAAATCAAGAATTTTCAAGTTTCAAAAATTACAGAAGAAGCTCCAAAGGTCCCTAGAAAATTATTATGGGAGAATCAAATTTCAAAATACAAGTCTCCAAAATGCAGTTGAACATTACGGTCAAATCTCCTAATCCCACCAGTCAAAGCTAATGGAGGAAAAAGTCAACTCAAGAGGACCTTTAGGGAGATGTTGAGGAGGAATATAATTTTACAATTTTGCAAATATACAAATTAAAATTTTCATTTAGATCTCTTGAACCCCCAAGTCAACATCGGTCAACATAAGCTCATAGTGGAAGTGGGAACTTTCAAGGCCAATTGCAATTTTAAAATTTTGAAAAATTGTAAATTCCAGTTGAATTTCTCATTTCTCCAAGGGTTTTAATGAAAATGGGAACTTTCAAATCCATTTAAAATTTTTTAAATTAAAAATTGTTGTTGGAGTTCCCATTTCCATAAGGAAACTTTTCAGGGAAATGAAAACTCCAACTATAATTTGCAATTTTGTAGTTTTGCAAATTACAAATTGTAGCTAGAGTTCCCATTTACATGAGAAATGTTTTTAGGGAAATGTGAACTCCAAATATAATATATAATTTTTTATATTTGTAAATTTTAAATTACAATCGGAGTTCCTATTTCCCTAAGTGAACTTTCTAGGGGAACTACAACTGCAAATTGTAATTTACAATTTTATAGTTTACAAAGTGTAAAACTATTGCTATGTTTCAGATTTACCCAATACAAATGAATTTAAAAATTGTAAATGGGGATCAGATTTATCCAAAACAAGGAAAATTACAAATTTGTAAAAAACACTAGAATTTCTCTAAAAGGTCAAAAAGTGAAAAGTAATTCATTTATGCATTAAAAAATGTGGAGTTAATCCTAATTTTTTTTTTTGAAAAAATAAAATGTGAAAAATTTAAAGTGTGAAAAGGCAAGTTGGAGACAAAAATCAAAAAGGTAAAATAACCCAGGTTTTGCATTTTCTATTATTATTTTTTTTTCAAACACCTCCATGGGAGAAATGTTGTAGGATTGCAAAATCAAGGTGGGCCATTCTAAAGAAGATTTTTCAAGCATCCATGGCTTTAATGTGTTCAAATTAAATAATCACAAGGTAGGGGTTGTTCTTTGGAATACATAAAAGAAAAGGAATTTTCCAAGAAGATTCTAGATTTGCAATTGAGTGGTCAAAGGCATTTACAAGCAGTTGCACAAGATGAAAAAGAGTTTGTTTGGTCTCTAAGGCAAATTTTCTCCTTCTAACTCATGTAAAATGCATTTAAAACCAAGGAGAGAAAAGGGTTGTTACAAATATTCATAATTTATTATAGAGGTAGTTAGAACAATGATTTTTATTACAAATGGATGAAGATTCTAGGTGTGGCAAGGATTGTTTTCTAGTTGGGAGCATTTTAGCGAAACGTAAAGGGCAGTTTTAGAATTTTTAAATATTACAAATTATAACCCACATTCATAAATTTTTAAAAGTGGTAAAAATGTATAAATATAGGGCTTGTACTCTATTCTATGGTTGTTATTGGTCTTTGTTTTTCTCTCTAAGTGTAGGTTTTTCTAAATTTTGGGATCAATTGCTATGTGCATTTTGTATCTCTTGCTAAGGTGGTTGTATCTATATAGCCATTATCAATATTTGAGAGCATGTTTATATGTCTCCCCTATCCAACAAGGATAAAATCCACCATGCTTATCCCCATGGTAACATTTTTAAACATTGATACATGCAAGAGTTTCTTTCAAAATAATGAAAAAATACTTGTGGTTCTTACTTTTTTTTTGTTGATAAAATACAATGATGCCTTTTTTAGGTTTAGATGATTGGATATCTAGTTTTTTTCTCATTAATGGTTGTCATTTTGGGCTTAGATCTAGGTTATAAATCCATTTTTGCATAGTGATTTGGAAATATGTTGTTGAATACCTCTTAAGGGAACCCTAGATTTGTGGATTCAATAGGAAAAAGTATTTGAAACTTTAGTTACAATGTATGCTCTAGGGTTTTAGGAATCATTTGAGTGTTTGCATTGAATTGGCACCAATGGATGCAAATCACCCATGGTAGTTCCCATTAGATTGCATTTTAGTCTTATGCAATCTTTGTAATAAGTGATGTCATAAATGTTGAAAGATTTTTTGTTATTTGAAAACCACCAGCACACCACCCTATTTTTATTACTATCTAACTTTCCTACCTTGTTCTACCCTACAAATAATACAATTGTTGAATATTTTAAGTGTTATTTGCCTGCATATGCATGAATATTTGCATACTTAAAATGTATCTATGTTTTGTGATTTAAAGATTAGCATTGCATTCTTTTATTTGACCCCCTATTGTTGAAAATTATTTATAATGAAGGTTGAAATCAATTTTATATCTATCTTCAATAGCTTATATGTGACCTAGTGTATTCTTTCATTCCTTGTGATAACCCTTCTTAGGTAGAGTGAATAAGTTTGGTTGTGCCTTGGTCATATTTGTTTCTATTTATAACAAAAATTCCCATGGATATTGAATTTAAAAATCACTCCATGTGAGCAAGCTACCCCTGAGGTCCTCTCACCTTGGTTTAGGCAGTGCCAAAATTAGCAAGGCGCTGACCATAACCTATGTCGGTGCCTTCCAGTCATTATCTACATTCAGTCCATTATTGATGCCAAACCCTTCCCTGGCTATAATGACATATTAGCATGTTTTTCATTTTTTTTTCCATTTTTTCAAGTGTGCAAGGCCAAATAAAAGCTGTATATAATTGGGAACCAACACTAACTCCATATTCTAAAACATTAACCTTGATTCCTTCATTCCTTCTCTCTAAATCCTGTACCATTTTATTAAATTTATGGTGGATCTTCTTGCTCTTTCTCATTTTATTAAAATTATTCTTCATTTATTTCATCTCCTTCTTGCCTTTGGCTTTGATTTGTGGCATTTTTTATAATTATAGTTTAATTGTTCCACTTACATCTGTAGTTATTGCATAGTCATTTTTAACTATGAAATTACTCTTCATCCTATTGAAATCTTTACACATATTTAATCATATAATACTCATCAAAAATATAATTTTGAAACATAATACAAATTCACAAAGATATAAACTCCAAGATACTAGATGATGAATCTACATACTAGCAAAACAAAATATCAACATGCACAATTATCATAATTATGTGAAAAAATAGTTTAATTTGATTATATTTGAGTGAATAAGAGTGTTACATAGTTTTTTTTTTAAAACCTCAACTTGATTTTCATAATCAATTTTGCATGGGTATAAAATTTAAAATATATCCTATAAATACAAAATAAAGATTTTGGATAAGTTTCAACACAAGTTCATGTTTGGTTACAAATTTATCTGATTTTTATTATTTTTAGCATGACTAAAAATACTATAATGTAATTTCAGACCCCTAGATGATCTCGTATGGCTCTACAAACATATTGGAATCATACCTAACTAGTGAAGTAGTTTATGGATGTGGATTTATTTTATTTATCTTATTTTTTATGCAAAAAGGAGGTCAATTGGGTTAATGAGTCAAAATTTATGGCCTCTAGAAGATAAGTCTCCACATCAAGGAATAACCATACTTTGATGTAAATGGGGTTGATACTACATTGTTTTGGATCTTCTTTATGAATTTCATGAGTAACTTTTTTCTTAAGATAAGAATATATTAGGAAAAGTGGGTAAACATTTTTAATTTGTACTTATATTCTTCAATCATTATAATGGATCCATTCTATATTCCATTGTAGCCAAATAACTATGGTAACAAGAGCATAATTATTAAAGTTTAGTTTTTTTGATATGACATGGGGGATTGATAACATTTTTATTGGGAAAAAAATAGACCATTTTTTTAGTGATTACCATTACCCATACCATAGTATAAAAATAAAATAAAAATTGGGTTATTTGCTACTTTATGTTTTTGATTTGGTAAATTTTTAGAGGAGAATGTAATGTTTTAAAGTCATTTAAATCTAATAATTCTTTATAATGTAATATTAATCTAATAATATAATTTTTTTTCATAATGATATGTAGATTTTTACATTCAATTATTTAATAATTTTTTAAAGATTGCTATCCTACTTAAATTTTATTTCAAATTGATAAATTTGAGTGATTTAAGAATTTAAAATTATTGTAAGTTATTCCTAGAAACATAAACTCAATCTATATTTTTGATGACATGTCTAAGTTTACAAAATCAACTAACATTGATTTTTATCTTTTCTACCCTATACCACACATAACTTGGTTCTTTTCAACCATTTTCATGGTTGATTTTAAATATATACATTTTATTTCATTTTCATCCCTTTTCTTCTCATTCCCAATCCACTTTTTAATCATGTTTCTCCTCCTCAACCTTGTGTATTGATTAGAGTTAAGTTTTTTCCATTTTTTTAAATTTTTTAATTTTAAGTTTTATGTACAATGCACCACTTTACATATTAAGGGAATCATCCATAATTTTGAATGTCTTCTTCTTTAGGATGACTTATTCATAAAATGATATGATTCTAGGATAAGCAGTACATCTTTTCTCTTGGAAAAAATATCGCTAATCTAGATGGGATAATGCCTTATATTGGTAGTGTGCTTAATAATTTATCTCAAATAAGATAGATTTTTTGTCCACTTTATCTTTTTGAACATCAGCATGATCATTGACCTAAATAATTACATGTTTACTCCCCTAAAAGCTTATTTGGTAATAGGTGGAAGTGATAAAGAGTAGTGAGGGTCCCAATTCATTGCTTAGTGAAGATGAAAAGTCATTATCCTTATTAATATTATCCATATCCATAATAGTTTTAGGTCTAAAGTTTAATACAAAATATTTATATAAAGAAAGAAAGAAGTATATAATAAAACCACTTATTTTGGGAAAAGTTTGGATGGTAAAACCTCAATATCCTCAAATATTTCTTCAACAACCACAAGGTAATGATATTTTTGCTATTCAATAGTTATAAGTGTGGTATAGTCATTCAAGAATTTTCACCCTAGAATTTTTACTTTTGAACAAGGAATGAAATTTTATATGAATAAAATATGAGGAAACAATAATATTTATGATAATAAATATCTTATTATGTTGGAGCATCTTTGGGGAGAACTAACCTTAGATTTCATTTCCAAAGATATATTTCATTTTGGTTCTTCTCACTTGATAAAACCAAAAATTGGAAAAACCAAATTTCAATAGGCACAATTTACTCAAAAGTATGTGAAAAATAATATTTATTATATTTTACACATTTAGAACTAATGTGTATATTTTTTTATCTCGACATTTTGGATCAACATCTGTGATCCATCATCAGGGGAAAAAGTTATCTAAAGTAATAAT
Source organism: Torreya grandis (assembly GCA_037957365.1). Taxonomy (NCBI): domain Eukaryota; kingdom Viridiplantae; phylum Streptophyta; class Pinopsida; order Cupressales; family Taxaceae; genus Torreya; species Torreya grandis. Next base: position 883,820 of record JARHVA010003137.1, on the reverse strand, counting down.
AATAGTTAATAATTCTTAACTAATGAATTAAAATAATTACATAAAATTATTTAAATAAATATCAACTCAAAATTTGAGTTGAAATACAAAATTAATAAAAATATAAATAATAAAAAATCTACTTAGAGTTAACTAACCCTACTATTTTTAGTAGTTGTTATTTTTAACAAATTCTACATGCAAGTTTGAATGAGCCTAAAAATATAAAATTATCCCCTACACACCAAAGTCATGCTATTAAATTAATTTAAACTTAATTTCATAACCAACTACAAAGATATCTAATTTTTAAAATAATATAATTATAAAAAAAATACTTAGATTGTAATTTTTGAGCCTTAGATTGTCACTTATGGGCTTAAAAATATATTAAATTTAAATATAAATACTTATAATAGTTTAGTATTCATTATCATATTTAATATATCCAAAAAAAAAAATGAGAGTTCAAACGGGTTCTTGGATCAAATATTATGGCATCCACAAGAGAAGTGTTTCGATCATTCTCCTTTAGTTGAAAATAACTCAGCTCGTATGTGTTATCTTGATTATACTCCTACCATTTATTATTTTCAGTATTTTTCAAATCCCATTATAAATTATAAATGTTGTCTTTATGTGGTAGTCTTTCCTACTATACCAAATGCCTATTAAAGTTGTATTTTCTTGTGTTCACATAGATCTATTTATCTAAAAATTGCTCTATATTTTATTTCTTCTTCCTTGGAACCTATTGATTTCAAAATAACTATTAACCTTATTTAATTTCAACATATTCTCCATGAAAATAATATAAATCTAAAACATTAAATATTTAAGAAATATCAATTTTATGTGGTAAATGCACCTTATAAGCATTGTCATTGATTTTCTTCACAATTCTGCATAGACCAATCTTCTTGTACTTTAGCTTTTTGTATGTTCATTAGGGAAATGTTTATTTTCTCAAATATACCATCACAAATATCCTTATTAAAAAAAATTAGTCTTCTTGTTACATGTGTGGCTGCATTATACTTGTCATTACTTTCCCATATATTTATTCTTACTTCTTCTTGCAGTTGTTGAATGTGATCTGAAAATGTTTTTGCATCATTAGTAACCTATTTTTAAATTAGTAAAATTTCATCAAATATAAAATAAATTTAGTATTTATACCATAAACAATATAAAATGGTAATTTTTCTATTAATTTATTGATATAACTATTATATGCAAACTCAATGTATGGTAAAACCAAGTCTCATTGCTTGGGATTCTCTCCAACTATGCATCTCAACAAATTTACCAATCTCTTGTTTACTAATTTTATTTATTTCCCAAAATTTTCCACATAGTACTCCAAAAATTAATTTTCCACTTACTACTTTTGTTTATTTCCTTGTTTGAAGTAATGGTTTTTGGAACACCATGCAATTTCACAATATCTTTGAAAAAAATAATATGTTAATCTATTAGCATCATTGGTTTTTACATGCATAAACTAAACCATCTTAGAAAACCTATCTACAATAAAAAAAATAATTAATACCTCTTTATTTATTTATTAGCCCCAATACAAAGTCCATATTTAAATCTATCCACAATCTTTTTGGTACTGGTAATGACATGTACAATCTTGTGTTTTGTGTATAGCCTTTAACCACTTGGAATATCCTACATCTTGAAACATAATTTTCCACATATCTATTCATCTTTGGAAAAAAACACTTCTCCTTCACAAAATATATTGTCTTACTCTTACCAAGTATCCACCCAAACCACCAATGTGTAATTATCTTATAATATTGTCTATCATAGTCCCAACTAGATTACATAGTTATTTTTCCTTATAGAGATAACCATATTATATAGGATACTCATCATAAATATTACCCATCTCACTTTATAGTGGATTAATTCATTATTAAAACATCTTCCCAAAATTTGGATTAATAACATACCATTTTTTAATAACTTCAAATCTAGATAATTACCTCATCATAGTAGTTAAAAATGTCACTCTATTGTTCAAAGCATCAACTACCTAATTATGATTTCTTGATTTATGTTTCAAGACAAGAGTATATCCCTAAAAGAAAGACACACACTTTGCATGTCTACTATTTAAATTATTTTTAGTGTTCACATACTTCAAAGCTTCATGGTCTGTATATATCATAAACTCCTTAGGCACTAGGTAATGCCTTCAGTGTCTTAATTCTAGTATAGTGGTATAAAATTAAACATCATATGTAGAAAATTATTTTTCATCTCATTCAAATTCTCACTGAAATAAGATATGGGCTTTCTGTCTTGACTTAACACAATTCCAATACCCACATGCGAAGCATCACAATATATCTCAAACACTATTAAAATTTGGTATGCTAAAACATGTTTTTATGTCACTTCTTCAACAAAATTGAAATATTCCTATTACTACCCTTATCCACATAAAATATTTTTCCATCATGAAATCTACTATTGGTGCAACAATACCATTAAAATTATTAATGAACTTTCTACAATTTTTGTAAACCATGGAAAATTCTTACCTCTGATATGCTTCTTGGAATAGGCCACTTAATATTTGCCTTTACCTTTTATTAGTCCATTATTACACCATTTTTTGAACTAAAAATAACCAAAATACCAACTTTTCTTTATAAAATTTCATTTTTAAAATCTTTTTGTAGATATTTTCCTTTATTAAAAATTATAATAGCATTATCAAATTCCTTAAGTGCTCTTATTTTCTCTTACTAAATATACTATAAATATCATCAAAATAAACCAATAAAAATTTACCAATGTAATTTTGTATCACTATTTTTATCATCTTCATAAATGTGTTCTGTGAATTGGATAATCCGAATGGCATCACCATACACTCATATAAGTCATACATAGTATTGAATGTTATTTCTATTCATCTCTTCATGAATCCAAATTTGATAATAAACACTCCTTAGATCAATGTTAATAAAGTATTTAACTCATGCAAGTGCATTCATCATATAATCTAGGTGAGGTATAGGAAATCTATATATTTATGGTGATTTTATTGATTTCTTTGATCTCACCACACATCATCCATGTTCCATTTTTATTTCAAGTTAACAATGTTGAGGTTGAACATGAAGTCATTCTCTCTCTTACTACACCTTTTAACCCTAATGTAGTAACCTATCTATCTAATTATGCATGTTCTATTAGACTCATCTTATAAGTTGATTGATTGGGTAAAGTTTATCCTAAAATCAAATAAATATGATGTTGATTGTACCTATTTGGTGGTAAACCATATAATTAATCATTAAGTATAATATCTTAATATTATTTCAATATTTATGTTGTTTCTATTGATATTTGCACAACTTCTGCATCTTCTTTCTTTATTATTAATGCATAAAAACTTTTCATCGTCATTAACTTGGTAAATTATTTTGTGGACAACATGTTTTCTACCTACCATTCTTATTTAAGAGGTAATAAAACTACCTTCGTAATATCTTTCCAAAAAGTATAGTTTTGTTTGCTCCATCATGAATTGATTTTCTATCATATTGCCATGGTATTCCCATAACATAGGGCATGTATCCATTATAATAACATCACACCATATTTCATCCCTGTAATTATTTCCTATAGAAAACTTGATTAAACACTTTTATCTTATCTAACTTCATTCACTTTCTTAAACCATGAAATCTGGAAAGGGTAATGATGCTTTTCATATTTAGACCTAATTTCTCTACCATTTATTTAGAAACCATACTTTCAAAACTACCAACATAAATAATTATTTTACAGATCCTACCTCTTAAATTATACCTTATTCAAAAAATATTTCTACACAACCATGAATCACCATCTTCTTTATTCTGCACTTGTTTTTTCCATAGAGATATCATTGTTCTCTTTACCATGAGATTTTATCCTATGTTTGGTACAACTTCTATACTCTATTTTTCTATCTTAGTGTCAACCAAATTCAATCTTGGTTGATCCTCTTGCGTCCTTTCTTATTCATGATAGTGAGGACACTAAAATTACTTATGACCTTATTCTCCACATTTATAATAAAAAGAAGGTTTATGTGGTTCATTCCATCCTCCACCACCACCATAACCATTTCCCCTCTAAAATAATATTCCTCTTTTTTTATTTTTAAACAATTTTCTATTATCCTATTGATTTTAAATATAATGAGATGATTATCCTCTAGTGGGATTAAATCCATCTCCTCCCCTTTTTGGCCTAGTTAATCTTCTAAAATCTTGTCTATTCTATTTTTTATGCCTTGAAATCTAACTGGTAAGCCTCTTCCATTGTATTTATTCTATGCATGATAAATTCATTTTTTTAACATAAATTTTTTAAACCATTTACATACCTTATAGCTATCGATCCTTTTATTTCATCATGATCCACTCATATTGATAACTTGTAAAAATCATCTATTTAGTCCTATACACTATGATATTTTTGAATTAAATTCTAAAATATTATGTAGAGAGTTTATACATAATCTATATAAATAAATTTCTCTCTCATATTATTCTCCATCTTTCTTTATGTCTTGATATTTTATTTACCCTTTCTCTATCTCTCTTTCTGTAGGTGATTCCACCAAATCATTGCATGATCCTTCAATTTTATACATGCAAATTTTAATTTTTCTTCTTATTTCATAATTATCCATTCAAAAAACTTCTTCATACTATTTAACCATTCTATCAACTCTTCTAATTTTAAACTACATCCATATTTTGAAAATTACACCTTGATTTCTTTGTTCCCTCCCTCTAAGGGCGTAACCATATTTTATTCAATTGATTGTGGTTGTTTTTGTTCTTCCACTTCTTGATGAATTTATTCTTAAAAATATATTTTTTCATCTATTTAATATCCATATTACCTTTGGATTTGTTATGTGATAATTACATTCAATTCTTCCACTTGCCTCTAAATTGTTGCATAGTCTTGTTCATCTATGCAATTCCTCCTCATCATTTTGACATATTTTACACATGTTATTGATTTTAAAAAAAATCCCAATATATAATTTCAAATCCCAATAAAAATTTACAAATATATCACCTCAAAGATCCAAACACACCATAATACCAAAAGATGAAACTATAAACCAACAAATCAAAATTTAAATAGACACAATTTACTCAAAATTTTGTGAAAACTCATATTTATTGATTCTTAATGAATGGATTAAAATAATTACATTATATTATTTAAATAAATATCAACTTAAAATTGGAGTTGACATACAAAAATTAAAAAAGTCTAAAAAAATAAAAAAAACTACCTAGAGTTAATTGACTATGCTATTTTTAGCAAATTTTACATGAAACTTTAGATGGGCCTAAAAATATACACTTATCCCCTACACACCAAATTAATTATAATGGATGAATTTCAACTTAATTTCATGTCTAGTTACAAAGATATATAATTTTTAAATTATAGAATTGTTGAAAAAATATTTAGAATGTAATTTTCGAGCCTTGGATGGTCACTCAAAATATATGGTAATTGACCTAACTAGATAACACATGTCAGGAATGTATTATCCTCTATGATATCTTCAATTAAAAAAAAGCAAATGAAAACTCAAACGAATTCCTAGATCAAAATTTATGGCCTTCAGAAGATAGTTATTTGCATCATCATTGGTTCATTTGGCATAAAAATTCCATGTTTTCTTAATGTTTTTTTATTGATTCAACTATTGACACATGCATAGTTTTAGGTGTTACTTATTAAAACTTTATTTGGATGTTGATTTATTTCCAACTAGATAGCTATGGAATTTGATGTGCCTCTCTTAATACTTGGGTTTCAAAATGGGGTAACTGTGAACTCTTGTTTAGTTAAATATTGATTTTGGATATGTCATTCCCACTTAAGAAAACCCTTAAAAAAAAATTCATTGAAGAAATTAATTTTTTAATCATATATAATCAATTTTTTTTGAGCTTCAAGGTTCAGAGCTATTTTGGATCTAAACACAATTCTAAGGAGAGCTAATACTAAAAGAAAAAACAACAAATATATAGGGTCTTTGGATTCATAGATTTGTACTAAAATCACAAAAAAATAATGACAAATGTAGGATGACTATGGAACATCTAATTCTAAGCAACTCATTACTCTAAAACTACTTAATTAAGCATGTTTATATTAAATATCAAGTTACATTAAGTTTCTCATGTGTGTATGTTATATATAAATTAAAAGATCTTAGAGCTTAAAATTTATGGACACTTAATTTTCACAAAATAAATAAGCATCCATATTATAATAATTATAATATATAAGTGATTTATGAACACTGGATTGTAATAAGGTTAATTAAATATTTATAATAATTATAATATATAAGTGATTTGTAAGATATTATTTATTTTAAAAGTTTTGTCAATATTTTTTTATAGATTTTACATGTATATAAAATATATAATAATTATTGGTAAATAAATATTTATTAAAATAGGGGTCAACCTTATACAAGGGATATGTAGTATTGGTATAAACAACCAGAATAATAACTAAACATTCAAAAAAATAATAACTAAACATCAAACAACTAAAATCCTCCTTCCTAATTTGAGGGTCATATTTGTGACCCATCCTTATCATATTTTCAGGATCTAAAGGTCATACTCAGTGGTTCTGGCTCCTTCTTCCTTTCTCTCTCCTATTGATAACAACCATCTTGTCTCCTTCTATTAAATCTGAAAATATGAGAATGGAGATTTTGAGTGCATAAATTGGTTTATAGTTCTGTAATGAAACTCTAGCCAACATCTGCTCGCTAGAATCCAAAGTAGAAATATAATTTTTAAAAATCGAATATGCCTTCATCAAGGCTCCATCTAAATCATAACTCTTCTCCACCATTTGACACGAAGATCTAACCTCTTCCTCTGCAGTGTCACCAACAATCTTGTCCACTTCCCTAGATTTCAATTATACTAGGCTCTCTTCCTTCTCCACAGTATTTTAATCTTCACTCTCAACATCTTCAATACCCTCCACCGCAAGATGATATGGAAGGGAATTATTACACCATGACGTATCCAGTTTTTTCTTTCCAAGCAATTTGGTATGAACCAGCCAAATTCCTTGTATAAAACATCACCTACATATGAAAGATAAACCTTCATAATCAAAGGTTTGACACCAAATATAATTCTAAACTTTTATATTGATAGTTGTAGGGAGCTAAGACACATCAATGTAGACAAGAATTATTGCAAAAGTGGTATCAATATATCCCGTTGTTGATTCATCCACCACCAAAATTTCTCCTAGGGCCTCGCCTATTACAAAGAGATTGGATGTGGACCAAAACTGAAGACGAAGGTATGGAAGGAGAACCCAATTAGGCGTGATGTTAAAAAATTTGGTAATGGGGTTGAAGGTAAGAAACCATGGCTTTATCAAGAGGAGATGTTGATCGATGGATCAAATCTGTTCTTACACGATCTTTTTCCTGTCTTCAAGCAGATCAAATACGACTATGAAGAATCCCATGGTGCATGGATAAATATCCAAATTCCCCTTCATTAACGACATCTAAACCTGTGAAATATAGTTATGAAGGACCTGAAGGCTTAGAAAAAATTATGAAATCTGCAGATAATTCCCCTTACAAAATTATAGTCTTCATCCTGTATCACTTTCTCTAGCACCTTTTCCTCAGAAGAAACTGATTTACTGGATTAAGTAGGAGTTAAAGGTTTATTTACCCTGTTGGAGATCGTAGATGTAAAAGACTTAATCCTTCTCTGCTCCAAGATTCCTAAGTAAAAACAGGGTGTTTATTAGGCTTACCCTCTCCACACAAGTTTGGAGGAAATGACATGCTCTATCTCCCAAGAAATAGAGATTCAAAAACAATAAAATTGACAACATCTTCCGAAGATCAACACTTTAATCTGCTGTCTTCAACACTTTTGAGGACTTAGTCCCTGACCCTCCTACCTGCTGCCACCTGTCCATCTGCTCAGACTTCCTGGCCAGATTTGACCTGATCAAATCCACTGTTCTACGCTTTGCATCCTGATGTCACGTATCAGAACTGTTAACTGTACTAGGGATCAGAGTTCCCCTCACACCTTGCATGCCTTGCTCAAAACCCTCATACAGGCATGAGAATGCAACCGCCACAGGCTGCTTAGTAGTTTCACCATCGCCGCTTTCTAATCCTAGAACCATCACCTAATAAGCGAAGAGATTCTTATCAGTAGACTCCAATTTTTTTTTATAGATTATATCGACGGCTCTTCTTCCCACTAAGACATGTTTTAAAATATTTTTGTGTTAGGTAGATTTTTTTTTTTTAATTATTAAAAAAAATACATAATTTATTTATTTATTTTTTTAATATCATCATCATCAACTTAAACTGTGATTATTATTAAAAATACTTTATGATATTATTAAGGTAATGCAAAATGATCGATATTATGAATTGAACATCGATAAAATCTTAATTTTTTTTTTAATAATATTAATTTGAATATTTATTTTATAGTTATGATATCATAAAAATATTATTGATATAAATTTTATATTTATAATATCATAAGAATATTATTAATATAAATTTTAGTAATATGAATTTGTAAATTTGATACATTAATTTTTATGTTCTTATATTTATATTATTTTAATCTTTAAATATTTATTGACAATAATTATTTCTTTATTTTCCACCCATGCTCAAAAAAATCATTGATATAGTGCATAAAATATGTTTCTCAATAAAAATATACTCTTTTATAATTGATGTAAAAAAAAATTTCTCCTTCATTCCTCTTGATCTCTCTTCATGTAGTGAATAAAATGTGTATATATATATATATATATATATATATATATATATATATATATATATATATATATATATAACTTTAATCTATTATAATTGATGTAAAAAACTTTTTCTATTTATTTATATTATGAAAAGTCTCTCAAAAACTTTAGATGTCAATATTTGTGTTCCTACAATTATAATATGATAGAATTGTGACATCAAATCATTTAAATAACTCTTAAAACATATCAAATATTCCAAGATAAAATATAAATTTGTTTTAATTATTCATTTTTATTGAAATTAGTTAATTATTCATACTTTCACCTAATCTCTTATACATTTTACCTAAACCCATCATGCCACTACATATCCCCTTAAACCATCCCATAACATACTCCTACCTTACATCTAAGTCATTATTCATAATACATCCTCTTATCCCCTAACCTTCACATATTGTCTTTATCATCTTCCCATAATATTTCCTCAATTAAAGATTTAATACTTTTACATACCATCATATAAAATATAAAAAGTGTTTTATTCCCTAAACACTATATTACAATTTTTTAATCCAATTTTTTTTTATCACAAAATTTATTAAAAAAAATCTTTCCATATTCCCTCAACCATCCCTCATAACTTTCCCTTAACCTCCATCTCTCTAAATAACACATCTTCTACATATCCCACCATCTCTTCCCTCATAACTCAAGAAAGTAACTATAAATCTATATAATAAAGGTTGAGAAAGTAATCATCATTCCCCTCAGACCTACCTATAACACATTCCATATAACTCATATCATCTTTATTATTGGTAACTAGCCATATTTTTAGTGTTTCTAATATGTATATATCCACCACATTAAAATTCTTAAATAATATAAAATTTAAAATATATATTTTAAAAATAATTTTATAAAAATATATTAATTTAAATATATATATATATATATATATATATATATATATAATATAATAAAATAAAATAAAAGAAAGGCATGTTTTTAATGATTATTTTTTAAAACTATTGTTAAGATATTAATCTTTCATATAAAGAGTATAAATGAATATATTTATTAAGTGCATTTAAATATTTGAATAATCCTATTCATTAATGAGATCATTTTCTATTATAATAATGTAATATAAGATATAAATTCTTTTATATTATGACATTAATATATATCTCTATCAAACATAACTATTTATGAACTAAAATAAATTTACTAAAAATGACTTATTTATTGTTTTAAATATTTAATAAATTTTATTTTAATATTTATTTCAAAACATTAGAAAAATTTCAATTTAAAATAAATATCTCTAAATATAAATAAAGAGGGGATGAAATTAACAACCAATTTAAATTATTTTTCCAGCTATATTTTTTAAGATTCATAAATTTCTATCTTAATTATTTAGATTTCACATATTATTAATTATTTAGATTTCACTTAATATTAAAGTTAAATATCTATATAAATTATTAGATATTTATATTATTTTCATAATTTAAAATATTATTGAATGTATATATTTTTTCAATTCAAAATTATTATTAAATATTTATTATTTTCAATACTTTCAAAAAATAACTATTTGAAATAATAATATGATATCATATTGTGTAAAAAGTAAAAATAATTAAATTTTATAATTTAATTAGTTTTTAATACTGTCATTGAAATAGTTATATAGAAATGGATTTACATGTATATTGATTTATTAGAAATAATTTTGAATGATATTTAAATAATAAGTGGAATTAACTTAGCAATTTTTTAATAATGTTTAGGAAAATAAAATAAAAATGAAATTTATAAAGATGAAATAATTTAATTGGAATAAATTAGCCTTTAAATTTTGTATTATATTAATTTTTTGCTAAAATATAATTAATATGTATCATATTGTTATTTTCTAAATATATTTGAAACGACTTAAAAGAAATATAAATATATTTTTCAAAATTTTAATATTTTATATATTTGTATTTATATACATATAAAAGAATATTTCAAATAAATATTTATATTATAATATATATTTTTTAATATAATTTATTTATTTCCAACACCATGCATGCATCAAATATTTATCATTTAAATGTATTTATTTTTTATTGTGTTTTAGACCGTGGGCATGGGAACTAAAGAGTTGTTAGAGAAATTTAAACAATATAAACCAACGAAGGCCATGTATGCATATGGTCCTAAGGGTCATTATGGGGTGAGCCTCTTAATTTTTGAGGACTCAGCACCAGGATATTTGGAGGCAGATTGTTTACATAGAGATTTCAAAAAGGAAAGAAGAGGCAAGGAAGATTGGGATCAATCTGAAATGTTGAATCATTCTAGTGGAAAACGCATATTATATGGTTACATTGCAACAAGTGAAGATATTGACAACTTCAACAAACACTCAACTAAAGGTTTGTATTCTATTGTTATTTCTAAAGTTTTCCTTAAATCTTTCTTTAAAGTCATTAATTTATTTATAAAATATTGATTTATTAGCAAAGGTCAAATATGATATGGTGTTATATCAATCAAAAGTTATAGAACCGGTGAAGAAAATGAAGGAGAGCAACCAGAAAGTAGTGTGGTTAGAGACTAAGATTGTTGAAGACCAAGAACGTAGCAAACAAATGGAAGAGAAGATCAATAAAATGGCTGACCAGACACACATTCATCGAGAAAGTATGAAGAATCTTATGAGGAAGAGCATGGAGCATGCTGACGACTTCAAGAAAGGGGTATATGAAATATACCATCCATAATAATTACATTTCAGTTTGTTTTAATATAAATATCTCAACATTTTTGGGAATCAAAATAGTTTTTTATTTTATTGATTTTAAATTTATTTATAATATTTAATTTAAAAAAAAAATATATATTTTTTTATTCAATTTTTATAATTTATAATCACCTTTCATTTTAGATAAATTAAGATTTTATAATATAAATAAATATTTATTTATTCAATTTTTTTCTAGATTATTTGTATTCATTCTTCAATTCTCAAGTTAGATAAATTAAAATTTATATAGCATATTTAAATATTTACTCACTCAATTTTTTTTCTTGAATTTCATTTGAACAGATTGATTATATAGAGAATTATTACAAACGACAGATCGATCAACTTGTGGAAGAAGGATATGCAAGGAGCAGTAAATGTAATGACTCAAAGTTAACAAATATGTGAAGTGGAAATTTAAACTTATAACATAATTTTTTTTAATAATGTCAAGTTTCACATTAAAACTATTTAACTAGTATACATACACGTGTATATTTATAAAGAGACTAAAGAAGGATTTTTATATAATTTTAATTTGTTTTGAATATGTTCAAATGTGTATATAAGGTTTCTAAATTCATTTTGAATTTATTTATATTTGATAATATTATTATATTTTGTGATGGAGAGAATATAATAATAATTATATTCAAAAGAAAAAATATAACATAAAAATAAATATATTATTATTATTATTATTATTATTATTATTATTATTATTATTATTATTATTATTATTATTATTATTATTATTATAATATAAAGATTAAATAAATATATAAGTAATCAAAGATTTTTAGTAAAATTTATTTAATTAAAAAAAATAATTTTAGAAATAATATAATGATAAAGATAAATGATTTTCTTATATATTTAAAAACACTATCAAAATGAAAAGCTAAAAATAATAGATAAATATAATAAAAATATCATAAATAAATAAATATTATAAATAATGATAAAGTTAAAGAATAAACAATTATTTATCTTTATTAAATATTTAAAAAATTTAACATTATAAAATAAATAATATGTTACAAAATTTTATATATATATATATATATATATATATATATAAACAATACTTTTATTGGTTTCTTTATTGTGTCCACTCCCTCATGTATAATAATTAGTCGTAATGTCTTTTTGATTTTATATTTAATTATGTTGTTTTTTAAAAAGGTACTAATATTAATAGAGAATGATAGTACAAATCTATAAATAATGTCATGATAAATTTTTATATGTCTTCATTTATGGTAGATTATAAGGATGCATCTTTAACACATTTCTGAAATATTGGTTGTTGAGATGATAAATATATAAGTTTTTATGGACGAATAGTTAATATTCTTAACCAAGTCAAATCTTTATATGAAAATTTATATGATGAGACAATAGGTTGTAATTTTTGAAATGGAGCATGAGTTAAATTATTGTGCTTTTAGATTTATTTAAATATTTTAACATTCTTTTTGGTAGTCATGTTTTATTGTAAGACAACAATGTCACACTCTTATCACTTTATATGAGATGGATTTTACATCTTTAATTATAACACATTTAATGATATTTATTTATAATTTTATTTTATTGTGCATTTAAAAATGAAAAAGAATTGCAAAAATGTTCTTCATTAAAATTATCTAAACAATATCAATGTCACAACATTTGCATGAATATAATGTATGTCCTAGAAACATTTCTTTTGATTATTATAATATATAGTGAGTATATTTATACCCTGAAAATATAATATGTAATGTGTGCCTACTAAAAAGAGTGAATTATATGTTCATAGAGTATAATTATCGTATAAGAGGTGTAAGAGGTGGAGTAAAAAGCACATGTAAATGATAAATAAAGGATAATGATAAATAAGAGGTAAAGGAAAAAAGAGTACAAAACCTTTTGTAATAAATATTATATTAATATATAAAAAGAAGTATATTCAAAAAAATTTATGTTATATGTATGGTATGTGACCCAAAAGTAAATATATAGTTATTAAAGTGTATATTTTAATTTTTTTTTGTAGAACATCAAATGTAATTAAGGTCTCTTGATTGTGTATGTTAGTACATAGTATTGGAGTTAAGTTAAAGTTTGGTGGCACAACACAAACATTTGTTGATTGACATCTAGAGGAAAAACTCTTTTGTAATTTTTAAAGCCACACTTTTGTCAATTGAAAAAGATAAAACTCAATTTTTTAAAAGCATAAAAATATGTTCGAATGTAAAAGTGGATTTATTTTATAAAACGTGATAAAGATTTTTGGTACATGTTCCTAAGGTTACCTATACCTTGGATCCTAAGAAAAAACATATAATAAAATCAAGTATATATTTGATCAATAAATCTACTAAGTGATCAATAAATAAAAACCAAAGATTTGAAGTAATATAAAAAATTTGGATGAGCGCCATTTAATATTGGTTTCAAAAAACTTTGGATTCATTTATTATGGTTTGGGCCATCAAAGGTAAAACCAACTTTGATACAAAGAAGGTCAAAATTATTACAATGAGTTAGAGGGATATTTATATGAAATTTATATATATATATATATATATATATAAAATGAATTGATGTTGTTATTAATTTGGAATTTTTGATTATTAATGGTATTAAGTTAATTTATTAAAATTTGAAAGGGAATTTAGTTCATAGTTTATGGATATTAATAATAGAATTATGTTTATTCAATAAATTAATAAAGTAATTATGTTAATTTAGGAAAATTTAGTAAGGAAACTAAGAAATTTCAAGAAATTATTAAGAAAATTTGATTAATTTAGAGAAAGTTAGGGAAATTGTTAAGGGAGTTGGGTAAATTACAAAAGAATTAGGTTAATTTGGAGAAAATAATAAGAAAAAATAATAAAGAAATTAAGATAATTTGGAAAAAATGATAAGGTAATTAGATTAATGTAGCAATGTTTTGAGAAATTAGTAAGAGAATTAGACTAATTTATGAAAAAATTGTAAGAGAATCATGTTAATTTAAGGAAATTAAGGAATTATGTTAATTGTGAGAAATTAATTAATGGAATTAAAATAGTTTATATAAAATTAGGGAAATTGGTAAGGGATTTATGTTTATTTTGGGGGAAATTGTGGAAATTGGGATTATGTTAATATGGGTAATTTTAGAGGAACTTAGTAATGGATTTATGGGATAAATGGAAATTTAGTAAGAAATTTAGGCTAATTTTTGGAATTAGGTGAATATTATAATTAGGTAAATTTATGGAAAATTGGGGAAACTAGCAAGGTAATAATGTTAATATTGAGAAATTGGAAACTAGTAAGGGATTAAGCTAATTTGGTGAAATTTTGTGGAAATGAGTAGGAAAATTAAGGTAGAAAGGATAATTTAGAAAGGGAATTTGGTTAATATAAGGTGTTAGGTTAATTTTTTAAATTACATTAATCTAGGGTTATTAGTAATGGAATTTAAAAAATGGATGTTTTTAAATGAAATACGAATATATCTTTTTATTTGATAGGTAAAAATCATGGGATTTAGAAGGCCCTGAAACTTAGTAAAAATGAGATAAATATAACACATGTATGATCACTTGAAAGGCCTCTACCAATGACAACAAAATATGCATAATGATGAATGAAAAACATTCCTAAGAACCATCACTTACCTTAACTAAACAAAGAAAATTACCATCCTTCAACAACCAACCTAGCTGTGATTAGGAAATCTTCCACGAAACTTCCATCTTTATAAAAGTTTTAGCCAACATAAAAAAAAATTCCACTAAGGGGCCCACTTGAGCAAAGGGTCATGTTGGAAGATTTTGAAATCATAATTTTTATGCCTTTTTTCTTTGGTTTTACACTTTGGTCCACTACCCCTTGTATCCCACAATTTATAGTGAGATTGGTATAGATATATCAATTGATTTAAGGGGATAATATTTTTCTTCCACTACATCAACATCATTTTTTTCTACCCTGGAAGCAGGAATTTCAAGCTCAGGTTTGGCCTCCTACATAGGCTTCTGAAGCTAAGTCAAAATCTTTCATCTTAGAGTCTTCTCCATTCAGTCTTTCTTAGAATAACTAATATGAATATCACTACCAATTGCATTATGTTGATAAGGGGCATACTTCAACCAAGAAAACCCAATTTTACTATTAGTAAAACTACAAGTTAAGGCTAAATGTCCTATTTTAAAATATTTTTGACATAAAAAAGGTAAACTCTCATAATCAATAGATTTTTTACAAATGCAATATTGAACCTCCAATTCAATATATATATATATATATATATATATATATATATATATGTATATATATATATATGTATATGTATATGTATATGTATATGTATATGTATATGTATATGTATATGTATATATATATATATATATATATATATATATATATATATACATATATACATATATACATATATATATATATACATATACATATATATATATATACATATATATATATATACATATATATATATATACATATATATATATATACATATATATATATACATATATATATATATACATATATATATATATATATATATATATATATATATATATATATAAACCAACATAAGAATAAAATTAGGATGATAGTAAATTTAAGTATTTGAGTCTAGGGTAAGTGCACAGAGTTGGGGGACGATTTATTGGACATTTGAGGTAACATGATCACGTTAATTAATAACATGATCATGTTATTTAAATAACACAATCATATTATTTGAATTATGGATTGGTGATTACCAAGCCATAATGCAATCATGTTATATTAAATAATAATGTGATCATGTTATTAACATGATAATGTTAGCCATTTTTAATAATGTGATCACATTAATAACATGATTGCATTTCCTGTGTATCAAAAAAAAAAGTGAAACCCAAATGGAAAATCCTCATTTTGCATTGAGTTTCCTTGCTCTCCTCCATCTTTTGTGATCATGTTTTGGATGAAATAGATAAAAGAGTGCTAGAAAGCTACCAAATTCATCTCATGAAGTTGTTGATCGATAATGCCACCATGTAGGAGAGGTAAGTGATATAAATCTTCCCTATTTGACCCTAAATTTTCATTATTTAACCCTAATTTTTAGGTGTAATTTGTTTTTTTGGACAACCCATCATATTAACCCTCATAATCCTCCTTAAAACCCTCTTGTTTCTCCTCCTCCTAACCCTCCATAAACCCCTTTTATTCCTCCTCATATCCCTCAACCTAACCCTCTTATACTTCCCCAAAACCCCCCAGGTACTCAGGAGATTATAATTGGTAACATTGTGTGAAATAAACTTGAAATTGAAGATTTGATTGGGAGAATGAGGGATCTAAGTTCAACCAACCCCTACTGCACCTAGCTAGCCAATTCTTTAGAGACCTTATTAGGTTAAATTGACTCTATAATGAGTCAAATTGATAGATGGTCTTCATATAGAGATAATTGTAGGGCATATTATGTTGATAAATTGTCAGCACTTCAGGTCAATAATAAAGAAATTTCAAAATCCTCCATTTGCACCCTATTCATTGATCTAGACACTAGTGGCCCATTTACTATAACCGCTAAACATTTTCCAATCCATCACTGCATACATAGCATAATCACAACTAATTTTTGACATCAATAGTAGATGGTGTTTGATTATCTACCATGTAACAACCATGAGGTCTCATTATATTTTTTGAGAAAATTCTACTGTGAGTTTGTCCTCAATGAGATATAAAATTATTTGGATTTTAGTGAGTTTTAGGGTTGAGAAAAAGGCTCTACATAGGATCAACTAGGTGCACATCATGCACCTAATCAGCCTACATAGATCCATATCCAAAATCTTCTTGAGCCTAAGATCCCATCTATAATTTAATAGGTCATGGATATTGACACTATACATGCTCTTAGTTCACTCACCTATTCAATCATTCAGTATATGAGCAGGCTTTCATAGAGTGATGCTAGAGATATGCCACTTACTATACATACCCGACCGTACCCTTGCAATTCTTATGGAGCTATGTGCATTGCATAGGAAATTTTGATGATGATGGCATTGGAGGTTTAGAGGGTTTGGATAATATTATTAAGAGTGATGAGTTTTTGGCATGCACATTTGGGGTGCAAACATCAGCCACTACATAGATGCATGTATATTTTATATAAATATCATGTTAAATTTAAGTTATATTTGCAAATTTAATTTGGATAACTATTAATTTACATAAAAACTAATAATATATATGTCATAGGAGGTGACAGTGCCTTCATCATCATAGTCATCATCTATAGGATTTGATTTGTTGTGGTTGTTGGTTACATATTTGAATCAAGCTACTGGCCCGTCCATTACTATATTTGTCTCTGTTAGGATGACACCATTTACTTATACATAGGTAAAATTTTGAGTTAATATTATAATCTATGTACATTTAGTCTATGTATATTTTCCTTGTAAGTTTAAGTTAAATTTATATTTTTCTATTTTCATACTCTATATTCATGTCCTTTCTCTTTATCCTTGCTCTGTTCTTTATAATCTTCTTATTTGTTTTCATAGTTCTACATGATAATTTGATTTTGTCCTTCCAAAATAATAATAAGAGTATCTACCTACTCAATTACATCTAATTTAATGTATCTAACCATTCCACATAACCCCCAAGCTTCAACTGTTCACTTAACTCTTCTTTCCTTTTTGACATCTTCCTTCTAATAGCCCTTTTTTGAGGTGAAGCTCCTTATTTTGAGTAAACTATAAAGATCCAAACCAAACCAAACCAAACCCACATTTAGATACACCTTTACATAACATAGCTCATGTAGGGACTTTCATAATTTAAATCTCTTTAGAAAACACCTAGCTCAACACCCCTTAGGACTAGTTAGGTCTCCTAGGCCTAATTAAAGGCTATTGACTGTGAAATCATACCATACAAACTTAAGTCAACTTTAAACCTTCAAAATAATCTTTGTCCTAAATAAATACACCTGCCCACAACTTTTGGAGATGGGTTGATCATCTTGGGGGTACCATGAACCTTTGAAAGTTATTATGAGGTATAAAAAACCATTAAAGAGGAACCACAATAGTTTCAAGCTATGAGAATGGGCTCAATGGTATTTATATAACTATTTTTGGAAAATCCCAAAAAGATCCCATGAATAATCTCATTCAAGATTAGATAAGGGTATTTCACATGCCATAAGGATAATTATAAAATGAAGAACACATAAAAATGAAGTTGCTAAGATAAATGTAGTCATATTCTCATTTTGACTTATGTCACCATTACCATATACATAAATCCACATATTACCCTTGAAAATGAGTGATAATAGCAAGGGAATTTAAGGTAAAAGAGAAGAAATGCACATCATTAACAATCATGCTTAGTGGATGATTAACTTGACAATGCAACTCTAAGAGTCTTCTTAGACATAAAGGACCATGACCCAAGCCCCAACATTAAATTGAATTATTTAAATAAAATTAATGAATAGTTATTTAAATAAATTTATATTTTATTAAGTGATTTCACTTAAGACATATAGTGATAGTATGACTTAAATCTTGCTTCATTTTATTACAAGATATTAAATACATGTTTATAATATTTGATGACCAATTTAAGAGGTGTGGTTTGTAGGAAGGGGTAGAGTTAGGGAAAGGGGGACGTAAAATTTTGGTGTTGACCTTACCTTCTCATGTTTGAGAAAAAAATTGTAATACACATGATAATTCAATTTTAATATCTCATTGCACCTTTTTATTTGGACACAACAAAGGTCTAGATTTCAATTGTAATGCCTCATAACAACCTCTTGCTTTGGATATGACAAAGGTATAAATGGTAGACAACCTCTCTACTCAACATTCCTTATGCCAAAAAAAAATTAATTAGGTCTCAATAACTTGTAGTCCCATTGAAAAGTTTGGGGGGAGAGCCACCATTTATGTTGGTACTAAAATATATTCTAGCCTCAATAATTACACCTTGTAGTTTATTCCAATTCAACATCCAAACTATTTTCCAGTTATATTCTCTTGATCCAAAATAAGAAAATATATTTAGATGGCTAAAACTTGATATATTGGATAAGGACCTCCCTTCCTCGACCTATTGGTAAAATTTTATTTACACACACCTTCATCAAGAGGTGGATTCACCGTGGCTCACTCCTTTTTATTGGTTGGGTGTTTTCCCATAAATTATTTATCATCCATCTATTATAAAGGAAAGTGATATCAATCCATGTATTATATATAGAGCTATAAATGATTGATATCACACATATAGTATAACGATGATGGCCATATATGTGTAGCTCAACATTTCCCTAGTAAATATATAATGGTATTTCACTTTATCCAAAGAAGCTTTACAAGTAAGGATAGAGTTATTGATATGTCTCTTATTCCTTTTCTCTCTCTAATTTTGCCTTGCCAAAGTGATACTATTCTTTCCACTTCCTACTCTTCCACTCACACTTCCTACATGTATTATAATTTTTATATTACCTCCAACATGCAAACTACTTGCTATTCTTGGCCATTACACATTGTATGGTAGTTACACTTCCATGATTCTTGGTTTACATTGTCTTTTCATGATATGCATGTTGTATGGAAGTTATGTAATTCCATGATTCTTGGTTTACAATGTCTTTTCATGATATGCACATTGTATGATAGTTACACTTCCATGATTCTCAGTTTACATTATCTTTTCATGATATGCATGGTTTCCATATATAAGATTTGATACTTTATATGAAATTAAGTGGGATCTTATTTACATAAATAGTCAATGGCTAGAATAGACACTCCTCTCTCTCTCTCTCTCTCTCTCTCTCTCTCTCTCTCTCTCTCTCTCTCTCTCTCTCTCTCTCTCTCTCTCTCTGAGCTAAGATAGACAGGTATTGCTACTACAATGTCATCTGCACAAGTGCTAATAGAGGTATACATTAGTTATTGTAATTTTGAATTATAAAAATAGACCCATTTTAATAATTTTACTACATGTACTTGGGGAAAATATAACTTATGTAAATGTATTATGTATGCAAGTTTGTCCTATGACATCTGATAGTCCCAATCAGATGATTAGTAGGGTAACTTGTCATATTTTTCCCATATTTGAGATGCCTATTCGAACAACTGAGCTTGCCATTGACTTGTTTGAGAATGAAAAATAAATTGAGTAGGATCATGAGCTGATAGTAAGTGCATGTGTTTAAATGATTTTTTATTATAGTTTAAAATTAGTTTCGTAAAAATTGTTTGAATGTATTTTGTGTAAAATTTGTAATAATTCTGGTGTTTAAATAGGTTTAGCTGCAAGTGAGCTATGAGTGTAGGGCCTATAATTAAACTTTGGAGCAATCCAAAGCATTATAGGGGTCTCCATATACTAGTAGGGTATCCCATAGAGAGTCTTATTCAAGGAAGGCAAAAATAGGGAGTCTATTTGATGAATAGGATGTCTTACATGAGATGTACTTTTTTGTATGCCTATATGGCAATTTATGCATTTTTGGCATTTTATATGCGTATATGACATTCACCTAAAATTAGATACTATGTTGGTAGATGTAATTTTTTGTATGCCTATCATGATAATATATGTATTATTGACATTGCACAATGTGCCTACATTATATTCTTATCATGGAAATCTATTTAATTTATATTTATTTTTTATTTCATTGTTTGTTATTATAAAGTGTTGTTTTTATATTTCAAACTATTATCTATCGGATCTCATTTTTAATTTTGTACACATATGAGGATTAAAAAATTATTCTTTTTAATGCTATAAATCTTAGATCTCCCATATTTTTTTAAATTAAAGTTTTTATTTCATTGTGTGTAGTGGAAATGACTAATGACACTCTTTTCACTTAGGCTTAATGGACTTCTTCTCTTTGTATTTGATTATTGTAAACTTTGGAG
Source organism: Torreya grandis (assembly GCA_037957365.1). Classification (NCBI taxonomy): domain Eukaryota; kingdom Viridiplantae; phylum Streptophyta; class Pinopsida; order Cupressales; family Taxaceae; genus Torreya; species Torreya grandis. Next base: position 862,208 of record JARHVA010003137.1, on the reverse strand, counting down.
AAATTTATTGTTGTCATTAGACATTTTAAAAACCTCTCACATTCATTATCTAACTCATTTCATTCATTCCATTCACAAACATCCTCTCACTCTTTCAGTATCTTCTCACTAGGCAATGCTCTTAGGTTTTAAGTACCAAACCATGATATAGGTCTCAAGGAGTTAGTATTATATCATATATGTTATTATATGGTTAAATAATACCTTAATTAACCTCTAAGAAGTGCTAAAACATACTTCAACATTCAATTCCACATATAGGGCTCACAATAGTCTCCTTAGACTTGTAGCCTTTTTTGTGCAAATTATCTTGGTTTGAGAAATATATCAGCTTTTATGGAGTTTTAAAACCTTTTATAGAAACCCTATATCTACTTATAGGTTTTTGTCAAATTTCATGACCTAAATTCACTCTTAGATCACACTTCCTTTGTAAACCACCCTTCAATTAAGCCTAATTAGCCCTATCTTAAACCCACAATCACCAAATCCATATTTTACAGACTTGAACAAAAAAAAACCAATTTATTACTTTTCCATGCATAAAAAAATGTTATATTATGAATTTTCATTAATTTTTAAGTCTTAAAACTCTTTCTATGGGGTTTTTGCTCTTGAAACCCTAGTTAGGCTTCTACATAGGCCGAGGGGCTATATAATTCAATATATTGAGTTATAAAAAGTTTAAAAGGATAAAAATGACACATATAGGTCTATTTTCACCCTAAATACCTTATAAAATAGGTGAGACATCTCATTTATCTTTATTTTCTATTCTAACCATCAAAACACAAGTTTTTGAGTCTTATTTAGGACTATGACAATAGGGTTTGTGTATCAATGAGTGTCAAGGACTCTCTTAAGAGATTTTAAAACTCTCACTACCTTATTTACACCTATAAAAAAACATAAAAACCATTATATCCATTATCATACACATTTATACAATAAAAGTCTCTCCTCTCTATCTTGATTGTCCACAACAACGCACCCTATATGTCTGTGACAACAACATGGAGTATTAGTTCAATTTCAAATATCTCACACACATTATAATATATTCAAAACCTCCTTTACTAATGAGACCATATTCTAAGTCCATATATTCAGTTTCATAATTGATAAGATTAAGAAATAATTCTTACTTCCCTTTGCAATATGATTGTTAACCCAAAATAGGGTATAGACAGGGTTTCCTTATTTTATAGAATTGTATGTTGATTCTTTACCATGATATTTTATATAAAAAACAATTAACATTCCACCTCAATGATCATTCTCAATATATATATCATTATCTACACCAAAGTCATACTCCCTCCATTAGAAACAACCATTTACTTCCATATTAGATTATCATAGGCAAAACAAGGTATATGGGTAGAGGTAACCATTTTTGTTGAGTTATTCATGTATAAATGTCTTAATAATTTCTCTATAGGTCTGTATAGGTTCAACATATTAAAAAATAATAGCATAATGAATCAAAACTTACCAACCTAGTGGAATCAATCCAAGCTCCCTTAAGCCAATAGGTCAATATGTCAATTACTCATTAATTTTTTAGGTCTCTAGTTTAATTCATCAAAGTTATCAATAGGTCAATTAATTATTAAGTTTCTAGGTCTCTAGTTTAAGTTGTCAAAGTTTAAGTTGTGGTTGTAGAACTCTAGTTCTAATGCTTCCTGACTAAAAACTAACACTACCAACACATTTGAGGGGGTGGATAACATTTAATACTAGGTTATTTGCCTACTATAAGGCTTTATTGATAAACCCACCACTCATAACGTCCTCAAAAACACTCTTCCCAATACAAGAAAAATGCAATTTTTATCCTATGTTCAAACACACATAGAATAAAAATTTTAATTCATTTTTGTGGAACATCAGATCCATACCTTTCTTATTTAAGCCCTCTAATCACAAACTAGAGAACTTATGTGGAATATTTGAGAGTAATTTGTTGGAAAAGTTGCAGTGAGGGGTCCAAAAATGTAACTTTTTAACATTAAACAAACAACTTCTTGAGCTCCAGCTGGCATTTCTACCTCCAATACCTCCACTTATGAATATATCTCTTTGATCATGTCTAGATAGGTAAATTACATGTTATCACACCACCACAACATTAAAATCCACTTGGAAGTGTATTTTCACTACCATTCTGGAGAGCAAAAACACTGACAACAAATATCGTTAAAGTTTAAATTATGGTTGCATAATTATAGTTCTGATGATTCTTGACTAAAAAATGACACTATAAACATATTTTTGGGGGAAGATAACATCTAGGACCAAGTTTTTAGCCTCCCATCAAGATTGATCGACAAACCCACCACCCTTTTTGGCCTCAATAACACCCTTCACAATACAAAAAAATGCATTTTTAGCTTAAGTTCAAACACCTGTAAAACAAAACCTATAAGTAATTTCCTAAGCTTAAATCACATCTAACTTGAGCTTCGATCACATCCAACCTAATCTCATCTTAGATTAAAGAATATATAATTCTTTATTGACATTGCCAACCACATGACGATGGAAGCTTATTTGGTACCACTAACCTACAAAAAATTGTTAGTAAGTAATTAAAAATGAAATTTATATGTACTACTTATAAAATAAAAAATATTTGGCTGAATTGATTACATCTAAATTTGAAAATTCAATATATCTACGTATTTCAATTCAACAAACCACTAGGATATGCTCTAACCTTGATAGTATCAAGAATAGCTTCATGGTCTGACTCTCGAACTTTCCATAGTTTCCTTTTTAATGGCCTTCCATGACATTTTTATAATTGAATATTTACTGTAAGAATCAAATTTGAATAGTGCAGTATCTTCTTGTGAATTTCAAACTCTTCAAATAACCATTTATCTAAATATTTTATAGGATATCATTAAAACCAAGTTCCATTGACTACCATTGACCCAGTGGGATAGTCAATGTTTTCTCCATCTATAACTAAGGGAGTCAATTTTTTATTTCTCTCTAAAAATTGACACAAGTAGTAATCAATACCTTATTCATTATCCTCATCTGTATTAACTAAAAAAACATGCCTTGTATAAAAATACCATTTTTAGTGACAATACAAAGATATATAATGAGAATAAATTGTAAATAATGAAAAATATTCTACCTAGATGTACTAAATCAGATACATGGTCAAAGTCATATGATGATGTCATTGATGGGGAATCCAAGAAACACCTGTTCTGATCCCTCTTGTTAGGATCTTGCTCCTTAGATAGAGCACAATATGATTACCAAATATAAGCAATTAAACATGCGGAAATATACCAGAAACACAAGTAACTAGAATTCACCAATAGCACAGAATATGAGAGACAATACACTATCTTGTATTAACACTTTACAGAAAAGAATACAATAAAAAGCCGCCACACTCTTCCACCTTACAGAGGCTTCCCACACCTCAAGTGTACAGTAATTCTTCTTCAACACTCTCCTACCAAAAATGGTCCCAACACACAACTCACACACAGAATTGGTGTTCACCTCTCCAACTAGTCAGTAATAACCCTGCCAGTTCACCAAGCACTCTATAGTACTTCAAGTTGATCTCCCATGAACCTGCAACCTGCAATTCAACAGACCATACTCTCACATGTAGATCTCCTATGAGCTTGCAACACCCTGTAACTCAATGATCTTACAATGGAAGGAACTTCCTTGCCTTCCTTATCAGCTCATCAATGGAACTAGGAGAAACACACACTTTGTTCTCTTCACTAGCACACTTTACAATACATGCCAATGGGTCTATAAATAGATCCCAGACTTAAACAATAACTTAGACTCTTAATTTAGACAATTATCCATGCAGCTCAAGACTCTAACTGGCCTTTACATGTAAACACTTCGTTCACTTAACTAACTGTCCGTGCAATGAACAATTCTGGAACACACAGGTGATCAACGTCGGTCCCTGCTTGCCTGGTGCTGCCGACGTCGACTGACTTCCTGCCATCTCTGGTTGCCTTTTGCATTGGTCATGACCAACGTCGGTCATGATGCCGATGCCGGTGCTTATCAAACTTTAGCAACCTTTTGTTCCCGTCTGCAAAGTTGAAGCTTTTAGCTCCACAACCTAACAATCTCCCACTTGGAGATAAACAACTGAAACTTGTACCTGTACCTGTACTCTGTCTAGTTTGTTCCCTTGGCTTTGTATCCCTCCTCAAGATCTCTCTTGAAGACCAACCACCACAAATCCCATGGTGCAACTTTGTCATCCAAATCACCTGCCACATCCACATCTACAAACCATGTAGAAAATAAATTGAACCTGCATAGCATGTGCACCTGCTGTTGGTCCCTCTAAGAATCCACTGAACTGCCCTCCAATGGTTCTCTCCCAGATTGGCTCCAAACTTGTGACAACTCCCACTGCTTGGGAAAACTCAGGTTTAGTACATACCATGCACTCAACCTCATTATGTGAATCAAGAACCTGTCCATAGAACTATCCAACAATTGGCATGCAAACCGGTCTCACACAATCATCCTAAAACAAAGTCAACATATGACCTTCCATGTCTCTAGAACACACTCATGCCAAAGAATCTTGCTGCTACCAGATTCTCCATGACATCCCTCTGAACTAACTTTACCTTTATTTCAACAATACCCTGTATATGTAACCCTACAACAAGCACATCATATAGTAATAGGATAATGTAGCTAATATTATCCAACCTGGTAAAGAGAAACACAATGATCAAACCTCCATTGCCCTGCAGCTTATACAAGACCATATACCCTCATCTTCTGTCTCACGTATCCATTTCCGCTCTTCTTCATCTTGAACATCCATTCGTCTCTCAGTGCTTACTTCCAGCTAGCAACTCTACCCAAAACTCTTGTTTGGTTCTCCTCCAAGGAATCACATCCTCCATCCATGCCAAGCTCCCACTGTTTCTTGGATCTACCTGTTCTACTTCTTCAATAACTTCATGGTCCTATACCATAAGTGAGCAAAAAGTAGTGTAAAGAAGGGAAATGATGAATTTAAGAACTTACTTATGCCTTCAGTCCTCCATATGGGTGCTTGAGACTCCTTGACAGCTTGCTGTCCACCCAAAATTTGTCTCAGTGACCGATGCCAGTCACATCTCAGTCTGCACCCGACCGATGTTGGTTCCCTGTGACTGCCTCCTTACCGACGTCGGTTCCCCCTGGCTGACACCAGTAGTTATCTACCCTGAGTCACTGATGTCAGGCTGCACATAACTGACGTCGGTCCCTGTCTAGACGCTGACGCCGATTTTCCTGCCGACGTCGGTCTCTATGTTTTTCTAGTGAGAATTGACTTTTTCCCGCGAGCTCCTTTTGGATCAAATCCTTGTCCAAATCACCCTTGCTCTGCTTAGAATTCCTCTGCCCCTTGTGCTAAACTCTGTCTGTCACCTTCTCCTTGAAAACCAAGGCTTTCTTGCTCTTGTCACTAACATCAGATTCCTCAAGAAATGTTACCTTCTTCTTCTGCATACAGAAATCACGATCCATACCTTCCAAATATGAAAGCATCCCCTTTGACTCAAGAACATGCATCTCTTTCTTATCTATGTGACCAAGCCTATTAAGCCACATCTCTGAATCTATAGCTGAAGTAGATAACCCAGAAAGAGAATTAGTAATACAAGTAGATAGATAAAGCGTACCTACTTTCTTACCTCTAGATACAACAAGTGCACTCTTGGTAACCTTCCAAGAGTCCGCTGTGAGAGTTACTGTGAAACCCTCATCACCCAAACTTCTAATAGAAATCAAATTCTGCTCCAGAACTGGGACATGCATGACCTCTTTTAACATCCATGTGTTACCTGTCTGTAGTTTCAGCTTCACTTTCTCTTTGCCAACCATCTGACAAGGCTTACCATCCCCTACACAAATTTCTCTAAAGTCTCCCTGGACATACTCATGAAAAAATTCCCTTTGTGGGGATGCATGAAAAGAGGCACCAGAATCTAAAACCCAAGATTCTACTTTATCCAAAGAACATACCAGAGCATCCTGTGAAACGTAATCTACAACATCTACTTCTTCTTCATGTCCTTCATGCTGATCTTCACCCGATCTACAATCTCTCTTTAAGTGCCCTTGCTTTCCACACTTCCAGTAGGTTATTCTGCCATACCTGGACTTGGATCTCCTGCCTATCTTAGACCTTGATCTCCCACGCTCTATCTTCTCTCTTTGCCTTCCTCTGCCTTCAACACTCAAAGCATTCCCTGATGATTCACTTGTGCTTTTCCTGCGTATCTCTTCATTCAAGATCACACTCACAAAATCATCCACTTTTAAGACTTTTGAAGCAGACACAGTATTAGAAACTGCCATTACCAAACCTTCCCAACTTTTAGGTAATGAACACAAGATTAAGAGAGCTCTAATTTCATCATCAAATACAATATTGACTGAACTTAACTGGTTTACCAAACCATGGAAATCACTAAGATGGCTATGAATAGATCCACCTTCCAACATTTGCAAATTAAATAAATGCTTCATAAGAAATACCTTATTAGAAGCCGAGGGTTTTTCATATAAATTTGCCAAAGATTCCATCAACTCCACTATTGTCTTACACTGTGATAAGCTAGAAATCACAAAGGATGCAAGACTCAATCTTATAGATCCCAGAGCCTTCCGATCAAGAACCTCCCATTCTTTATCCTTCATATCCCGGGGTTTGCAATCAACCCCACCCAATGGTAAATACAAATCTTTCTGATACAGATAATCCTCAATCTGCATCCTCCATAATTGGTAGTTCTTGCCATTAAACTTCTCCATTCGTAGCTTACTGTCTTCTGCCATTGCTCAACTCCCACTCAAACAGAAACCCTATGAGTAACCTGTAATCAAAACACACTAACCAGATCTAATCCAATCTATTAATATCCCAACCTAAAGCTCTGATACCACTTGTCAGGTAACTAGAACAACAAACATGCTCTGATACCACTTGATGGGGAATCCAAGAACAAACACCTGTTTTGATCCCTCTTGTTAGGATCTTGCTCCTCAGATAGAGCACAATATGATTACCAAATATAAGCAATTAAACATGAGGAAATATACCAGAAACACAAGTAACTAGAATTCACCAATAGCACAGAATATGAGAGACAATACACTATCTTGTATTAACACTTTACAGAAAAGAATACAATAAAGAGCCGCCACACTCTTCCACCTTACAGAGGCTTCCCACACCTCAAGTGTATAGTAATTATTCTTCAACACTCTCCTACCAAAAATGGTCCCAACACACAACTCACACATAGAATTGGTGTTTACCTCTCCAACTAGTCAGTAATAACCCTGCCAGTTCACCAAGCACTCTATAGTACTTCAAGTTGATCTCCCATGAACCTACAACCTGTAATTCAATAGACCATACTCTCACATGTAGATCTCCTATGAGCTTGCAACAACTTGCAACTCAATGATCTTACAATGGAAGGAACTTCCTTGCCTTCTTTATCAGCTCATCAATGGAACTAGGAGAAACACACACTTTGTTCTCTTCACTAGCACACTTTACAATACATGCCAATGGGTCTATAAATAGATCCCAGACTTAAACAATAACTTAGACTCTTAATTTAGACAATTATCCACGCAACTCAAGACTCTAACTGGCCTTTACATGTAAACACTTCATTCACTTAACTAACTGTCCGTGCAATGAACAGTTCTAGAACACATAGGTGACCGACGTCGGTCCCTGCTTGCCTGGTGCTGCCGACATCGGCCAACTTCCTGCCATCGCCGGTTGCCTTCTGCACTGGTCATGACCGACGTCGATCATGATGCCGATGCCGATGCTTATCAAACTTCAGTAACCTTCTGTTCTCGTCTGCAAAGTTGAAGCTTTTAGCTCCACAACCTAATAGTCATATTTATAAGTTGCAATTCTATTTTAACTTGATATGTATTGATTGGAATTAGAGGTTTGGAACTCTAATCATCCTCCCACTCTTGTGACTCACACTCATTCCAAATAGAGTCCATGGGAATAAAAACATGACAAATGTATTTTATGAATAATCCAAGAACTTGAATTTGAGCTACAAAATGAGTGAAGGTCACTTAAACTTGTTAAATTCATACAATCCTCATACTTTACCATGTGTTGTTCCTCCATTAACCATAAATGTCTATGAAAAATATATTTTTGTTGAGTACCATGACACATGTTCTTATTACACCATTCAACCATAGTTTTTACATCTATAAAATGAACTCCATCTTCAAGTTTCAACTCATCCATTGAAATGGCTCTTTTTACACATGCTCCAGCATTGTCATGCTCTCCTTTTCCTTGGCTAGCCTTGGTGAACCTCTAAATATGTTCTACACCAATGGTAATGTGCATCCTACTCAACCAATAAACCATCCATGTATTTTTGAATTATGATTTACAATTATCTAGCCAAATGTAATTTTGATTGAAATTAATTTTTCTATGACTCAACTATTCATAGAATTTCTAAAAACAATCTTGCACATACTCTAAGTAATATGATCTATCATTGCTGATATATAAATGGTATTCCCTTAATATTTTTTTGTTATTGCTCTATACTATCAAGTGCATGCACAAATGATATATTCATGGATATGTGATCCAAAACTCATAAGTTTTTATTGATAGATATTTCAAAAACACAAAAATAATAGAGTAACAATGAATTATCTGAGAAGAGATGTTTTATTACTCAAGATCACAATACAACTATATACTTATCTCTAGGAAGAAATGTCTGATTTTCATTTCAGGATACATCTTCATTTATACACATTTCAAAATTAGGAGGATGTGTAAGGTCACCAATCTCAAGGGAGATTACGTGGTTTGACTTCCATGATTTAAAATAATGTAGAATTTGAGGAATTACTATTTTTAGACTGCACTACTAAAATTAAAATTTGGGGCACTTCCATTAGGTTTTCATGGGTCAAAATCTATTTATTGAAGCTCCATGCCATCTCACCATGTTTGCCTCATTCTTAGCTTTCCAACGGTTCAAATGATGAGTCAATTAGAGCTATGGTGCAAAAGTTATGGCTCTCAAAAGTTCTATCATCAATTGAGGTAGAACTGTCACCTGGATTATCACTTGAATTGTTGCCTGAATCAGTATGGTAACTTGTGATGAGTTGTAATGCTATGATTGAACTTATATTTGGGATTTTAATGTGTAATTTTCAGCAAAATTAACTACTGAAATAATCAAATTAGGGGGAAATGTATCTTTTATTATCTTGAAATGTTCATCCAACCATGTATTCATATATGTGTGCCTTGCATACTAATAAACAATCCTATCCCTAAATTTGACCAAAAATTTAAAAACATGTATCTTTTTTGTAATAAGATCACACCTTTTAGATTTTTTTCCATCTTTTACTTGATAAGTCATTTATATTTGATTAGACCAACTACTTCCTATCCAATTGCAATTATAATCTCATCATGGATATATTTTTTAATTTTGGTAATCCACCACAAATGCTGTAATTTATATTTAAACATGATTTGTTGTAAAATAATTATCCATTTGGTCTTTTGAAAAAAATAGTTAGAATAAATTCCCTAGCTGAATTTTGTAGCAATTCAATGCCACACTCCTGTAAAATATGTTTGGTATGCAAAGTATAATTAATATGTTAAAAAACATCATAGTGCATTGAAAATTCAACATGTTTCCTACAACAAGTGGTGAGCATGTGATTTATTTTAACATAAAAAATATTTTTCCATCTCAAAATATCTTTGATAAATAAAAATTTGTGGATGTTTTTCTAAAAATTTAGAGTACAGTTGTGTTTGATTCATATTCAATGAAAGTTTTGGATTTGATTCATGGTTATGAAAACCAAATCTTCTTTTCACAACATCTCTTGCATTGGGCAAAATTCTTGTATTGTATTTCCAAAATTGAGCAAATAACTCTTTGAAAGTATTGGCTATAGCCTTTTTCCTTTTGTGGAAGTCTACTAGAGAATGCCTAGAGCTCATTGGTATTAAGTTCATTAAGTCTTTCATGTCTTTAAATTGATTTCATTATTGTTTTCCTATTTATATTAAGTGTTTGACTTATTTTTGAAACCATTCATTTTCTCCTATTTTGTCACTTACTTCACAAGTTGTAAGTACACATCACGTAGCATTAAAATATTTAGTGCATGATTTTGGGCCTACAATATGATATGTATCATGTATATTTTCAATAATTTCATTGTTTTCATCATCCATGTTAGATGTTCTTAGACCTAATGTGTACATTATGGGTCTCATCTTAATCAATTTTATCAATGAAACAAGTAATTGACATCTTTGACTATCATAATCTAAATTATGAAAGAAAGTATCCAAAATTTGTTGAGCCAGTCTTCTTGAATGGTGATTAGACATTTTTTTATGCATTAGTTCTAAAATATTTTCATAGACTTCAATTAAGTACCTGTATTTTCTATGCATAATTTTTGGAGGTGTTAGTAATGGTGGAATTTGTTGAGAGGGTGTTTCAAAATCATTATTTCTTTTATTTTTTAGAGGTGGGATGACATTTTATTCATTGTTTATTTCTTCATTATATGTTTTCATGAAATTTTATTGATGGTTAATTTCATCATTATTTGTTTCCATCAAATTTTCATCATTAATGAGGGGTGAAGCATCATACATAGATTCATCATCAACAAAATAAAAAACTTGGAAATTTGAATGTAAAATTACAACATTAACTAATTCATTATTTTCAATTTCATTATGTTCAATTTCATCATTACTCAATTAATTATGGTCAATTTCATCATTGTTTAATTCATTATTGTCAATTGGATCATTATTTATGGCATTTGGTTCATTAGGATTAGGGTTGGTACCTTATCTACCATAAATTTTTTGAATTTGTATCTTGTGTTTCTCTCTCAAATGTTCTAATTCCTTAGGTGTTTTATTCTTAAACATCTTCCTCTCATCAAACATGATCTGTCACCCATATGTTATTCTTAATAATCATTTGTGGTTAGTAATTGGTAATCATAAATAAGTGTTTCCTATATTAAGAATAACATGATAATGTTATTAAATAACATGATCACATTATTAAATAACATGATCATGTTATGCTTAATATAGATTAGGGATTATTGATTAAGGATTAAGGCATTAGTGCATAGGTTTTAGGGTTTAGGGATTAAAATTTATGTTTTAGGGATTACAATTTATGTTTTAGGGATTAAAATTTATGTTTTAGGGTTTAGGGACTAGGGTATGTAGGTTTTAGGTTTAAGGGTGTATATAAGGTCTAACCACTCTATGCCATGTGTGAACCTAAATTTTACCAGGAAGGATGTTAATTGGGACTAAATCGATTGGTAAATAGGGAAAGTTTTTGGTTTACAATTTGGGGTATCGTGTTTAAGGATTAGGTTTAGGGTACACATGGTCAATCACAAAGATAATTCTTAGTTTAAACAATGTTAATTTGGGCTAAAATGATTGGTTTAACATTTGAAGAGTTTATATTTATGGTTTAGAGTTTAGGGATTATAAACTTTAAGTGTTAGGGATTGGAGTATAGGTTTTAGGGTATATAAGGTAAAATCATGATGGTGGTTGGGCCAAATTAGATCTGATCAACCCCTTAATCACATTTTATAGTTATGCAATTAGGTTGAAGGGGCTTGAATAACCCTAATTTACTTCAGATGCACAACTAGATTGGGAATCCAAAGGCTAAGTTTTGGCCATACGTTTAAAAAATGCATTTTATGACATCTTATGATAAAATAAGTTATATAATAAGGCATGTATGCTTGTGGCATGTGGTGGGCATTAGGGCATATGGCTTACAGTTTATGTTTTAGGGATTAGGGTTTAGGGCATAGGGTTTAGGTTTAAGGACATGTATATAATTTGTCTAATAACTCTATGCCATGTGAACCTAATTCTTACTACAAAGGATGTTAATTGGGACTAAATAAATTGGTAAATAGGGAAAGCTTATGGTTTATAATTTAGGATATAATGTTTATGGTTTACTATTTAGGGCTCAAGTTTTAATGTATATATGGTGTAGGGTACACAAGGTCAATTGTAAAGATAATTGAGGACAATTTGAATCACTTGGACCTATTTGTGACTATAGAATGTGTTTTTGGGTTTTCATTATACCCTAGATGTCATTGTGTAGATTGGGTGAATTAGTCAAATGGAGCAATTAGTTTATGATTTAGGTCAAACCGAGCTCTGTGAACTTAATTCTTAGTTTAAATGATGTTAATTTGGGATAAAATAATTGGTTCAAGGTTTAAAGAGTTTATATTTATGGTTTAGAGTTTAGGGATTAGGAAATTTAAGGATTAAGGCTTAAGGTATAATTTTTAGGGTATATAAGGTACAATAATGAAAGTAACTAGGACAATTTGAGATCTTTGAACCTATATCTATGAGTAAAGAATGTGATTTTTAGCTCAATTATTCCCCACATCATCACATATTGAGCCAATTAAGTCAATTATGGTTTAATGAGTGATGTAATTTTGACCAAGTTCATCCCTGTGAATCTAATTCTTAACACACACACACACACACACACACACACACACACACACACACAAATGATGTTAATTAGGGATAAATTTATTGGTTTAGGGTTTAGGGTATATAATTTAAAGGGTTTAGGGTTCAGGGATTATGGATAAGGGTTTAATGGAAATGGTAACAGTTTTAGGGTTTAAGATATCAGATATAGGGTCCAATCACTAAGGTAATTGAAGAACATTTGAGCTACTTTTTTACTTATTTATGACAATTACCTTCATGTTTACATTTCTAATAAAAGTAGGGTCAATTATTCCATGTACATATTGCATACATGTTATACAATCGATTGAGCCATAAATTGGGTTTAGGGGCTCAATTTTGCCTAGATCATGTAGGGAATTACACAAATTGAGTAATTGGATCAATTCATGATAGAATCAATCTTTTCATTTTGCCTTAAATCATATATTGATATTGAAGGGTTTCAAATTGGACTCAAATAACTCATTTAAAATAATCAACTAGCTCCCCCTTTTTGGTTAATTAGGTTAAAAGGGCTCAAAGTAGCCCCAATTTACTTCAGATGCACAACTAAATTGGTACTTCAAAGGCTAAGTTTTGGCCATTAGGTTTAAAAAGTGAATTTTATGACATATCATGATAAAATAATTTATATCTAAGGCATCTATGTGTGTAGCATGTAGTGGGAATTAAGTCATAAAGCTTAAAATTTATGTTTTTAGGGATTATGGCATAGGTTTAGGTTTAAAGACCTGCATATTAATGTCTAATCTCTCTATGTCATGGCCAAACCTAATTCTAACTACAAATGATGTTAATTGAGACTAAATCAATTGGTAAATAGGGAAAGTTTATGGTAACTAATTTAGGGTATAATGCTTAGGGTTTATGGTTTACATAATAGATTTTAATGTATATATGGTTTAGGGTACATAGGCTCAATCAAAAAGATAATTGAGGACAATTTAAATCACTTGGACCCATTTGTGACTATAGAATGTGTTTTTGGGTTTTAATTATACCCTAGATGTCACAATATAGATTGAGTGAATTAGTCAAATGGGACAATCACTCATGTGATTTAGGCCAAACTGAGCCCTATGAACTTAATTCTTATTCTAAATGATGTTAATTTGGGCTAAAATGATTGGTTTGAGGTTTAAAGAGTTTATATTTATGGTTTAAAGTTTAGGGATTAGGGATTAGGGTATATAAGGTACAATCATGATGGTGATTGAGATAAATTTGAGCTCCTTGAACCTAGATCTATGAGCAAAGAATATGAATTTAGGATCAATAATCCCCTACATCATCATAGATTGAACCTATGAAGTCAATTTTGGTAATGCATGATGTGATTTTAACCAAGTTCATCCCTATGAACCTAATTATTACTATATATAAAGGATGTTAATTGGGGCTAAATTGATCCCAGGGGCCTACTGAGCCTCAATGTAAGGAATTTCATCCATATGATGTCAATTGGGGATCCAATTGCTCACCATATTAAAAAAATAATTATTTTTTTCAATTTGATATGCAATTTGGTCCAAAGAAGCCATGTGTAAAGAATTACATTCATATATAATGAAAATTGGGGATTACTTGGACCTAATTACATACTATATTGAACCAATCAAATATTTGGTTCTAGATGATACATATTTTGGGGCCAATCAAGGCTTGCCCAAGGAATTGTGTTAACATAATTTTAATTAGGTCCCTAATTACACACCTTATTCAAATAATTGAGTGTTTGATTCAATCTGATATGAAATTAGGATTACTTGAACCCTCTATAATGAATTACATCCATCATCTATAATAATTGAGATTTTGATTATGTACTAAATTCAACTAAAATAATATTTGGTTTAATATGATATGAAATTTAGTCCAAACAAGCCTTGTGTAAAAAATTTCATCCTTCTATTATCAACAGGGGGATTTGTTGGTCCCAAATACATAACATATTGAATAAACCATGTATTTAGTTTAGTTTAATATGTAATTATGGCCATCCAAGGCTCTTAAAAGTAATTGAATACATATAATGTCAATTACAACTTCATTTACCTTGATTGTAACTATATTTAGCTAATCATGTATTTGATTTTATCTTATACATAATTGGGGCCAAATAAGCCCCATGGAAGTAATTTTATCCATATAATGTTGGTTAGATTCCATCAACCTTGAGTTCACCCCCATATTGAGCCAATTGAGTATTTAAGTTCAATATGATATGTAATTAGGGCCACTTAATTCCCAAGAAAAGAATTACATCCATCTAATGTCATTTAGGGCTGTAATTCCACCATGTTAAATGAATTGATATTTTTTTCAATACTATGCACAAATGGGGACAACCAAGTCCTATGTAATTAACTACTTCCCACTTAATATGGATTGAGGCATTCTTCACCCCATGGAAGGAATTGTGTCCATCAAATGTCTATTGTGAATATTTTTCTATTTTTTCCTAATTGCACATCATATTTAACCAATTAGGTATTTTCTTCAATATACTTTGTAATTAAGAGAAATCAGGTCATGTGCAAGGAATTCCTTTAATATAATGCCAATTAGGGCTTTGATAACATATCATATTAAACTAATTGAATATTTAGTTCAATCTAATACATAATCGGGGTTAAATGAGCCTTGAGAAAGAAATGATGTCCATATGATGTCAATTGGGTCTCTATTTACACACCATATTATAAAAAACCAATTATTTATTTTAGTTTGATACATAATTGGGGCCAACCAAGCTCCATCCAAGGAAATATGTCCATCTAATGTCAATTTGGGATCTATTGGCCTAATTGCACACTATATTGGGATCAAATAAATAATAAATTTATTCATAGGTTAGTACATCTCTAATTATCATTCAATGCTATCAAATAATGACAAGAACATTGGTCCCAAACAACAATCTTAATCAACCAAAACTTTGATCTTAAGACTACTAGGCCTAATGGCTCCTTTAGTAGGTCAAAATGCAAATTTGGATTTTAGCGTGTTAAGAATATATATTGTAATAATGTTATTAACATGATCATGGTATTTAAATTTTAATTCTATTCTTGTGTCTTTTGTCTCGAGAATGGATTGGATTCTTGAGCCAAAGGCTTGGACTATCAATGTATAATGAAGTTTTAAAAGTTATGATAAAAACAACAAATTTTCAACTTTGATTTCCAGATAGATTAAGAATTCAAATGTGAAAATTCAAAACCTTAATATCATCATGACAGAGTACTCTCTCCTATTTCCAAAAATATTATTTTTATAATTTTTGGACTAATTTAAGGTTTTAAACTATGTTGATTTCTAACTATACATTTTATAGGCCACTACATACCACAAAAATACATGCCTATACATATTCATGTAATTTTTCTCTCATTGATACAAGTGAAAAACAAGTTATATGGTAAAAAACTAGGCCTAATTATACACACATTCAAAAAATACAAAATTTGATTTTTATTTTTTTGAGGTAGTTAGGTGCACGACACAGATGGATATCCATTTTTATCAGTTTTAAGGATCTATTTACTTGAAAAGTTCATAAAAAATTTATTCATTGAAAAAATATAAAAATATATAGGTCACAACCTATAAAATTTTATCTAAATTCTTCCCAAAGGGTTTCAAATAATATTAAAACGCTACTAAAAATGGTGCACTGCACAACTATCTATCTACTATGTTTTCTAGAAAAATACGAGTTCCTTTTCAAAATTTAGATGTTTGAGCTAAGTTTTTGGAAACTATACTCAAAATTATACATTTAATGTTCTTACACCATCTTAATATTTGGAGTGTAGACATCTTAAATTATCTATAGAAGTTCAGATTTCTGAAATTTCAAGAAAATCATGTCCATGAGTAGGCCACTTTTTATCCCCCAAATTTTTACACTTACCCTCCAGTGAAACATATTCACCCAAAGATTTATCAATGGATTTACAATAGTATTTTATCCAAAACTAATATGTAAATGAGGTAGCCTTACCCAAACTGGTATAACATCAAAGGTATCCTTGAGTGGGTCAAAATACATAAACCATGGCTTAAACAATAGACGGTTTTGGTCCCAAAACCACATGGCATATTGAAAAACTACATTCTTATCCACTACCATATTGAAATCCAATATTAAAACCTTTAACTCAGGGTAAAATATCAATATTACCTTCCATCATAGGTTTCCACTTCATCATAATACAACCATGAAAATAAGGGAAGGAATACCAAATATTGGAGAACTGACAGATCATTTTCTAGCTCAATATTCATTTTTATCGTATTAGGATATCCAATAATGGATCCAATTTAAAATAAACCAAGGGAATATACTTTTTTGGGACTAATATCTTCTCATCAAGTCTATTTTTAGCGGTTTATTCAACATAAGAGCATCACGTCACCTCCCTACCCTTCACCTCTATTTTTTTGTGTATTCTTCTTTGAATTTTTTTCTTAGTTGGCTAAAACATCCCTAGGGTTTAATTAATCCCTTAATGTAGATTCCAAATCATTAGATCTATCATTTTTAAAGGGGTTAAATAGAAATTACACCCTGATCACACCTATCTCTAGTAGTTTCTTTAACATCAATCTCCCTAAAACCTCTTAGCCAGCTTTCATTTTCTAATTAACTATTGTTGTTCACTTTAGAGTTGGTTGGGTGGAGAGTGAGAAGAGAAATGGGAGTCTTTTCAAAATCCATGAAGTTTTAATTAATAATAATATATTATATTACAATAATATACAACATTTTTGAAATACGATTATATTAATACATAATTTATGCTATATTATTGTAGAAATAAATAAATTTATACAATACTAGAAACAACATATTCATCCAATTAAGGTAAGGGTGGTTGTCTCCATTTTTATGGTAATCATAATAAGTTAGGGGCCAAATAATACAAATATATTTTCCAAAAATGTGATTTCAACAAAAATATACACACAATTCTCAAAAGTATGTAAAAGGGTTTTTGATAAAGGCTCAATAATTATTGAAACTTTAGCATGCACTAAACTGAATTTTAATTATAATTTTTACCTTAAATTTATTTTATTAAATATAATAAATTAGGGTCACTCTGTATCTTCTAAAATTGGTCTTATAGTTTCACAAGTTATGTTTTAACACATAATATTTTAAAATCCAATACGGTCAATACTTAACAATTTTTTTGGATTTCATCAGTAAACTTAAGGATTTCTTGGTTTAAATTTTACAACTAGTGTCTAGCTTGGGAAAACATATTTTTATTTTATAGGTTTAAGGACCTTCCAATTTGGTTTCTCAAATTTATGAGAGTTCTAAATATGTCAAAATAAAAATTTACAAACCTTTAATCTCCCATTTCTTGACTTAATTGTGAGCATAAAATGTGATCAGGGTTCAATTGGCCCCTACATTATCATTTATTGAGCTAATTTCTCAATTGATTTATTTAATGACATAATTTGGGATAATTGGAACCATACAACATGACTTAAAGCTCAACTGGCAAGGGGCATTTATTCATTGAACCAATTACTTAATTTATTCAATAAAAGATGTGATTTCAGTTAAGTTGATCCTAGTTAACCTAATGGTGACAACAAATCATGATTTGGCATTTAATTTATCCTAGTTGAATTATTAATTAAACAAATTACTTGATTGGTTAAATAAAAGATGTAATTTGGCCCCATTTCATTCCAATACACCAATTGCAACTCTTCAATGTCATTTAGGATCCAATTTTTCATAATTTCATCATTGATTTTGCTAATTACTCAAATGTCTCAAATAGAGACATAATCCAAACCAATTTAAGACAAATTCATCTAATAATGAAAATGCAATGTCATTGATGGCTCAATTAGACACAATTTCATCACTTATTGAACCCATTACATGATTATATCAATCAAAGATGCAATTTGGCCATTTTTAGTCCCATAAACATAATAGTGTCTATACAATATAGTTTGGGAATTAAGTGTTACTAATTTCATCACTTATAAACTAGTTATATTATCACTTCAATTAAGTATGTAATTTTAACTAATTTAAAATGCATGAAACCACTTGTGACTATATAATGTAATTTATGGGTTTAATATCCCTATTTTCATTTCTAATTAAACTATTTATGTAATTAGTTCAATAAGTGGTGTAATTCATGTTAGTTTCATCTTGATGAACCTAATAAGGACCATATGATGTGATTTATGGGTTAATTATCTCCACTTTTATCAGTTATTGAATTAAATACTAGATTGGTTCAATTAGGGACATACATTTTTGACAATTTAATCCCCATGAATCTAAACTCATGAGTATATGAAGTCATTTTGGGTTTAATAGGCCTCAATTGCATAACTGATTCAACCAATTACTTTATTGGTATTCATGGATGTACTTTAGGTAAATTTTCTCCCTATTAACCATATACAACCTATATGATGTCATTTTAGGATTATTTATCACTATTATGATCGTTTATTGAATTGATTACTCAGTTTCTTTAATTAGGGACATTATTTTTGGCCAATCTATTCCATGTGAACCTATTTCAAATATATGAAGTGACTTGCAACTGAATTGGGCTCAATTTCATAACTAAATATATAAAAATTAGTTGATTGGTTCAATCAAGGACATAGTTTAGGACAATATGGGTCTTAAAAACATAGATAAAAGTATATGATGTGATTTGATATAATTTACCCTGATTTATTTATGTATGAAACCAATTTCCATATTTTCTAGTTATAAAAATAATTTGATTCTAATTGTGAAAATATGGGTCTTAAAAACATAAATAAAAGTATACGATGTGATTTTGATATAATTTAGCATGATTTATTTATGTATGAAACTAATTTCCATATTTTATAATTATAAAAATAATTTGATTTTAAGTATGGCTATATAATGTTATATGGGGCTCAATTAGCCCCAATTATATCAATACTAGAAACAATTACCCTGATATTTGAAATAATGATGATTTTGTGGCCACTTTGAGACTTGAGAGTCTAATTAAAACTATGTGACATCAT